>PGCI01000073.1:0-336087 GCA_002873125.1 Puccinia coronata f. sp. avenae | reverse complement strand
AGAAAAGAAAGAAAGAAAGAAAAGAAAGAAAAGGAAGAAAAGAAAGAAAAGAAAGAAAGAAAGAAAAGAAAGAAAAGAAAGAAAAAGAAAGAAAAGAAAGAAAAGAAAAGAAAGAAGAAAAGAAAGAAAAGAAAGAAAGAAAGAAAAGAAAGAAAAGAAAGAAAAGAAAGAAAAGAAAGAAAAGAAAGAAAAGAAAGAAAAGAAAGAAAAGAAAGAAAAGAAAGAAAAGAAAGAAAAGAAAAGAAAAGAAAGAAAAGAAAGAAAAGAAAGAAAAGAAAGAAAAGAAAGAAAAGAAAGAAAAGAAAGAAAAGAAAAAAAGAAAGAAAAGAAAGAAAAAAAGAAAAAGAAAGAAAGAAGAAAAAAAGAAAAGAAAGAAAGAAGAAAAAAAGAAAAGAAAGAAAGAGAAAAGAAAGAAAAGAAGAAAAGAAAAGAAGAAAAGAAAGAAAAGAGCAAAAAGAAAGAAATGAAACAAAAGAAAGAAAAGAAAGAAATGAGCAAAAAGAAAGAAATGACACAAACAAAAGAAAAGAAAGAAAAGAAAGAAAAGAAAGAAAAGAAAGAAAAGAAAGAAAAGAAAGAAAAGAAAGAAAAGAAAGAAAAGAAAGAAAAGAAAGAAAAGAAAGAAAAGAAAGAAAAGAAAGAAAAGATATTATTTTTTTGTGAAAAAAAAAATTAAAATTCACCCACAAAAATATTTCAAATATCCATGGGGTGATTGCATAATTTTTTGCCGTGCTTCAACTCTAGTGAAATAAAAAGATAAGTTCTGCTCTATTAGCTAAATGGTTCATAGGGTGTTGTTTTCGAGCGTACTACTATTACTCACCTAGAAAGAACTTCGTGTCATCCTGCACAGAAAAAATACTAAATAAGATTGCAGACGAAGTAACACTCATCAACCCTCAGAAACACATCTCGGGCATCAGTTTCAGACAATGCACCTCTTTTGCTTCTGCCTAAATTTCCTGGTTATATCCAGTTTAGGGGCTCGGGCGGAACTCCAAGCCGCTGGACTCAATATAGAATTAGGGAGAGACTTGTCTGAATCCGATTCGGAGCGCCCAGCGGGCTTGATCCTTCCAGACCTGAACATTTCAATTACACTCGAGTCTGACTCTGTGAGCGGTCAAACGAAGCACTTGAAAAAGGGCAAGCGGCCTCGGGATGAGATGGCTACAACACCTTCATCCGTGCATGTCGAACAAGGTAAGATCCCATTTCTGAAGGAGAATTCATCCACATTATCACATCAAGTTATCTCATCCATGCGGCACTCATTTCTCATAATTCTTTGATTAACCAACTCCCCACAAAACAATTGACATCACAGATATTAGCAAGGAGCCCCAAATAATTAGCGGTCAGTAGTTTTCTTCCTATTTTCTTGTGATTCCATGAGTGTCTTTCTGAAAATAGACTATAATCTCGTACTAGACCCAAAGGAAGAGCTCTGGAAATGTTCCAATAAAACGTTGGAGGATGTCGAACTGTGGAGCTCTAGCTTTTCCAAACTGGAACTAACATCAGATCAGATGAAACGAGTCATTGATAAGCTGGATGTTTTTGAGAGAAAAGTGGTGAACCTGTTTGAAAACCGGCGGCGTGAATTGAGAGGTTCTTCATTCCAAATCCCGGATAGCAAACAGAACGTGGTTGCAGATGGTTTAGAAATGGACACTCAAAAGAAAACGGGGAGCCCCTTGAATCTGTTTCACAAATCGGGGAAACCATTGCCCTCTTGCAGGAAGAATTACCAGATTACAAGAATAGAAGAGTATCTAAAAAAGGATATGAGCTGATGGTTCATTTGTTGATCGACTTGCAAGAATCTCAAATCCTCTCTGACACAGAAATCTCATCTTTTTTGAACAACAACTCAGCTGTACAACTTGCCTTTGCTCATCTTATGAACAGGTTTCACCAATTCCACGCAACTGTGGGAATTTTCTAACCTAAATTCAAGGAGGATTTCATTAAAGAACCCAGCCCTACATTCCAAATTTCTGGGATTTTAAAGTGTGAGAAGATATTTTTTAATCTCCTGCTCATGTTCATCCAAAAACTTGTTCAATGAAACTGAATATTGAAACCAATTTACACCACATTTTTGAATTCATTCAACATAAAAGTGTTGAATCAAGATACTTGGGAAAAGATTGAACTAAATTGCCTAAAACGTCAGCTTGGGTCATTTTTCCCATTCAAATTGGTGCAACCCACTCATGAGTGGGATCAACTTGCATATGATTTGCTTGCTCTACCACCCATAGAGGTAAAGAAGGCATTCCAAAATGAGTTCTATACCCAAAATGAAATCTTAGAATATCATGAATCACCATCATAGACCTATAAAACAGCCCTAAGCTACACTATGGAGGTAAAGAGAAGTTATGGATGATACAAAAACAAATTCAAGTTCAGAACATGTTTTATATTCTCCGTTATGCCATTAATTGTGAAGACAAACATAACTTAGTTAAATTTTATGCTTATTCTAGTGATCAATTCAAGATGCTATCAAAACCTCAGTTTTTAACATTCAAGAAATGATTTCCAATGACCATTCCCCATCCAATTCTCAATTTCTGTCATCTTGGGTCTTGGGTCTTTTTCATCATCTTTCATTTTTTACTGTGGATTTGACAAGAATGGTGACTTTTTCCTTGAAAAACTATTTTGGTTATATTTGATTTGAAGTCCATAAAAATGCCTCCTTGATGGTTTTCAACACCTAAGATTTGGCAGTGATCCATTGAATGAGGTTGACACTTCTTGATAGAGTCACAGACAGGTACCTTCCAAAGTTGGAATTTAATTTCATTAGTCATCCAGATGACATTCTCTGGAATTCCAATATTGCTCTAGGTAACCAATATTGGCTCAGAACACCCTCTGGATGGCCAATATTGAACATTCAGAGAATAACCCCCGGATGGAGAACATGTTTAATACGGAAAGCTCACCAAATTAAGTAAATTGGGGTTGTGACTTGGGAGCTGGCCCATCTTTGTCAAACAGATTGACTTTATCCCAATGCAAATTTATTCTCAGTTCTTTAATTTATTTCCTTGTGATTTAAGGGGATTGCAATTTGAACAGGCCAAAGGGATTCTATCTCTTTCATCTTTCAAATTAAGATCTGAGGAACTGTATCAAGCCATTTTTGGTGCAAAGGTAGGTCAGTGGTCTGATGGCCATCACCTTCCTGGGAAATCTGAAGGGGTTCATAGGATTGCAATATCACTTTGTCACCTTACTGCCCAGGTGACTTCAATTTTCAGAGCTACAAAGCTTCCATAAACATACAAGCCTCTTTGGTCCCTCAAACATGCCTCACTCCCTCAATCAAGACTCTGAAGGAAGCTGGGGGGAAGGGGGCTTTTTTTTGTTACACCAGTGTTGGTATACATCAGGTTGCTCATCAGGTTGCTTAGCTTATCACTGCCCAGGTACACTTAAACTGTTGAACCATGGCCCATTTCAGTTAACTATTTTCTAGATATGAGCCAGATCAGCGCTGTTTTGATGAAGGAGAGTGTTGGCCCACTGTCCTTATCTCGTCTCGTTGAGGATAGGAACCCGTGAGTGACCAAATCGCCATTTCTTTTCCCTTATCTCCTTTATCTTATTCATTCCATTATGGTTATTCTTCGATTGTGATCGATTTCAATGTTATACACTCTCCATGTGTGTGCGGTACAAAGTCGTCGTGATCGAGAACAACTCCTCGAACTTCCGCTTTTCTTTTCGATTCGAACTAGATAGTCTATTCGAATTCATACAAATGGAAGAACAACGGCGATGCTTGATGACCGGAATGGAGTGCCGAGTGAGCATAAGATCAGGACTCCTCTGAGAGGGGGTATTTGTACAACGACTCGTTCTTCCTTTTCCCCGCCAAATCCCACTTATTCTAAACCCCGATCAACCGAAAAAAAAAAACATAAGCGGGATGGAGTATTGAATTTTGGAGGGTCGGCGAGAGGAGAAAGGATGAGAGAGACTCAACGGCATCTATGACGCTAATGTAAAGCAAGCCGAGGGGAACCATGCCGAGGATCAAGAAAGTGTTACGTGCTGTTCGCGGCGTGTACTTGAATGTCGTCATCACCTGGTCTCGCATCCCCGCATATCTATCGATGTGTACGTTTTTCTGTTTCCTCCAGGTAAATTTTTATATTTGATTAGGCAAACGGGATTATTAGTGAGATGGTGGGGCAAGTGAGTCACGATACGAAAAATTTGTACCTTCAATGCCTCTGGGTACAAAGGAAAGCGGATGAGTATGTCAGTCATCTCGGTATGTTGTTGGGGGGAGACTCAAGAAAAAGACAGAGATGACTCACGGAAGCCGTGGTGACTTCCGCCCATGTTTGCAGAGTGAAGAGAAGCTGATGTATCTGAAGAGGCGGCTTATATAGACGTTGGTGTCTTGCTGTTGTAACAACGCTGCCGAAGCATGCCGCAGAGGGGATCATTCCTCCGATTCCCCCGGGGGTCCCACAGGGGACTGCACGAGTGATGATTTTGAGAGACAGAAGCGGGGATCCGAAGGAAGTACGGGGAGCACGGGGGCAAGTTCCCCACTCGTGACATGAGTCGTGACGCACCACCAATTCAGGAAGCCAGTCGGGCGGGTTCGGGCCGCCTGCGGGCCTGCCCGACAGAGCCCGGAACCTAATCGGTCCGGTCGGGCCGGGCAAAAACAACCCCAAGTGATGCCGAACCCGAATCCGAGACCGACTCATTGAGCCCGCGGGCTGCCTGCGGGTAGCCCGTCGGGTTTGGTGCTTGCCGGGCACGATCATACTGCCCGCGGGCACCTCGGGCTGCCCGCGGACAGCCCGTTGGGCATTAAGAATTGCAGTCAAATTATGACTTGGGCCCCATGAAAGCATCTAGTGAATTCCTATGATAGTTGTGTTTAGTATGCAATGAGCATGGGATTGTCATTGCAGACGCAGTAAGATGCGGGACGGGTGGCAGGAGCGTTTGAGACTGAGTCGTCCACCAGATATCGGCATCGCTTCCCGGGGCTGGGGCTGGTGTTGGTGCGGGTGGGCTGCTTTGAGGTTGCATCACATTTGTCAATTGGAAGTTGTTGACGCGGCGGCGGGGTACTTGAGGGCGGCGGGGTACTTGAGTTTGTTTGCTCCGGAGCTAAAAGGCAAGACCTGGACTGTACCACCCAGTTGGACCCCCCGGGGGGCAGAGCCCGACGGGCGCCCAACAGGCTGCCCGAGACTGACCCGAACCCGCAAGCTGCTTAAACGGGTCGGTCCAACTTCTGGTTTTTCTCACAAAGCCATGACCGAAACCGGCCCAAACCCGATCGGGTTCGGGCTGCCCATCGGTAACCCGGCCCAATTGGCATCCTGACCACCAATCCTTCATTCTCAATCAATCTTCATCTTTGCTTAGTTTATCTCAAGACTCGTTTGGAAAAGAACACAGCCTGTAGATTAGTGAAAAGCCTCACAGAATGCCAATCAAACATACGGATGAATGGCTTGATGGTAATTCCACTCTCATGCCAACACTTATCTCTCTCTTCCTCCGGTCCAGAGAGGAAGAAAATAACAAGTGAATCCTTTGAAATAGATCAATCTGATGTGTTCCAGATTTACTGTAAACCGAGAAAACGAATGGCCTCTAAAGAACCTGAGGTGACCGTCGATGCACCAGGAGAAGCGGTCCTCGCTCCAGTGGTCACCGCGGCAGATGAACGGATCGCAGCGAAGAGAGCTCGGATTGAAACAGACGCTGGAAAACTCGAGGCAGGGACTAGCGAAAGTTTCGGGAAGCCATTCCGGAATCCCATGATTGGAAAGGTGAAGAAAACGCATCCTCGACAGCAGCAGAGCCAGCTTCTCGTGATCAAACAGTTGGAGATGGCGCTTGCCAGGTTGCAGGATGGCCAACGGATCATCGAGGACTGTATGATTGAAGAAGTCGAGATGGCGACCGAAAAATGGGTGCAGGCAGGGAGGCAAGTTATGCCTACCACACATTTAAAGGCAGAAAATACATACATAGCCCAATGAACATATTGTCTTCTTCTTGACCGACCAGAAAGCCAAAACCGCTGATCGATCTCAATTTCCTCACCATTCTCTTGAACCGGGTTAACCAGGGAAGCGGCAGAATACCTCTGGAACCTGGTCGGAAAAGACCAGTCGATGGAGCCGAAACAAAATCTATTCGAGTCGCGCATGACCACGAGCTGGGGCTACGATCGCAAGGATTATGGCGACCTGAATTCTCATCCGGATGGGGAGGGTAATGAAGGAGACCGATCGGAGATAAGCTGCCGCTCGAAATTCGATCCGCCAGAGGAGCTTCCCACCGCAAGTGATCTCATAGGCGATTCGGCTACCACTCGACATTATGATGTCAATGGACTCGCCGACCCTTCGGCCTCCCAAAAACCTATCCAGCCTTCCAAGTTCAATTTCGACGATTCAGACTTTAATCCGCCTCCGAAGCCCACCAGGGATGTGGGTTGGATGATGGAACAAATGGGTCTCGAGTAAATCATCTTTCTTTCTTCCTTTCTCCTTTATCTTCCATTTTCCCCTGCAAGGGACAACAGCACGACTTACTCCTCCCTTCCTTTTACATTGGACGGTCGGTTTATCTTCCCCAAGTGCTTCCCTATTTGGCTGGAACATGGACGAGCGGAATTGGGCCACTTGAAACCGATGCGGCATAAAAGTCATGGAGAGTGAAAGAATGAAGCCTCCACTTCTTTTCATTTGACTTTCTCTTCAGTTGGGACAAGAAAGACAATTGGCATGTATCAGTGTATAGTTAGTTTAGTCAATCATGTTGTCTTGGAGGCCATAAGAATTATCACGTGCGGTTTGGGTGGACACTGAGGAAAGTGGTTTCGAGCTAGAGAGTTATCAAATGAGAAATATTGAGGCATGTCAAATTTTTGATGTTAGAAAAAGGTGAGCAACCAACCAGGGATCCAATATCCCTGAAAATCATGCTGGGAACACAGGTCACTGCAGTTTACAGCTTGGTTCCACCTGACAAACTTGCTGAGAATGCCATGTGAACACAAACCTTAAATCCAGTGTTGGTATGTATTTAATAATGCTAAATTAACTTCCCAAGCATTGATGTGAAAAAAGTCAAATATGTATCATTACTGCATTCATTTTCCAGATTTTCCAATAGTTGTAATTATTTGCTCAAAAGAAAATGGAAACATCCAGCCTAACTGTCAGAATGATAAGATTCTCTACCAAAGCAGTGGGGCCAACTCACATGTATGGACAATCTTCTTTTTTATTATCCCCTTCTCTTCCGTATTTTCTTGCTCCTGCTCACAATCCATTTCCAACTCATGCCAATTTACTAATTTTTGGATCCCCTTCAGAATGTGTATGCATGTATCTGACCCACACATTACGACTAACAACAACAATGACACATTATCTTGGATTCATCAGTTGAAGTTCTTGCACCAAAAACTTCTTTCTTTCCCCAATGCACAACCTTGGCCAGTTGCCAGTTGCCAAATCTGGCCTTCCTCATACAACCCTCCCAGCAACCGAATCTTGCTTTGGTACTATGTAGGTCACAGCTTGCTCGTGTAATTCTTTATCCCGAGTACATACATATCTCCCATGTCGCGGGAGTTGATGACGCGGAGCAGGGTAAAAGTGAACGAGGTTAAGCAACCATCGGGTGGCGCACTCACAAAGGACTGGTTCCCAAGCAAGCAAGAGACTGGTTGGGCCAGCTAGAGTCGGTTGTTCAGCACGTAGGGGAGGCATGAGGAGAAGGCTAGGAAAGAAATGTCTCTGCGGCCAGACCAACATGTCCAGGAACCAAGAATGACTTGGGATGGATGTTGAGAGGCCCAGAGGGGGAGGCATGGGTGCATTGGCATAGAAATCAGAGACGTAAACAATGCATTGCAGCATACAAAAAACACTTGTTTTCGCTGAAACAGATTATCTGTATCGGCGAAGTGACAGACTGGAGAGAGCAAAAGAAAAAGACGATGTTAGTAATGCGTCACCGGTAGGGGGGGGTGAAGCAATGGGTTACTCACGTGTTGTGTCGTCTCCAGACGGCGTTCTTGGGTTGATGGTTGTGACGGTGTCCCTTGCCAAGACCACGGTTCTGCGGGAATGTGTGAAGGGGAAGCAAGATTAGTAGCTGGTTCAAGCTTGAAGAAGAGTGTGCTGGAGTGTGTACCTTCTTGCCTGCACCGGTGAGTCCACGGCTTTCTCGGCGCTTGTGGACAGGGTCGCAGATCCAGTTCATTCGTGGGTCACGACGGATGGCCTTGTGAGAGGGGTCGACAAGGATGACCTAACGAAGCAATATTCCCATGTGAAACTCGGCAATCGACATGTCAACTTCAGACAAGCTATGATGGGGACGCACTTCGAAGTATTTGTAGACACCATCCTGGTTGATCCAGTACGAGTTGAGCACACGAAGGTTGCCGCATCGTCTGGCGACACGCTCCTCAGCAGTGGATCGGAGCGAACGTTGGAATTTGAGGTGGTTGACACCTTGACGGACGGGTTTACCGAAGGTGGCACCCTTCTTGACTGGTTTCTTTCGGTTCCCACGACGGACACGGATTCGGTAGATGACGAAGCCTTGTTTGGCCTTCAAAACCCAACGGAATGGGGATGGTGAGGAACCACGCCTACCGAGCCAGTCAAATGAAAGAGGGCCCGACACATACCTTGTAGCCCAGACGTCTGGCCTTGTCGGGACGAGATGGACGGGAGGCCCGGTGGATGACGTTCAGTTGACGGTACTCCCAGCATCGGACCCGGAGAAGGAAACGAAGAACATCGGACTGCTTCTTCTTCTGGAGTTCTTCGATGTACTTGTAGGCACCCATGGCGGAGTGGGCTCGTTAGTCGGATGTCGTAGGCGGATCGTGATGGGGAACTACTGCTGGGGAAGGACTCAAGCCAGCCGGGGCAGGGTGGTTAGGGTTAGCCCTAGCCCAGTAGGGCTGCGTCCGCATCTCTGCCGCTGGATCGAGTGAGGGTGACAATCTGCCGCGCGGGAGTTAGTTAGTTAGGTTTCAGATGATTAACCCCGCGGGTTCGGTGGGCATGGACCCCCTCCCGAAACCTGCTCGCCACCAGCACACCGGGACGGCAAGCGCTGGCGCAAGTCATTCATCACGATACATATTTCTCCAAACTTTCACCATGGCATCAGAGCTGGTCACGATAAGGAACGCCAAGAGAAAGGAACTAAAAACAACATCCCAGTTCAGATGTGTCCACCGAGTCGATGCCATGCACTTTGATTGACTTCGGCATACTTTCCACTCGGCTCGATGTCAGTGAAGGTTGAGGGCCTGATTAGTCAACCCCCAAGGTAATAAGGAGAGGAATGCGGAGAGGGAGTCCTCTTCATGAACCGCTGACCATGTCTGCTCGAAGCGTGTCTTGACCTAGCATTCTTGCAACTGCAATATTTCCGAAATCCAAATACAGCCCTATCGGGATCGCTTGCGGATTTTGACCCAAATTTCGACCCAAATTTCGCACCTCTCACTTCAGCCACGGGCTGAAGTGAGGCCTGTATAACTCTGTATTCCTTCCTCAACATTCTAAATCCAACCACCCCCCGTCCGACCTGCCCCCGCCAAACAATCAAAATGGCCACCTGGAGTGAACCACCGGCCAACCACCAACCGTTCCTCGTATTCCTCGTATTCGATCCCAAACGACATCACAATACCCCCCCAAAAATATTTGCGAGTGAGTTTTAGCTTCCCTTCCTATCAATATTGGCCAACTGACACCTTTTTCTGCTTTTTTGGCCTTTCTCAGGCAAACCTTGATTTGCAGAAAGGATTGCCGCCAACGACCACAACCCCAGTCATCCCAAAAAAATCAGATTGGTGCGTTCATTTCAAATTTCTTTCATCATTAATTTAGTTGGGTAGCTAGCACATTCTGATCACAGCTGTTCCCGCCCGCCACGCAGCCATGCCGTTCGTGCAATACCACAAAAGCGTCAAGGTGATAGTTGTGAAGCTCCGTCTACGTGGTTTGTCTCTGCGGGAGATCAACCGCACCATTGACCACAAGATCTCAGACGACTCTTTGCGCCGATGGATGAGCCTTTACCAGCGTACCCGAGATGTAGTCATGGACCCGGCCCTCTATGGGCAACGCAGCCGTCCCCTGGCGTTCTCACGGGAGGAGTCAGAGTTTGTTCTAGCGGCGCTCGACGAGGATCCAACGCTTTACCTCGACAAGATACAGTCACATATCTTCGCAATGACGGGGACTTGTCACCCCCTGACCACAATCTCGGATGAATTGAGACTCCGCCTCAAAATAACCAAGAAAGTGGCTTGCACAGTCCATCCCGCGCAGTGCCCAATGCAACGAGCCGAGTATATCTCCCGGATAGGGCCACTACCATCAAGCCATTTTGTCTTTGTTGGTAAGTTGCTTATGCCCTATCCCCTTTTCCTGCTGATGATTTATTTGACATATGGTTCCTTTTAGACGAATGCGCAGTCTCTCTGCGTAGCCATAGCCGTAATTACGCCCGCGCACGCCGAGGCCGACGCACCAAGAGGCTCAGCAGACCCCTTCCAAACGCCTCCCGGATCAGTGTCCTACCTGCAGTGTCGCTGGACGGACTCATGGCTGTTATAGCCCAGGAAGGCTCAATTCTCCGTATCGACATGGAGTATTTCCTTGAGCATGTACTGGCAAGTTTGATCTCTCTCATCTTTTTATGTGTCTGGTTCTCTTTGCTTGGGCGGCTCTATGTGGACTGACTGTCTCTAGGTGTACTGACTGTCTGTTTTCCTCCTTCAAATCAGATCCCAAACATGAATCCATTCCCCGGAAGGAACAGTGTGATTGTTATGGACAACGCAACCGTCCACCATGGAGGCCGAATTGGGGAAATCTGTGATGCCGCCAATGTCCTCCTCATATATTTACCCCCTTACTCGCCAGACCTCAACCCAATCGAGAAGGTCTTTTCAGTCGTGAAGTCGCAACTGAAAAGAAACCGGATGTTGACGGGGGGTGAGGAGGACCCAGATTTGATTGAGGCTCACTTAGAAAGAATGGTGACCCCCCGCCTCATGAGGAATCTCTTTATTGGCAGTGGTTACTCGGTCTAGCCTCCAGCACAAGATTCTTATCTCTTTAATTACTTTTTTTCCCAGCTGATTCCTTTTGGTGGTCTCATTTGAAAATTTTTCCCAATTTTGCTCTTTTACTCACAATATTTCTTTTTCACTTCCATTTTTTTTTTTTTAACAGTGCGCGCCTAGTTTATTTTTTCTATTTGCTTTTTAACATGTTTTAGCGTGTGCCTAGTTTTCTTGTTAGTTTTTCTGAGAAATAGATGCTGGCTAAGCCGGCTTGTTGGCTTGTTTTGAATGTCCCGACTGCATGCCCGATATACATACATATCAGAATCTCACTTTGGTGATTGAGAGTAGTAATCTCACTTAGGCGAGTGAGAGTAGTAATCTCACTTATGTGAGTGAGAGTTGCCATTGTGAGACCTAACATTAATCAATGAGATGGAGAGAGATACGCAAAAATTGAATCCCATTTAATTCTAATCAATTAGAAGGAGACAGAGACACAAAAACTTGCGAAAACTTGCAGTAGGCTAACTGAATGAGTGAGAAGTATAGAGGAGGACCTCGGCATACAAATGGAACCGTTGGCATACATACGAGGAAAAGATACAAGTGACTGACTCAGTCAGTAGACTATTAGGCTGTATTCAGACCTCATATGAGTAAGAATACCCATGCTGGACATGGGTGAACTCAAGGACGTGGGCACCTTCAACAAGTCGTTGGGCAATAGCATGGGGAAAGGGGTAGCGCATGCCGGTCAGCTCGGATATCAAAACTGAGGGGGAAGTGGTTCGGAAGTAATCCCAGTGTGGGATGTAATTTAAGGAAAGGAGGGCTCGGACAATGATGTCGTCCTTGGCAAAGGAGCATCTGGTCAAGAAATCGTCCCAAGTCATCTCTCGGCCATCCTTGGTCAGGGGTGCCTTGGGTCGTGCTTCTGCGGCAAAGCTGGAGCTCACTTGGGAGCTAGGGATCTTGCGAGTGGGTGAGAGCAATGGCTGGCGGGATGGATTTGCGAAATCCAATCGGCGGAAATCACGGTTTACCTCCCGTCCAGCAGGGCTGCGCGCAACCTTACGTGCCAGGGAGCGGTGGACGTCCAAGTTGGGTTTTGGGACCTCAATATCGGAGGATGATTCCCCGCTGGGGATATCTCAATGGGCCTCCAAGACCAACACAGGACTGTCCCATTTGATGGGCGCGGATGGCAAGTTGTCTTCTTGGTTGGAGGAACTGTCTGCACCAGTTCTTGAGCCAGAGGATCGACGTTGGCCTTGCTCCGTGTCCAGGGATTCATCGGGGGAGGGGGACCGATCAGACTTGGGAGGGGAGGTGTTATCTGCCTTTGAATGGGAGCTGATGCCGGCGGAGGGGAAAGTGTCCTTCTTGGCGCCCCCATTTCGAGGAATGAGCCGCGGGGGCATGATCCGACCGTTGGGCAACCTGCGGGCCGGAGTGTACTTTCGCTCGCTAGATTGGGGGGTTTTTGCATTAGTTGTTTTTGATTTTGGGGTCCGATTGCTTGATTTTGCACTGCCGGTTTTGTCAGTATCAGGCGGACATTTGGCACGTGCCGCAAGCCGACTCTCCTCATCTTCCTTTTTTGTCCACACACTTACCGCATTGGACGGGAATTCTTCCGGGTCATCTGGCGGATTATCAAGGTCTACCCCCGGAGCCTTGTGGAGCAATGCGCGGCTCCAAATCTATAGGTTCTTGTGCGTGACGCGAATTGACCTCAAGCAATCCTTGGGGTCACGTATGCGCATAGTTTCGGCGGTACAGGAGTACTTGGACAAGACGTGGTCGGTGATTTCCTGGACCTTCTCATTGCGCACCAGGCCAGTGACGTTGGCCTTGGGCTGTGCCAGAAAAAGAGGCTGTCAGCGAGCCAATCTCCCCGCGATAGACATGGAAACCTTACGTTATGAGCCAAGCGAGTCTTCTCACGTTCCAATTTCTCGCGCTCCTCCCCAGTTCCGTAAGTGAGGGCCAGATTCTCGGTTTCAGCCTTCTCCTGTGCAAGGGTTGCAATCAGTTTGGCAAAGGAAGAAAATAACGGAGGGTAAACAGAACCACTTACTAGCTCACACCATTTTGCTTCCACTCGGGGGTCTTGCATCAAGATCTTGATTGTGCACTGGTTAGCCGGATTCATGTGGACCGCGTCGGCAAAGTCATCAAAATCCATGTTGTTCGCAAGCACAAAGTTGCATTTCTTCCCAAATAGGCAATGATGGGAGAGAATTCCAAACCACGTCAATTTCCCCTCTTCATCAAGGGACGTGAGATGCGCAGCAAAGTGAGTGTTGGGCTTTGTATGATTGAGCTTGTCGATCACCGCTGAATTGAAGTTCTGCCAGGTCCAGTGCTTCATGCCGATCTCCCAGATGATCTGGCTCTTTGGAACTGACTTGACCCAGTCTTTGTTAGCAGGGGGGGCGCGACTGGCATGTGCCTTAGCCAATTCGTTGGTTACCGAGCGGATATAGACCGTATAGCCCAGATGAATCGATCAAATTGCATCCGTATTTGGCGCTAGTGGGTTCGGATGATGAGCTGGGGGGCCTTGGGGTGCTGGGTTCCTTGCAGGCAATGGCACAGGCGGCGCCCCAGAGGGCACAGGCAGGCCAGGAACTTGTTGGTGGCCAGGTGAAGGAGCAAAGTGTCCAGGTGGGGGCAAATTGGCGTGATGGGCGGGGAAGGATGTGGTGGACAGGAGGCCGTGGGAGAGCCTATACTGCAAATTGGCGGCAGCGAGCCAATGCTCTTCAGCAGTTGCAGGCTCCTCGTAGAAAAGGCGGACCGATCTAGCGTCTGATCCCCCCATTTGGGATGGTTCCAGGTATGATTCCTGTGAATCCCCGGGAGCATTGGGGAATGGGAGTGGTGGAGGGGGACCGGCAAAAGGGGAGTTTGGGTTTTGAAAGCTCTGCATGATCTGAATGCCCAGGGTAACAGCGGTGGTCAGTATACAGTTGGTCTAACTATGTAACTAAAAGAATGACAGAATTCAACGCACCAATCTGATTTTTTTGGGATGACTGGGGTCGTGGTCGTTGGCGGCAATCCTTTCTGCAAATTGGGGTTTGCCTGAGAAAGGCCAAAAAAGCAGAAAAAGGTGTCAGTTGGCCAATATTGATAGGAAGGGAAGCTAAAACTCACTCGCAAATATTTTTGGGGGGGTATTGTGATGTCGTTTGGGATCGAATACGAGGAATACAAGGAACGGTTGGTGGTTGGCCGGTGGTTCACTCCAGGTGGCCATTTTGATTGTTTGGCGGGGGCAGGTCGGACGGGGGGTGGTTGGATTTAGAATGTTGAGGAAGGAATACAGAGTTATACAGGCCTCACTTCAGCCCGTGGCTGAAGTGAGAGGTGCGAAATTTGGGTCGAAATTTGGGTCAAAATCCGCAAGCGATCCCGATAGGGCTGTAGCACAATATAACAAACTTGTCGCCACCAAAAAAAAAAAAAAAATGAAGGAAAGACTCAGCGTCAAAGATATGTATGTATATTTCAGCATAAGGCACATGTGAAATGAGGGGGTAAATTGTGTAACGTGTTAAGCCAGCTTCAACACAGATAAATACTTTTTTTTTTCTCAAGACTTTGTTGGAGGTGCTTGAAGTGAACCCTATCATCATCTATGCTGTGTTGCTAAAGATGTGCTATGCGTTAAGAATTCAAATACATCATGGATTTGGGACCAATTTCAATTGTAGTCAATGTTCAAGGATCTGACATGATTTCTCATTTAGATGGAAAATTGATGCCAGTATATTCTTGCTACTGGTTGTGAAAAACCTAAAACTTCCCTCTTCAATACATATCTGTGGTAACCATCGTGTAGTTCTGGATTGTTTCACGTGAATTTTAACCCACAGGATTTTGGATCAATTCTACTATGGTTAGCCACCTCTGGAATCAATGATATTCACCAGTTGCAAGAGGAGCTCGCAGAAGACTTGGAGGTACATATTTTTCCTGACAATTCTACACCAATGTTAAGGTAGTCATGTACCTGAAGAGGAGGGTGTTCCGAAAAAAAAAAAAAAATTGAGACTGGAATTTTAAACTGCTTCTGCATATTAAGAAGGCTGTGGTTGGATTTTTTAATCCAATGAGTCCATGAAACTTGGGTTTTCTATATACATAGGAAGTGAAGAGCGAGTGTGCTACAAATATCTTGATCACCAAGCGAAGAGTGCTGTGCTGTGCTGTGCTGTGCTGTGCTGTGCTGTAAATGGATATGCAAAGTACTGCTCGGCCAGTGGGACACACTCCACTCCATCCGCACAGTTAACACTTCTCCAGTACCACCAGTCAAGTCATGCGGCCATCCACTGCCACGCTGTACCTCCGCCCGCCGAAGCCAGCACCCTTCCGCTCGCCGTTCACGCGGCCAACCACGTACACCCCCCCGACGCTGGCCTCGACCAACCGGACGGTGAAGAAACAGACCGACTTCAACCACCTCGTCCACCATGCCATCCCCGCCGCAGCCAAAGGCACATCCTCCCGTCCCGCGCCTGGCGTCCGGAAGGAGTTCTACTTCGTCCACTTCAAGGACCGCGTCAAGTTCTGGAACCTCACCGCAGGCGATCGCGTCATCATCGCCGACTCCATCAAGGCATTCAGAGGCCTCGTCGGCACCGTCTTTTGGGTCGATCGAACTTCTAATCGACTCAGCTTGCTAGAACCGGAGTTTTGGGTAATTCCTTTCAAAATCGAAAAAACAAAAAAATTCAACATTTAGACTCCAGTTTTTTTTTTTTTTTTTTTGATCCGTTCCATTTCTTTCTGCACTTGTTTTCCGTCCCGAACAAAACCATCACACTTATCCACTGGCACATTATGACAGAAAGAAGAAAAGGAAATCGGCCATCCGGAACTGCCCGAGTTCGTCCGAAACGTCCCGATTGAATTTGAATATAGCACGGTGAGGCTGATGGCACCGGGGTCGAATGAGTTGAGTATTCCATGTGATCATGGGCCCCCATCTCTTTTTCTTTTTTTTTTTTGTAGCAGCTTTTCGTTTTCTCGGTATCTAATGACGAGTATGAACGTGATCTGAAAAACAATAGGATGTACTACGAAGATATACGAGAAGTGGACCACGAGGCGGTGATTATCCCGAACGGGGGGAAGCGAAGAGAGATGCATTGGACGCGGATAGGAACACGGTACTCCATCTACAAGCCGGGCAAACAGAGCGAGGGCGAGGAGATCATCCCCTGGCCGGTCCAGCCGCTGTGGGCCGTCAACGTCCAAGACGCTAACAAACGTCTGGAGCTGCGGGAGCGTCATCTTAAACAAATGCAGGAACAATGGGCACTCGAAACGCGGAGAAGAAACGGAGAGATCATCGGTCCGTCATACCTCCCTTTGAGCTCGGATCCCCTTCCTGAAGCTGATTTTCTCACACCCGCATACACAGATCATAGGATCTCTCCAACGTCTCATGTCCACTCTCGAGAGAGTTGAGTATAGGTTTGCTCATCCTTCTCGGCATGTGATTCCATTCTAATAACAGGTGGCTTTCGATTTTTCAACAGCGCGTAAAGACCTGTTTGCATCCCCTATGGATAGCTGGTCGAATACGCTCGACCCGAGGCAGTACCAAGACACGGCGCTATGGCTGTCGACGTCAGCCCAGATCATGGGTCGGTTCCCGGATTTCTTTTCGAACCCCACGTCCGCACCGTCCGCATTGAGTACGACCGCGGCGGCGCTGCCGGAGCTGATGGTGGCAGATTGGGAGCTGACGGCGGGCCAGCACACGCGGCGCTTCAAGACGGCCAACTGGGAGGCCCAGCTGGCGGAGAAAATCGGGGGCCAGATCGACACCGAAGCTCGCCGGCTCTCCCGCCATCTCAAGCTCCCGATCGACCGCATCAGGCGTCTCTTGCACATCGTCAACTACCGCCCCTCCATGCTCCGCGCTCCCAGCAAATTCGCACCTACCCACCAGCAGATCCGTAAAGCCAAAATTGAGCTCCGTCAGCTCAGATCTCAAGCCGATAATCGCGAGCGTCTCGCTACCTTGGACCTCTTGCCCGCCCTCGAATCCTTCAACAGCTCCTTGTCTCAATCGCAATCCTCTCCCACCCATGATGCCCCTTCTCAATAACAAATATACCCCTTGTTTTGATCTCTCCCTGTATGCTCCCAATTGTACTCTCCCTTTTCTTTCCCCTCGCATGATGATAGTCCATGTGAGTTGCTCCATTCGTAACTCAAAAAAAAAAAAAAAAAACCACCTGCACACATATCCTCATTCTCCGGCCACATACCAAGCACGCTGGCATATGTTTCCTTGGTGTGGAACCCATGATTTTGGAAGACGCAAGTGAAAGCACTTGGCTCATCCATCCAATCAAGACATATTTTTATATGTAACACATGATGTGAACCAACTACCCATACACATAAGTGGGGTTCAAAGTTGACGCGCCCTTTCATTACATTCCATCTATGCAATCCCAAATTCAACACCTACATACAATATACATCAATCAATACTTAGTTGATTTCTTATCGTCTTTGCCATTTTTGTTCACCCAGATATTTACGTGTTTACCATAACAATTGAACCATGAAAAGGGAACACGAAGCGTGTCTGACATGTCGTCGCCGCCCCGCCAAAACTAGAACCAAGATACCTACGTACACTATGTAGCTTTAGCACACGCCCCTCCTTCTGAGAGCCTGGTACATGAATAAATGTGTATCGCCTGGCTCAGGCTGCCTGCGAGGCCTCCAAGCGGCTCCCCCGTAAAAAACCAAAAAGCCCCTAGTCCTTACCTTTTATCAGGCCACTGAATATCCTTCACCCGTGCTCCGCTAGAAATAACCTTTGACATATCCAACCGCAGTATTGGTTTTGGCGGAGAACTTGGGCCGCTCAAGCTGAGAGACGGTTAGCGTGTACTAGCGTCCAGGCATGATAAGAGCTATGACGGTAAAACCGTATCAGAGTATGTTGCCCGAAAGGGTACATATGTACTAGACCTTACCTGGCCACAGAAGCGCGAACCTTCAACGTCTATAAGAAGGCCACTTCTTTCTCCTTTTGCAAACCCAGTCAGATTCGCATCACCCCATCGCATGATGAGTTTTTTTTTCTTTTTTGGGGGGGGGGGGGTCTTGATCATGTCGTGAAGGTTACCTTTTTTTTTTATGCAATTGTGGTACTGGGTGCTTAAATTCTACACTTGATTTCTCGTGCCGCCAGCACTTGTCAGCCAGAAGATCAAAAGATTGTAAGCAGTGTTAGTCTCCGAAAATTAACTTCTACCCTCATTCAATATTTATGTACTCAGATCATGATCTAGTGATCATGTTCCCTGTCTGCAATGTTTCTCAAAGCTCACGGCCATGGTCCATACATGGGCCCTTTTTTTCTTTATGTATATGCTCTCATTTCAATAGTGGAGTTAGCCAGCAACATGAAAATCAGAGGCTTGCAAATCATCACTACGCTCATCAAGGTTTCCGCGATCATTGCACTGACCACGATTGACGAAGAGGAATGGGTGGCCAGGAATCCAAACAACGAAAACGAATTTAAGCATATCAAGATAAAATGGGATTGCGTAGAACACGCGGGGAGGAACATCAACCTATTAGGCGCACACCAAGGTATCAGCGGTAATCCATTACTTATCACCAACAGGCCGAACGAAAAGACATCTTCGCTCACCAATCAGGGGTCCAGCGGATGCACTTACACTCTGCATGATGAGTCCCGGGTTGGAAAACCCTGGTTGAAGAAAACTATCCAGCCCGATGACACTCATTCGTTTACAGTAGTGGGCGAAAATCATTCTCGAGGTGCGAACTTCTGATCTCTTTGCGTAAAAAATTTATTGTGATCTACGATTGACAATCCATCCGTTTCATACTTATTTACTGTACTTCTTTTTCTAGAATGCGCAACCACCTCATAGGATACAAACCATCTCATAGGATACATGCCATAGATCTTGTTGTTGCATTATCATACCGGTCAAGTTGGGGATGCTTGATATCTTGACTACGGTTTTGCCCCATCTCTATGCTTCATTTATTGAATTTCACACAATCCAAAAATCTCACATCCACTGCAATTATATCATCTTACCCTCTCTGCATTTTGTTTTTTCTTCTCTTGAAGAAAGCCAGTTGAATATTGTGCTTGTGGGATCTGCATTTCCCGCAACATTGAATCCCCATTAAAGCTGGAGAATTCAAGAGTGTGATTCTTCGGCTATAAAATAAGTCCCCTGCCAGCGGGAACAGATACCCCGGGTCAAGACTCAATGGCTGATCCCCAAAGAGTTGACTTGTGTGCAGTGAGAGAGAAGGGCCACCATAGCCTGTGTCTGAGAAGCACCAGTGAAGCAGCTGTCAGCGGCAAGGAGAAAGAAATCTGAGTTAGCTAAGCCGTTGCTTTGGCTAGGTGTTGCAGAGCAAACATCCACTCAGAAGGGTTTCTGTGCAACCTTTCATGCCCCCCCCCCCCCCCCAATGTGAGAACTTAGCTTAGACGTGGTACTCCGGCCCCACTGCTTGAACTCGAAGTCCATTCCTAGAAGAGCTGCGGCTTAGGTCTGCTTAGGTGCAACAAAGTTGCTGGAGATGCTACTCTCAAAAAACTTGTAACACATTTGTTAATTAGGGAGAGAAGGATGTCAATACTACACAAAGCAAACAGGGCCTGAGGCAATGTGAAGAAGTCTGAAGAGGTTCACTTCAAGCCAAGATTTGGTACACCACTGCCAACTCATATTCCATTTTGTGGGTTCATTTTTAGACCGCCCGGCGCCAACTCCTGCCGACCCACAAAGCAAAGACATGATCATGTGGTATGCCAACTCCTGCAATTGAAAAATTGATGGGGATCAACTCCCGAACTCAGGGGTGGTATTAGTCCAATAAGTCTCATGCAGATCTTTGTCTTAGAAAATATTGAATAATCTTGTTTTTTCCGCCCGACTCTTTGTACCTCCCCAATTGAATTCGGAGAACAACTTCCGAGTCCCAGCCTCAAGGGCGTCGCGGGATGGTCCAAAGGGGGTCTGGTCGTGTTACAAATTGAGGGTTTGGATTTGCGAATCTTGTTCTGTAGGGGGCTAGCTGGTAGCAGAACCGAACGGAAGGTGCTCCAGAATCCAACCATGGCGATTGCCATTTCCAGCCTTGGAGCGCCGGAATTCCTCTACAGCGTTATGCGTAAGATGTTGAAGAAATGACTTGAACTTCCGCGGTTTCTTTTGTTCTTCTGCTCAGACTGCGCGGTTTCTTTTTATGTTAAACAAAGCACAACTATGCGAGCCATATCTGGATGAGTTGTTTCCACTGATTCCAGGTTGCCTAATGAGGTGTTCAGGCCGGCCGGCAGGCCGCGCCAGCCGAGGACAGTACCCATGCTTCTTATGTGGTGCACACAGGTGCACACAGCCAGCACATGAGGTACGATTGAACAGAGAGCTGGTCCGCTGGGAGAGGACGAGTCCATGTATGTACCGTGTGGGCCACCAAGAGAACCATGATGGTGATGGTGTATTTTCCCTGTTATTCCCCATCAGTCAATTCTCATGATGACTGTGACTGCTTGCTGTCATGGTCGTGATCTATATTCGGTGTTCCGATTCAAAGGAAGTGGACTGAAGCGGACTGAAGCCGTCGAGTCGATCATCTCTTCATAAATGCCAATCGTTATTACATAGCCTAAAAAAGTCGTCAACTATTTGAAATTTTGTTCGTTCTGTTCAAGGTGTTTCGTTTGATTCCGAGACCACACCCTTATATCTGGCTTCTCGTTTTCTAAAGAGAACCCATTCCTTGAGTCCTCCTCGGCCAAAAAGAAAGTATCGCTATTCTCCGTTTTCAAGCAGCAGGCGACGACAATCCACTGTGGACGTCCCAAGAGAAGATCGCGTAAAGCACATTTCCTATTTCAACTGTCAGTGGTTTATGGTGATCAAGGCTTTATGACAAGCTTTGCGTGCTTAAAATGAGATAAATGTCAACCATATTACCATTTCCTGTCTTGACCAGATTCCCGTTCATTCTCTTACTCTTGTTCGTGTGGCTGGGCTGACTTTTGTTAATTTATGTTATGTAGTAATTTTATACCAGCCAGCTCTTCTTCCTGTGTCCTCCACCAAGTCCGAAAGATAGATTCGTCCCATCCAACGATCCATCCCATTTGCAGTTCTCCAGCATCCACCCACCCTTTTAATCCTTATAGTGTGGGTTACTCCCGGACTAGGTAAGTCTCCTCGTTCTCACCATCCATCACTCGCTTCTCTTCACAATCCAACATCTCTCTCCCTCTCGTTCTCCATCTCGCTCTTATCTCTTGGCCTCAACTCCGCGGTACATACTGTCTTGGTGACGCCAGACTAACAACAGTTATCTACTAGCCTACTTTGAGAACTTCATTGCTGGGTAGATTCACATTAGACACCGCTGCTTTTACAAGTTGACCCTGATTCTCGTTATTATAAACCACGTACATATCGAGTGTATCATCAAGAAGGCACCCTTGAACCACTTCCCAAGTCCGTCCCACAGCTGGATCAAGTGTCAACTCAGCTTATCATCCTGGTTGGTTTTTCATCTTGATGACCTCACCATCATCATCAATCGGTTCATCTAGAGTCCATTAAACTCCGCCTCCACCCACCACCACTCCAACCTACTCCAACCTACTCCAACCTACTCCAACCTACTTCAACCTTGCTGTGCTCAAGCATTACCATCACTTCTTTTCTTCCTTAATTAGCATTTTTCTTGTACCACCTCTAACATACCACCCACCCACCTATAACTTTCCGTTCGGGCTCATCGTTCCGCTCGCTCTTTCTTGGCAGTATCGCGTTCTTGATCGATCGAACAGAGTAGTATACACTCATCAATCCATCCTATTTAAAGCAACAGCCAGCGTTGGATTGCTCGTTTCCTTTTATTTTCAGAGGGATTTTTCTTTTTCATCGACCACACCCACTCCACTTCCTCTGGTTCAAGTATCAAAAAGATCCATCATCCGCAAGCCCGCCGTTGAACCACTCGGCCTGTGCTCGCAGCAGCAACCTGGAAAGTCAGCCGTGAAAAAAAAAAAAAAAAGACAAACAATCGACTGATACAAGTGATCTGCATACATATTCAAATTCCCTTCACATACCATAACATAATAGGCGCCTTCTCCCTCCAACTTTGACGGCAATTCTGGCTTGGCATTTTCTTACATAACCAGAACTGCCACATAGAACATACACTTTTTCTATCAAGCAGCCACCTTCGGCCCACTGAAGCCATTGGCCTGAATAGTACTATTATCTCGCCTGATTCACCCTCCCGCCAAACCACAGCCACAGCAGTGCGGGTCCTCCCAGTAAACCTCAGCCTGCCCCCCCTGGTTGCATTATCCCTCTGACGGTACCCCTCTACCTACCTTGTGTTCACAGTTTACTCCTTAGCCTTCCTTCAACATGTCCCAACCCGACCCCGATCCTCAGCTTGAGCCTGAGAAACAATCAACACAGGATCCCACTTCGATCACCCCCAGCCCCAAATCACCCGATGCATCGAAAAAACCTGGCCGATTCGATAAGACCTTCGAGAGCGAAGAGAAGCCCGTCCATGCGCTGGTTGATATGAGCACCATTCAGCTCAAGGCTGAAGACCTCTACGACAAGGACAAGGTAGATCTAGAACAGGTCGAGCTGGATGATGTCTGGGCTCTCTTGCAGTACGTATCGGTCACCATCTCTCAGGTGGTACATATTGATGACTCACTCGTACACCGCCACTTTTGTTGACACAGATGTACCGAGGAGGGCCTTACGGAAGCCGAGGCCGAACGTCGGCTTGAAATCTTCGGGCCCAATAAGCTGGAAACGAAAGAAATCAATCCGTTCTTGCAATTTCTTGGATTTATGTGGAAGTAAGTCTGTTCTACCGCCACTACTCGCGTCAATTCATCTGTTGACCCTTCCGATCAGTCCGCTTTCTTGGGTCATGGAGGCCGCAGCAATTGTCGCGATCGCGTTATCTAACGGTCAAGGCGAACCTCCGGACTGGCAAGATTTCGTCGGAATCGTTTTACTACTTTTGATCGTACGTCCATCTCATTGCACCACGCACAGCTCAATTCGACTCGAAAAACTCATGCGTTTTATATCAGAACTCGGCCATTGGTTTTTATGAAGAGCGATCTGCAGGTAATGCTGTGGCGGCCCTCATGGATTCACTGGCTCCGAAAGCAAAGGTCCGGCGCGATGGGAGCTGGAAAGAGATCGAGTCGTCTCAATTAGTTCCAGGTGACATCGTGGCGTTCAAGATCGGGGATGTTGTCCCAGCTGATAATCGACTCTACGATGCTATCAATGTCTCGATCGACCAAGCCGCCTTGACTGGTGAATCCCTTCCAGCTAGCAAGAAAGTGGGCGACCAGTGTTTTTCCGGATCTACTTGCAAACAGGGTGAAGCCGAGGGTGTGGTCATCGCCACTGGTTCGTCGTCACCATAATCCTTGTTCACTCCACAAACCTATCAGTTCCTGACTTGATCCTTTTTTCACAGGTGCAAACACTTTCTTTGGGAGGGCTGCTGCTCTTGTCGGAGCGGATGATGATTCATCTGGTCACTTGCAAAAGATCCTAGCTCAGATCGGGACCTTCTGTCTTGTTTCCATTGGAATCTTCATCATTATTGGTAAGTCACATAGAGACTGGATCTCATTATCGATCATTGATTACTAACTGCTCACATTGCTCTACAGAAATCTTGGTCATGTATGCCGGCTTTAGATACAGATACCGACGTGGGATCAACAACTTGCTTGTGCTGCTTATTGGTGGTATCCCGATCGCCATGCCTACCGTCTTGTCTGTCACCTTGGCCGTCGGCGCGC
Source organism: Puccinia coronata f. sp. avenae (assembly GCA_002873125.1). NCBI lineage: Eukaryota > Fungi > Basidiomycota > Pucciniomycetes > Pucciniales > Pucciniaceae > Puccinia > Puccinia coronata. The sequence continues at coordinate 312,064 of PGCI01000073.1, read as the reverse complement.
AACAATTGGCTAAATATAAGGCTATCGTCACGCGTATCACTGCCATCGAGGAGTTGGCAGGCGTTACCATATTGTGCTCTGATAAGACGGGTACTTTGACCACAAACAAGCTTACAATCGACAAGACCACTGTGAAAGTCTACGGAGAATACGATGTAGAGGCAGTTTGCTTACTCGCTGCGTACGCCTCAAGAACCGAGAACCAAGATGCCATCGACACCTGTGTTGTTGGAACCGTCGGAACTGCAGAGGCACGAGCCGGGATTAAGCTGCTGGACTTCAAGCCATTCAACCCCGTTGATAAGCGCACGGAAATAACTTACTTGGAAGAAGCCACTGGAAAAATGAAGCGTGTCTCCAAGGGAATGACTGGTGTCATTATTGAACTCTGTACTCGTAACAAAACTGAAGAGGTCGAGAACCAACTCGAAGCCGACGTCGAGGAGTTTGCCAGGAGAGGTCTGCGTGCCCTGGCGGTCTCTTTCGAAGATGTCCCATCCAATGACAAAGATGCTCCCGGGAACGGGTTTGAGCTTGTTGGATTATTAGCGATTTTCGATCCTCCACGTGACGATACTCAACAGACGATTGATGACGCCATGGCGTTGGGAGTACGTGTTAAAATGGTGACCGGTGATCAACTCGCGATTGCCAAAGAAACTGGTCGTCGATTGGGTCTTGGGGACCATATGTACCCCGCAAAAGTCTTGAAAGATGGCCCTGAACCGGGCGGCAAACACTTGACCCTTGACGAAATGATTTTGGGTTCGTTGTCGTCTTGTTGTGAAGTCAATTTGGTGCATGGCTGACTGACGTTCTACATCATACAGATGCCGACGGCTTTGCTGGTGTGTTCCCTGAGCACAAGTATGAGATCGTAAAACGTCTGCAAGGTCTGGGTCACTTGTGTGCGATGACTGGTGATGGCGCCAACGATGCCCCCGCTGTAAGTCACGCTCCCTGATACATATCCGACTCTCTGCTAACCATGTGATTTTCCCTCACTTTAGCTTTCTCGTGCCAACGTGGGTATTGCGGTCGAAGGTGCCACTGACGCTGCTAGAGGTGCAGCTGACATCGTGCTCACTGAGCCTGGTCTGTCCACCATCGTCCACGCGATCCGTCAATCTCGAATCATCTTTCAACGAATGCGCAACTATTCCATCTACGCTTGTGCGGTGACCATTCGAATTGTCGTTGGTTTTGCAGTCCTGGTCTTTGCCTACAAGTTTGACTTCCCCCCTTTCATGGTCTTGATCATTGCACTGCTGAACGATGGAACTATCATGACCTTGTCTGTTGACCGAGTCTTGCCAAGCATGACACCTGATCATTGGGATCTTGCCGAAATCTGTCAGTCAATCATTCTGTCGTGCGATTTGCGAACCTTCAACTAAGAGCATTTTTTTCCCCTTTCAGTCATCTTTGCCACGTTTTACGGGTTATATCTCGCCTTGTCAACTATCATATTGGTTGTTGTGATCCGGGAAACCACGTTCTTCCCCGATCGATTTGGTGTGGATCAAATCGTTGACATCAACGACTACAAGCTTCACATGATCATATACCTTCAAGTTGCCCAAATCTCACAAGCGTTGATCTTTATAACCCGGTCACACGGCTTCTTCTTCATGGAGCGACCCTCGTTCGCCCTCCTGGGAGCATTTTGTCTTGCGCAACTAATCAGCTCTATCATTGCTGCCTATGGAGACTGGGGCTTTACCCAAGTCGAAGGTATTTCCGGAGGATGGATTGGGATCGTCTGGATTTGGAACATCATCTGGTTCCTTCCCATGGGTGCGTCTCTCCCTTCTTATTCAGATTCGTGCCATTTCCGGTTGCTGACGAGTGAGGAATTCACATGTGCAGATTTCATCAAGTTCTCTGTTAAATATGGTATTCGGGCTTGGAACGCTAAACGCGGAGTCAAACCTCAGAGTCTCAAACTGGTTGACCAGGTCACCGGTGTTCCTCTCACACGAACTTCGTCTCGCCATGAGTCATGTAGGTTATCTTTGGTGGCACAACTTTCTCGCAAGAGGCCTCACTGACTTGATCTCGTTATATCCAGTGTACTCTAACCATGCCACCTGGATCAAGAGGGCTCAGCGTCGCGTTGGGCTCAAGACGGGCACGACTATCGACGCTACCGAATTGCACCGAGTGAGCTCGCATCAAGCCCGTATGACGGGTGCGGCTCTCAGAAGGTTAGTCGGTCTTAATTCATATACCATCAGAATTTCTTTTTTAGAAGTTTGTCTTTTGCTGACCCATCTATCCATGGTTTCTTCTGCTCTTAGATCCACATCCGCCGCTTAAAGCTATTTATCCAAAAAAAGATACTGATTGGGGTTTGTCCGATTCCAAGAGTTTGATGATGACAATTTTCTGGAGAACAAGTTCTTACGTTCGAGTTGATGATGTGTTTCTCCGTGATACGGCGCGCGCCCCCCTCCCTCCCTCTCCCTCTCTGTTAGAGAGCTTCAGAGAGCTGTCATAATATATAAGAATACCTATTTTACTTTTCTGCACGACACTACATTCACACACTTTTTTTTGAAATTGAATCCTAAAATTATGGCCCCTTCTCCATCATGATTTTGCTAGTAGGTGTTGTGGAGACAACGGCTCTCTTGTCTCTAGCAATTCACGGAGGAAGGTTCTTTTTTTGTAATGACCCTGTGTGTTTTTTTCTTTTCTTATATTCCATATCGATATATACATACACATTATAACAACTCTTGTCCACTTTCTCTTTTTTCTATAATCACAGAAAGTAGGAGGTTGGTTTTGTGGAGATCATTTTTTACAAAGAAAAAAAACTCTGCAGATACACCATAACATTGATCAAATATCAATCTCCAACTACATATTCTCTCCTCTCATTCAAGCATGATGGGTTGACCATACTTAATCTGCAATGGAAGAGAGATTTCTGTTTTGTTGTACTCTTCATGGCTGTTTCTTTGCCTTTGTTCTCAGGTGTACTGAGCTTCATATCTTTGCAAGCTATGGCTGCTTGTTCAGCGAGATTATGGGCACAGAGCGTGTTTACATCCTGAGAATGAATTGAGCTGGAATGTCATAGAGCCGTTGATCATTGCTAGTGAAGGGGTTTTTTTGGAGACATCATGAAGACGGAGATTGATGGCAAGAAAAAGCCACAACGACCGCCAATATGATAATTTTTTTAGTTAACTGTATTGAGCGCACACGACCAGTTAACAATCCTTAGCATTTATTTTATCCAACCAGCTCGGCCGATTCCAAGTTCGTTCAGTCATATTTGAGTGAATAATGTTCTCGCCTGCAAGTTGAGCGGTCCAAAGCTGATGATCTCTCCCAGCCCATTTTATCTGGAAATGCTCATGTTGAATACCAGGAAGCTTTTATGGTATTTCATCTTGGTCACCCGCGCCACGCAAAAAAAAATAAGTTCTTTTCGTTAATCTTTTCTGATCAGATGTCTCGGGAGGATTTGAAAAGAGAACAGGTGGACATGATTTCTTTATAAACTCAGATTTGTAAATAAGTAAGAGTTTTTGTGAGCCAGATAATTGACACCGTTGCAGATTTGATGTTAGACGGAAGCAGTTGCGCCTTGTATTTCCCATCATCTCTCTAGGGGTGTTTCTATGATAGTATATGGATAATGGCTTTCAAGAAGCCGCCAGCTGGTTGATGGGTTGACGAGCCCCTTCATAACTGATTCAAACCACCAGCTTTTCATGTTTCATTGTGTTGCCCTGCACTCCCGAGGAGGGTGTAGGGCAATTAATGACATCTCAACATTTCTCGATTGTATATTGTATGATGTATCTCTCCAATCCTCCTCTCCTCAACAAGATAAATATTAGCCAACGAAAAAAAAGACATGCATACGTAGCTCGACGGACAACAGAGTGTGGTGTTTTCAGCAATTAATGAACAGCTAGCATCATTAACACTTTTTAACCAGGTAGCGAGAAGTAGCGAGAAGTGTGAAATGTTCAACAGCTAGCTTATCCTCGCTTAATACGGTGTCTTGGCAGTTAGCTTATATCCTTATTCGCAATTTCTACCTCCAATCTTATTATTCAAACAGTGAGTTTCTTTTCTTTCCTTTCTCTTCAATTGCGTTTAGAATAACTTGATGAGTCAATCATGTTGATGAGACCGACGTTGAGAAGATTTATTTCAGACTTGCATTTCTTCCTTTCCCGTGTTGGTTGGGCGTGTTGTGTTTGTGTGCTGCTGCAAAAGGGGATACAAACTAAACCATCAGATTAGCAAATTCCGCTTACATCCAAGTTCTACTCATCACTGTGAAGACGAGGGCGATCACATTTTGTATCACCTAATTATCAGGTTCGGCGATTTCTCCCTTTTTTTTTTTTTTGCCGCAGAGAGTCTGATCTTCAGGTACCCGATTGCGGCATTGATATTGAGACTGACTGTTATTTATTTCCATTTCCTTTTTTATATACTTCTCAAGATGATGATCATGATTCCGGTCAACAGAGATGAGTAGCAGCTGGAGACAACAGTGTTTCCCCTTTAAACCATTCGACAGTCAACAACACTTGCCTAAATCAAGAGGGCAATGAGTGTGTTTCCTTTCCCCCCCCCTTCATCATCGTGCCATTCTTCTTCTTCTCCACCATGATTTCCTCCTGCTCCTGTTTGGCGTATTAAAAAAAACTTTCTCAGCCATTCATTCTCCATTGCTCCTCCTCGACCTCAACGCACAGTCGTTTAGCTGGCGCCAGAGTACTCTAACGCACATGCACACACCCCAACAGCCAAATGGGGTTCATTTTCTAAGCTAACTGACCCTTTCTGCTCTGCTCCCTTTCTTGTCGCCTTGGAAAAGTAAGCAAGACTGAAAAAAATAAAGAAAGACTTCTTTAGACTGCAAGCTAAACAGCATCGTCGATACACTTTTGTGGTAAGCTGTTCCACTTATTCTCTTCCTTGCGGCTGTGTTGATCCTTCTTCCGGAAATCACCCCACTCATCGTTATATGCTTAAAATAACCAGTCCTGTCCAGCCTGGACTGTCTGGGTTTCCTGCCCAGCGATCCTCCCCCTCCCCTCCCCTCCCCTCCCCAGTTTTCCCTCGTCCAGCCCGGCCTGCTCGCCCAACTGAACCGCTCCTGACCAGCCACACCAACACACAAGCACTCTCCCTCAACGGTGATCTCTGATGTCTGCAATGAGCCTCCAGTTTGCTATTTAAGCTGCATCCAACTTCTCCTCTCTCATCACAAACTATTATCCTCACTCACACTGCCCCCACACACACTCATCTCGTCGTAGCAAAACAAACCCAAATCTTCACAAGCTTGGCTCTTAGCCATACCATGCTCATCTGCCTCAACTCAACCACTACCACCACTCAATAATTATCACCATTAATCCATCTACACTATCTATTATAAATAATAATCCATCATAATAAATAAGCACTCCCCAACACCTCGAGACAAAGGCAGCAAAAAACTGAAAGCGACTCTAGATAATTCTGAAGAATTGTAACTTATCTCTTTTTTTGTATCTTCAATCCGGCCATTGGAAGCATCAACCTTTTCCCGCTGTACCTCTTATTGTCGTACTACCCCTACCAAGAAGGATGCTCCTGCTCGTCATTTTCACCTTATTGGCTCACCAGTCCACTCTCATCTCCTCCAGTCTCACACCGGGAAACACATTCCATCTGAGCACACCTGCCGCATCTAGCCCAAGAGCCATCCCGTTGGTTCGGAGGCACGCCCAACAGCTACTACGGAAAAGGAGCCCCAATCTCGTCCAGGAGTATGCACTCAGACAGGCTAACGTCCTCATCAACAAGTATCCTAACCTCTCGCGTGGTGGACCCTCTCAAACAGATGGCCCCATTCTGAAGGCTAGAGCCGCTTCCGCCGCTGGTCAGTACCTGTTCTCTCCTCGCCTGACTACATATCCCTCTCAATCTCGCGCATCTACACAGGCAGTGCGTGTGTCTTGACCCCTGTCCAGCTTCACATTGTCATCTACACATGTCATTTACTCAGAGGTCTCCAGCCACGTGTATCATCTCCCTGATTTACCATAGAGCTTATCCGTCAGCTGTCCCCTCAGCGTGATCACCACCAGTGATCACATCCCAGAAGTCGCCGCTCCTTATTAACACGGCGAGGCCATTCACATGCCTATATCATGCCCGCCCTGCATACATATATGTTTTGACCGGGGTTATACTTTGGCGTATATCATCATATCCGGCAGCTCTATCGTGATTGACTCGTGCCTCTATTCATGGGGCTATACTGTTGTCACCCCTGCCTCGTCCTTAATTTGACTCATTCTCCCTTTTTTCCATCTTCCATTGACTGATTATCTTTACTTTTTTTTTTTCTTTTACCTAGCCCTCAGCAATGGATATGCTGATTCAGAATACTATGGCCTGATTCAGGTTGGCACGCCAGCGAAGTCGTATAATGTTATCCTTGACACGGGCTCGTCGGATCTCTGGCTGGTTGCACAAGGGGCTACGTCATCATCATCACACTCAAGCGGGGTCTCAATCGGCTCTCCTACGGCCAGCTCGACCAGTGCTACAGGGGCGGCATTCACCCCCTCGAGCTCAAGTTCGTTCAAGTCTAGTTCTAGCACGTTCCAAATCACCTATGGCTCTGGCTCTGCGTCTGGAACTGTCGGGACTGACACTATCACGCAGGGCTCGTATACCGTCACCAATCAAGCTTTTGCGGTCGTCAATAAGGCCACTTCGGGACTCTTATCTGGTGATGTCTCAGGTCAGTCCAGAGCGGAACTGTCCACATTATCTGGCAAACCTGAAAATCAAAGTGACTAACTTGAGTCATAACATCACACAGGGATTATGGGGATGGCATTTGAAGCTCTGGCGTCGACAAACTCGGCGCCGTTCTGGCAGTCGGCCAAGATCGATACGTTTGCGTTTGGGATGACGCGGTTCGTGAATGTATCCACGGCCACCGATGTGGAGCCTGGAGGCGTGATGACGCTCGGCGGAATCAACACCACGCTCTACCAGGGAGACATCAACTATGTCAGCCTCAAGTCGGAGTCCTATTGGCTCATTGCCATGGACAGCGTGTCCATCAACGGCCAGGTCCTCACCGGAAGCCAGAGTAATGCCGTTGCTATCGATACCGGAACTTCGCTCATTGGAGCTCCCACGTCTATCGTCTCGGCTGTCTATGCACAGATCACGGGCGCCAAAGCTGCCTCCGGCTCTTACCAAGGTAAATATCATCTCCATCTATGAGAAAACCCATAGAGGAGGCGAGTCTGACTCTAAGCCTCTTTTTTCATTGGAAAAAAACAGGTTACTACGAGTTTCCTTGCAGCGCCAATCCGGTTTTGACGTTGACTTTCGGAGGGAAGGCGTATTCACTTGCGCCTGATGATTTCAATGTTGGGGCGGTGGACTCGGATGGCAAGATGTGTCTGGGCTCGATCTTCGCGGTGGACTCGTCGTCGACGAACAAGACGAGCAGCACGGCGCCCGCATGGATCATTGGCGACAGCTTCCTGAAGAACGTGTACACCGTCTTCCGCGCGTCCGGCGACGGAGGCGCTGCCGTCGGTTTCGCTACCCCTGCCGTGGGATACCAGGATCTGCTGCGCTCCGTCGGCACTGCTACTGGCGGCGGCGTCACGAGCAACGGTGGCACCACCACCAACGCCAGACGCTCTGCCGCTCCTCCTACCTCCTCCACCTCTCCTCTCCTCCTCCTCTCTTCTTCCCTGATCTCATGGACCCTTCCCTTGCTCTTCCTTTAAATCTCCGATCCCTTGCTTCGCTTCTCTCTTCCATCTCATCTTCGCTGTTGCAGCTTCGTTGTTGTGCACATTCGACCATTTCGTTAAAGCTGGTCTTTCCCTCTTTGTTCCCCACTCTGTGTTGCTCATCGATCCTTTCCCCCAGTTGCTCATGTGTACATGTACATCTTGATAATTCATCAAATGTGTCATTCCCCTCCCCTTCACCACCACCCTTTTTTTTGTGACGGACAAAACCAAGAAAAAAAAGACACCACACATGCATCATTTTGTCTCTCTCTGTCTTTCTCTATCCTCATTTAATTTCTTTCCTGGGATTCTTTTTGATACTTTCATGTCTGTTATAAATAAGTTATTCTTTTATATCATTATTCAAACGGACCTTTTTTGTTTTTTGTGTGTGTATTAGATGCTCCATACATTTTTTTCTCTCTTCTTTCATCAAACATACACAGAATCATCATCATCATCATAATGACAAGCAAGCAAGCTATATATATACATTCATTCTTGGTCTTGGAGGGATTTTTCAAGTCATGTTTGGAATCGTATGGATATGTTTGGTATCATCTTCCGGTTCCTTGGGACATTCTTCCTCCTATGATTGGAATCATATCAGAATTGGTGATTGGTAGGCGCTTACTTTGAAGGAGACTCATGTCTCATTGCTTCTGCATCTGCACTTGCTCCTGACCTTAAACAAACTGACCACTGTGATATGTACCATTACACTTTGCAAGTTCGTTATATAAATTGAAAAGCAAGATCACCTTGTGCCCACAGCACCATTCGACGTGTCAGTTAATATAACAGCTTCACCTTATCCAACTGTCGCCAACAAGATCCCACGAACCTGTGTTCGACTCGCCGTCCCCATTGATTGTTAGCCTCATACCAGCTAAGTTCATGTTGATGATGAAAGGTTTCACCCCAACTGCGGCTGTCCTTGTAGCTGCGTCAATCTGGTTAGCCGCCGGAAACGGCATCGAGCCTAATTTAAATACCCTTTCCGGCCAGACAAGAAATTACAATAAGAATGGGTTGGACAAGGTGGCTGTACACTTCCGCGATGACCCGAATTGTGAAGGGTGCGGTTTCAAGAAGTCTGTGTGCACTGTGCACATGTCAAAAATGTAAACTTGCTGTTGTGGTGCAAAGATACAATTATGGTGTTCAAAGCTGCATAACATAAAAAAATACATAAATTCATAACGACATAAACCTCCAAAGTTGGCAGGGACCTGTCAACGTGCATAAATCTTGTTTGACAGCTCCCTGCCAAATTTTGAGATTTATGTCGTTTATGATTTCATGTACATTTTATGTTATGTAGCTTTGAACACCACTAATCTTATGAAAAGAAAGATAAGAACAAAAAAAATAAGGATCAAGCTCAACACCTACTGGTATGACTGAATTCAGATATTATCCCAGGACCACCATTTTTTGTTTAATCTTGTCTAAATGCCTTGGGTCTTAGTTTTTTACAATGCCTGAGAGAATCCTCCTCTGGAGCAAGCACATCATCAAGGACTAAAAGCCATAAATGGACACCTTCCTGAAATGGAAAAAATGTGGGTTCAGACATGGTAAAGTCTGGCCAGAAACATTTTCTTTTCAAAACAACCACTTGATAGCTGTCTTTTCCCATCTATCAAGAAATGGTAAAGTGGGGATCCTTTTTTGTTGTTGGTTTCAGGTCCTCCAGTGGCACTAGCTGGAAACCCCAATTCCCAGGTCATCAATTTTGGGCCCCCATGAGCATCTGAAAATGGTTCCCTTTTATTGACCATTTTGACAATCTATTGTCCAGCACTGCCAGCAATGTGTCATTAGCTGGGTTGAGATTATCCTGGTTCCACCATTATAAAAATCAATCAACCAAGTTGAAATTGGTTTGATCTGCTGTACTGATTGGTGACTCTGGCTTGAAAATAACTCTCAAGGTTCAACCAAGCCCACTGCAGCCAAGTAGGATTTGGGGCCAAAGATGGGAAATAGAACTCCAAGGACCTTGGATTCATATTTCATTGGTTGAGATGCAACCAAGTTCATCTGGGTTCAGATTATTTCAGTTTATTTGGAACTTAACAGGCTGAGTCAGACTCAGAGCATCTCCACCAAGGATGTTTCTTGGGGTGCTGAATTCCCCAAAGTTTTAACCATGGTGCAGGCATATAGCACCCCAATCCAAAGGTCATTCCACACCGCAAGATGGAAAAATAGGAGCTCTTGATGGTGAAATCCCATCCCCCACTCCCCCAAACAGCAAAATCAAGGTGAGCAAAAAAATACACACACATAACGTACACCCTCCCAATGATGGCTGTTGGCCATTGGGAGTGTATACACTCCATACTCCCTCAATGGCCGATATTGGCCATTGAGGGAGTGATCACCTCCTTGATGGCTGATATTGGCCATCAAGGGGGTTTATATATCCTCTCAATGGTTGTTATTGGCCATTGGGAGGGTGTATACACTCTTGATGGCCAATATCAGCCATTGAGTGAGTGATCACTCCCTCGATGGCCAATATCAACCATCAGGAGGGTGTATACACTCTTGCGATGGTTGATATTGGCCATCTGGAGAGTGATCACTCACTCAATAGCCAATATTGGCCATTGAGAATTGATGAATTTTTTGATGATGTGTTGATGTTGGGTGATATGGGGCTGGAGAATCGCAAGGTTTGTTGTGTGATACTTGTGTTGTGAGCTGCTATTGCAATCCTACATTTGAGATCGGTATAGAAGCGAGGAGGGAAGATCTCAAGTTTTTTTGGAGCTTTAGCAGCCCCGGTGGAGCTGCTAAGTTGTGTTTGGGGTGCTATGTTCCATATAGCAGCACGGTTTAACACCCGCGGTGGAGATGCTCTCAGAGGTAGGGCAGGTCCACGGAGTTACTGGGCAGCATAATGGGTTTCTGGAATCTTGCAGAGGAGAAATGTAGGTACAATGCTTAGAGAAAATACTTTTTTGGGGTTGAGCATCACAGGAATCTTAACCCCCCCCCCCCCCAAAAAAAAGAGAAAAACTTGATAAAGATTGTTGTCTAGGAACTGCCAAGCGCCTGGAAAAAGAAATATGTTGATAAGAAATATTGTGAGAAAATTTGTGCATTTCAGAAGATCACAATTGGGCATAGTTGTAGAGAATAAGTCTTTATTCTAGTGACAGTGTAACAAAAACTGCTTCCAGTTGACATGACGCAGTCACAAGAGCATCACTTAAGTAGCACTTGAAGAAAGCTTGGATCCACAGTCACTGTGCATCAAGAGCGAAACTCTAAAACTTGAGTGTCCTGCATGTCAACTGGTAGCAGTTAAGCAAGATTTCCTTGCAGTGTTATAATTAGCAGGAATTTTAGATGGACATTTCTCAAAGTATAAGATGAATTGAAACAAAATAAATATTGATTCTTAAAAACTTGAGCACTTTTATGTCAGGCAAGGTGGGTTTCTTTCATATTTTGGAAGAGATTGATGAGATTAACAAATGGAATTATTGGGCGCCTGCATGCAGCCAGTCCAGTCCTATTTTTTTTTTCTTCAATCTATCCCAACTTGATTTGAGAGAGAATATTATTGAGTGTTAATGTATCCAGATTCCCCGTAATTGGAATTTATTTGATACTAATAATTATCATAAAAAAAAAAGAAAGCGGAATCTATACAAGAAGAGTCACCGATACAGCACAACTGATGAACCTCAAGGTGATATACAAAGTTACATGCAGTATCTTGAATTCTTGTTATGTCTTCAAGGTTGAAGTGGTTGACAATATCTCCAAGGCTGTACTTTGGTCGGTACGGTAGACACGGGGTGGTTGCTTTTCGGAGCTTGTATCACTCAGAGATATCTGGCTTTCGGGCTCACATTTCATTAGCTGTAGGGGGTAGATCGCCTTCCCGTTTCTGTCCAATTTCCCAGAATCCTATGTATCGATGGTTTTTTATGATGCATGCGTACAAGTTGGGAATGGAAGAGAAAGGAAAGGCCAATTTTGTATGATCAGCTCGGTGTTGGCTTGTGTGGGCGGCTAATATCTTTCTCGTTTTTATTTATATTATCGTGATCATGAAGGAATGTAGTGAATGTATAGTTAAAAGGTACTCAACGGGTCCCGTTTGACGCGAGGCTAACTGGGCTCGTCGGTCGAAAGCTTTGGCGTTCTCCATCGACGCCAGCCGGTCGCTTGCGTCGGAATATGTCTTCTTATCGCGCGCTTTCTGGGAGAAGATGGCTTCTCGCTTCTTTTGTTGCTTCACTTGCTCGATTCTCTTCCGCTCTTGGTGTTTTCGATGGTCCATCACTGGGTTATGATATATGAAGTGTCGGATTTGGGTGTCAACGATTTGTTTCTTCTTTGCGGATCCTTACAACTTCTGGTGGTAAATAAATATGTATGCAGATGTAGACTTTCCTCGATGTACATCTCCCGGCTGTTATAAGTTCAAGAATTGTGCTCCTTTGAAGATGAATGCGATTTCATCACAGAGTCTAAGAACTGAAGTCACTTAGTTTCCAAAACTGGCTGAAGGCACTTTGGTCAAACTCAAGTGACTCAGGAGGTTTTAGAAGAAAGGCAATTTATCTGCAGCCTCGTCTGTTGTTGAGCGACACCCCCGGCGTTAGGCTCAGCATAAACTCTTTTTTCCGCATTGAGTGACTAGCTGCAATCCGGCCAGCTTATAATCGATTCATGCAAGAAGGATCAAGATGAAGTCGCAGAGTGATCTCGGTACCATCTCCGGGCGAATGCACCAGGCCGTGGCCCTCTCGAGGCGCTCTCATCCACGCCTCATGAAGGTGGATTCCACCTCTAAGACTACATGCACTATCGGTCTATCCCTGATGGCGACAAGGGTTCAGCCTCGGCACAAAGATTGTGTGGCACGACTTGACATTGGCTGAGCACCCCATCGGTGTGCAGCGAATTTTGCCATGCGCAAAGCAGCCAACTCATCATCAACACATCAAAGGAAACCAGGTCAATGGAAGTGAAAAGTATGGCGTGCGTGCCTGGGCTGCACCATGTATGGCCTAAGAGTATAGGACTAGACCACCTCGAAAACCCTGTCCAACTAGGGTCTCCTCGTCATTGGAGTGCGTGGCATCTGGTCAAGGGTCGATTGCGGCTAAACCGTACTTATTAGGCTATCCAGGGTGAGCGGCTTGTTGTTGTCTTAGACACACTTTTAATCATGTGCATACATATTTACAACACTCTTTGTTCGCTTTCACTTGTCGATTCTAGTGGATAATATATTTAACTCCTCTCCTGTTTCCCCCCTCAGCTTGTAATCGACATTCATTATCGTCGCTTGCACCCTCCATATTCACTTTCCTCATCCATCTCACACTTCTCTCTAACGCTTGCCGCATATAAATACTTGACAAATCTGCTTTTGGGGGGGGGGGGGGGTTGCACCGGGTCGACAAAGCCCCAACAAGTACCAACGTTGAATTTCTGCCAGATTGGTCGTCAGCCCGGCCGCCATCCTCCTTGGCCGAGGAAAGAAGCTGCTCTCCTCTCCTTCAACTGCACGTACGTATCCACGAACGAGTCGACCCGCTCCAAGACGCGTCACGCCAACGGGGAATAACTTGGAGCTATTACGTTCGTGTCATTTAGAGGACGCGAGAGGTCCAACGGCCCCTTGAACACGCAACCATGTAGGTTTCAATTCTGATAATATTATACATCTTGACCACTTCAATGATGGAACTTACTTGCCGCATTTTTTATTCAAATATAGCTTTGGTTTTCGAGGGCTTCCAACGTCTGCTCCGTTCAACTGACCAGGGTAACTATTACGGCACCGAAACCAAGCCGATCTGTATCGACGATGAACTCTCTGTCGAGGAAAAGAAAGAGCTCTTGAACCGGTTGCATTCCGTCTGTCTCCCTTTGCTTGACCGGCAGATCATCCAACTTCTAGAATTGATTGACCCATACACCGACCTGCAGGAAGAAAGCGTCTCAGAATCCAAATTGCAACCGATTCTGGACATCCAATCAGCCCTGCAAGATAACATTGGTGATATCCGATCTGCGCTAGACGTCTTCTGTCCAGAACCATGAGGGAAAAACCTTACCGAACACACTCATGACCAGCATCTCAAAGAACTCAAAGCTTTCAGACTGAAAGGACTAGATCAGTATCTCCGAATAGATTTGCCACGGTCACTGTTTGAATTTTTTAATGAGTCTCTTCAGATTATTGAACCGCAGAGTATCCCAGGCGTTTTTCCCCGCTTATTTCCATCCCCCTGGGCCTCACTCAGCAACGCCAGCAGCGCTGGTTCCGGCAGCCACTCCTTGGCCGACCATGCATCTTCCTCGCGCGATCTGATCAAGATGACGATGGAGTGGATAGTGGGATCCAGAGTATCAGAATATCCAGCAGCTTTGGTTGCACGAGGTGGTCAGTATGGATAAAGCACTCGTCGACTCATTCTCGCTCATCAATCCATCACACAACGAAAAGAAGCCAACCATCATCATCCGACATTGCAAGCCATCGAATAGCCCCGAGCCAATAAATGGCCCAGTCATTCAAGTGACCAAAGCGCTCATCCCCGTCCTGAAAGTATCAAGGATGTTTTTCCAAAAACTCGTCAGAGGGGGCCACGAACAAGAACCGGCTCCCACATTTCACAGAGATGGATTCCAATCAACTGGATGATATGAGTAGCAGAGCTCCAGAGGTCCGTTCCAGTCTGGTCGACATGCTGCGATTGGCTGCGCAGTAGTCACCATGAATATCTGAATAGCCAGCTGATCATATCCAAACCCAACAAGATGCGAGAACAGGCCCAAGTCGAGTGTCCTCCTTCACTTCGTTCCGATGGTCCGGGACACGAACGGCTTTCTTGAGCAGCAGAAGCATGATTACAAGGCCTGGTTCATGGTGTGGTTCACTCAGCTGAACATGGCCATTCAAAACCTGATCAAGGCTGCGGGGTTCTTACCAGAGAATGGGAACTTGTTCGCGGACGATACGATGTTTCCAAGGGTCCCTTTATTCCGGCATATCATCCGAATACCTCCCTCATTGCAGCGTGTGACCGGAAGATCTCCCCTGGTACTCTGGGCCATGAATTTGAACGTCTATTTCCAACGCGCTGAGCATGCTGCTGCGGCAGGTGTAGTCCGCGTGGAAGAGTGATTCTCATCGCATGTATTTAATTGAGTCCAACTTGAAGCTACACTCGTTGTTTTCGCTTCCTGAATCCCTTTCTTTCCGCTCTCACCTCGTCTCTTCTTTCTGCTCATCTCTAGGGTTGTGCTTGCTCTCTCCCCCTTTTTTTTTGTTAGATGCTCCAACACCTGTTGGTTGAAAACACCAAGTTTGCTTCTCTTTTTTGAGTGGTAATATAAGTTGGTCCAACACCTAATACATGGGCAGGAAACCTCTAGTTGATCAATTGTATGCAACAGCATATATATCACCAGAAGCCGCGGAATGTAGAGATGTCCCACTTAATGAACAGTGCTCCACCAAAAAAGATTTGGCGCCTTGTGTCAGTCTAAGTGCCCCGGTTACCTACCACCCGCGCCGGACCTTTTTGGCAAGACACTCTAATCGCGCTCAATCCCTTACATGTGCATGGTTATTCTCGTGCGCTGTCCCAGTTTCTTTATCGGGTGGATGCCCAACAGCTATGAGAAATGTCAAGAACAACCATCTATGTAGTCCCATGAGATGATGGGGGGATGACAAGCTCTCCTGTTTTCTCTTGGACAAGGTGAGATAAAACAACACACACACATCTATATATATGTTCGACAACAAGAGAGAGAAAAAAAGAACAGAGGAGCCGGGACACGACGGGCTCGGAGCAACCAGATATATTATAAGGTTCAGAACCCGCCGGCGACGCCCTTGCGAACTCTTCCCAACAGGCTACGGACGCCGTCGACGGCGGCGTCGCCGAACTCTTCGAGGCCGGCGGCGACCTGCTGGTTGACTGTGCGAGACGAGGAGAGCCATCAACACCAGCAGCTTCCTATGTGATCTGGGCTCTGCGCGGCGGAGACGAGCGAGGACCCGTCTGCTCTGGGCTTCTTTTGACATATATGGGGGGAGGGGAAGAAGAAGAGAGACGTACGGTTGCTGCCGCTGCTGCCCGTCCCAAGGTTCATACTCCCCCCGCTCTCCCGCGCAACGCTATCCCCTACCAGCCCTCCGCCGCCGCCGGGCGTCCCCAGCAGCCCGGGCTTGGGGTCCAGGTACTCGGGGAACTTGTGGGCGAGGTCGCGGAGCCAGTCCAAGAACCTACCGAACAAGCCTCTCTCTCAAGTTAATCAATATGTCGATTGAATGCATCATGCAGACAAGATCAGGGGAGCAGGGGATCTGAGAGAGAGAGAGAGCAGCCTCACGTCTTGGAGTTGTGCACACACGTCCCACCCAGTATCACTCTAGCGCCGGGCTGCGGCTGGGGCCCGGGCCCAGAGAAGCCCTGGCCGGAGGCGAGCCGGTCGTTGAGGAGGGCGATAGCGCGGGCCTCTTCGTAGGTAGTTCCGCCGACGACGAAGACGATGAGCTCGATGGGTCTGAGGGTCGCATTGTTGATTCCGGATTGGTTGTTATTGTTGATGTTGTTGTTAGAGGCGGAGGAGGCGGAGGGGAGGAGGTCGTTTGGGAGGTCGAGCAGCGGGTAGCTCGCGTCCTTCAGTCGGCCCTTGAGCAGTAACTCCACCGTCTCCACCAGTGCCGGTGTGTGCTGCGTGTACACATTCTCCACTCCTTTCAGCCCTTTTAAGGCCGACTTCCCCCGGCTGAAAAAGTTGGCATTCGAGAACAGGTCGTCCTGCCGCGCCCCGTGCCCCGCGAAGTGCAGCAGTACATACACCAGCTGCGCGTCCCCCTCTACTACCCCGTGTTGCTTCAGTAACTCCACTATCCCTACCACCTGGTTCCCGTTGAACTTCTGGTACCGCAGCGCATATAACAACGCTAGTCGAAGCTTCGCATCTGCCGTGATCTGCGGCGAGCCGATCATGTCGCGCACGTTCTGTAACAACACCAAGAAGGAAAAAAAAGGGTGATGAGCATTGGAAACGAAGAAACAACCGAGGTGGCAGGTAGAGAAAACAAAGAGTCAGTCGCACTTTGAGATCGGAGGCGTGGCTCTCGTTGGCGGCCAAGCTCTGCTCGAGTTCACTGACTTGCAAGAGCTTGAGTTCAGCGACCAAGCGACTCAACTCTCCTACGAGGGAGACGTGTTTAGATACGTTTCCGCTCAGCTTGCGGTGTTCCGGGTACTCCTCGAGGAACTTTTTCATATCTTGTACGGTGTCAATCTTCCCAGCGACCAGTTTAGAGGACACCGTCTTCGCCTGAAACTCCGAGACATACGCCTTCACCGACGCGCCCAGGTCCCCAAAGTTAGCATACAGGTTCTTCGCGAAGAACCCGTCCTGCTCCGTGCTCAATACCATCTCTTGAAACTCCGGTCGGATCTCTGGCGCACCCGATAAGTCCACACGCCCGTTCTCGATCCCCAGAATTTCGTGCACCATCGCCTGGTACGTCCATTGCGTTAGCAGCGGCGTCACCGGGTCATGTTTGCGATCCAGGATCAGTAAGACGGGGGGTGGATGAGTGAGTCTGAAGTCGAAGAGCTGCTGTTCGCTTTGCATTTGATACTAGAGACCGCACTCCAGTGTGAGTGAGAGTGGGATAAAAAGAAGAAAAAAAAAGGCAAGGCAAGGGGAGGACGTACGAGCAGTTCCTGGCCCAGTTTCTTGGCCATCTTGCTGGACCTGGGGAAGCGGATCAGGGGTTTCTTCTTGAGGCTGAGACAGAGTGCGGCGAGACACTGGACGTGACGCTCGAGTGCACCGGTGGAGATGTTCCAGGTGTAGGTGGAGTCCCCATAAAGCGGTAGGGCCCGACTCCCCCTCGTTTTCTTGGCCGCCGTCGCCGCCGGTAGTTGGTTAACTAGCGATGACAGCGTGATCGTCGTTGGTGGTAGTTGAATCTGCTGTACATGGGTGTACGGTTGCACGTTTAGTGAGAAGTGTGATTCCGTGATGGGTGCATAGTCGGCAAAGTATTCCTGTGGGTAGTCCGAATACGTCAGTTTCACTGAGTCATGGCTTTGTTTCGTTTCGTTTCGCTTCTCTCTTTTCTTTTTTTTTTTTTTTTTCTTTCTTACCTGCACCTCCCTGACTAGCTCCCGTTCGTCTGCTTCGGCCAGCATTTCGATTTCTGATTTTTTGAGCATGTTGCTGAAATCTGTTGTGTTCTCCCAGGGCCCAGTGTTTAAAAAGGAGAAGTCTTATCTCATGAATGTTGGGATGAGGATGAAGTGGACTGACACAGCCAGTACTCCTTGTATCGTGGGTTGCGTAGTTCATCTTGGATGGCACTCAAGCTCTCTGCGGTGGGTCTGATGAAGCATATACACTGTTATGATGGTCAGTCAGTCCGTCTCTTTTTGAGTGTGCTTAAATACTTACTTTTAGGTGATGTATGGGATCTCTGTTGTTGTTATGTAGTGAGTCTGTTAGGTATATTTCATTCTGGAGTAATGTTGACTGAGTGATAGCGAGTGATATGATGGGGGTCTGTGTTGTTGTTGTTGTTGTTTTTTTTTTTTTTTTTTTTGTTTTTGGTGGTCAGTTTGTGAGGTTAAATTGTAATACTACAGTGTGATATTATATATTATTGACTTAACTGTTTCGTTATCGAGTAGTAATACTTTAATTCCAGTTGAGTGAGTGAGTATCTTTTGAAAATATCTTTGAGTGGAGAAGAGAAGATTCATTTTGTAAAATGATTCACTTTCAAAAACTCATTCACAAAATATCACCCAAAAGAATACCAAACAAACAACGTAAGCAAAAAAAAACTACATTATTATAAAGTCAACTATGTAACTGATAAAATAAAAAATAGATGGGATAGATTCAGTCCAAACATTCTTAGAAGCACTCAAAAGACCAACACTCATCACACTCGCAACCAAGTTCAACAACTGGGATACCTTCTTCCATCCCACCACTAAACCCGACATCACAAAAGAACTACCCATCCCAAAGGAACGAAGATATTTACTCAGATCCATGGAACTATTCAGGTACATCAACACAACATAAACTCACTCAAAACCAAACACTGATTCTCAAAACTAAAAAAAATCAACAGACAGGGACTCGATCCAAAGCACTTCGCTGTCGGCCCAAGGAAACCCAAAAAATTTAGAGGGTCAGTACTCACCTCACCATCACCACCAACCACCACCACCACCTCTGATGATGATGATGATCATTCTATTGTATCAGCTGGGGTCCACGAGTCCAACACGGCAAACGACTCCGAGGGCAAGAAAGCAACCTCCAGGGGAACTGAACCCCACCATGGAGAGAGGATGTGCTTCCGTTTCAATCTGACATGACATGCTTGTTGAAAAAATGAAAAAAAACCCCTACCTTGAAGTGTGACTACAGATAATATGTAGAGCTGCTAGATGAAACTCACCACCAGAACTAGGTTTCTCTGATGAAGGAATTGATATATATATCATCTCACTCCACAGATGAGTTATAAAAATGCATGCAATGACTGGATGGAATTGCAGAAATACTTAAAAGCCATCAAGAGTGAGCCACAAGAAAGAGTATATATAGCATAATACTGCATCATAAGAGGAGTGAAGAAGATGTGTTTATAAACTGATGTGTGAGTATGTTGCACAAGATGATGAAGTGAAGTGGTTTATATAAAAGGGGAGTTGTTCAAAATTAAAAAAAAAAAAAAAAAGAGTAAAATTCTGCACTTCAACCATCATGGACCAAGATTATCTGAAGACGAAGAACTACGAAGCAGACTCAGGATCGTTACTCGCACTCACCAATCAGTCCCTGCATGCGATCAAGGAGAAGATAGTGAATACCACCACCTTTGCGCCACTCGTTCTGCTCGGTAACTTACACTCTCTCCTCTCTCTGCACAAAAAAAAAAAAAAAAAAACCAAAAACAAGATGCGGGGAGGGAGACTGACTAACGAAGAAGTTGATTTCTTTCCCTATTTGACTACAATATATATCATATAAGCCAAGAAAACGATCGTCTCGTTGCTCAGCAAGATCGAGCATGGTAGGATCCACATGCACACGAAACAGGAGTCGTGGACGTTTGGAGGACAGTGCACCACCAAAGCTCACGGGGAGCAAGAAGAAGAAGAAGTGAGTATCCAGGTGCTCAGCGACGCCTTCTGGATCAGGATGTTCTTGCTGTCCGACATGGGGTTCGCGGAGGCGTACATGGTCGGGGACATCCGCGTAGACCGGCTGGATGCGCTGTTCAAGGTACGCCAAGATATCATGTATGACGACGACGCAAGTGGTAAAAAGAAGAAGCTGACGACGATGAATGGATGGATGGGTGAGAGAAACAGATCTTCATCCGGAACCGGGCTCATGTATCGGAGATGTCGATGCTCGCCTCGTCGCTGTTCGGGGCGCTAAACCGGCTGATGAACTCGCGGTTCATCAATAGCGTCTCCAACACGCTCTCCAACATCTCGGCCCACTACGATATCTCTAACGACATGTTCCGCGCCTTCCTGTCGAACGACATGACTTACTCGTGCGCATACTTCACCCCCGACCTAGGCGGGATCAACGGCGACTTGAAGGCCATCAAGTTGGAGGGTGAAGGCGTGCAGGAAGAAGAAGAAGAAGAAGAAGAAGATGATGATGATGATGATGATGATGGGGATGATGGGAAGAAGGAAGAAGACCCGTTGGAACTGGCGCAGTATGCTAAGCTGGACCTAATCATCGAGAAGGCCAGGATCCGGAAGGGGGACCGGGTACTAGAGATCGGGAGCGGGTGGGGCAGTTTGGCGATCCGGGCGGTGGAACGAACGGGATGCACGGTAGATACGATCACGTTATCAGTGGAGCAGAAGCGACTGGCGGAGAAACGGATCAGCGCGGCGGGACTAAAGGATAAGATCATCGTCCATCTCATGGACTATCGCGATATCCCCCGTAGCTTCGAGAGGCCGTTCGACCGTGTCGTCTCCGTCGAAATGCTCGAGAGCGTCGGCATCCAGTTCTTGATCCCCTTCTTCAATACCCTCCATCGCTCCCTCCACCCGCTTCACGGTATCGCAGTCTTCCAGGTCATCACCATCCCGGAGTCCCGCTTCGACCGTTACGTCAAGTACGTGTCCTTTCTTCCCAAACCAAAAAAGACGACATACATTGCCCCCCCCCCTTTTTTTTTTTTTTTTTGGTAAACTCCCGTTCTTACTTGGATTTTGTGGCGCATAGGGAAGTCGACTTCATCCGCAAGTGGATCTTCCCCGGCGGCGTCCTGCCCTCTGTGACAGCGCTGACAAACGCGATTACGCAGGGCTCGGAGAACGGACAGCTGGTGATTGACTCGGTGCAGAACATTGGCCCACGTATGTCCCCTTTCCGACACCCCCTCCCCCGCCAGAATACACACCTGATTAGTAATAGAGATTCATCCCTCCCCGTTCTCGTTTTTTTTTTTTCTTTTTTTTTTTTTTTTTTGTGGGCGGTAGATTATGCGCGCACTTTGCGCGAGTGGGAGCGTCGGTTCATCCGTAACTTCGACCAGATAATCGCCCCCTGCTTGCTCACTACCTATCCTGAACTGGACCGAAACCCGCACCGGGTGGAGATCTTCAAGCGCAAATGGATCTGTCAGTCTCTCTCTCTCTCTCTCTCCCGTCTCTACCTTTCATCTCGTCTCTTCTCCTCTCTTGATCACTGCAAAAGAGTGTTGCTTCCTTCTTCTTCTTCTTCATTCCTGATCATCTTTTTTTCTTCTTCTTCTGCATTCGCCGCGGGGTAAAAACAATCATCACGCTAGATTATTTCGAGTACTGTGCCGCCGGTTTCGACGCCCGTGTCTTGGGTGACCATATCTTCACGCTGACGAGAGAAGGAAATCTCACTTTATAATAACCCCCTTCAAAAGAAAAGCACCAAAATCTTAATTGATATATTTATATAGACCAAAATCAAACTATGCTGTATCAACTCGGTGGGCGTGGAGAGACTACTAGTCGTCTCTTTGACCCCATCATATGCTATCCCATCTCATCCCATACCAGAACAATCGAGAACAATATATCCGTGAAATGATAGTAACTTATCTTTATTTTTGGTTAGAAAGACATATGCTCATTTGAGAGGCTCTTCGTGTGTGTCTGTGTTTGTCCTGTGTGGATAACCCTGGGGGCGCTCGCGGTTACTTATGTTGGCTGGCTGGCTGGTTGGTTGGTTGGTTGGTGGAATGGTGGTGATGGTGGTGAGACCTGTGAGTTGATCACTATTTTCCTCCTGGTCATGAAATGAAAGTGTTTTTTTGGTGAAAAGAGGTGGATATATCCATTTAGGTGTACATACCAAAACAGACAGATCAATGTCAATCAAGCCAAAAAATGCAGGAGGGAATGGGTGCTGGATCATGATGGGTTATGAAAATCTGGCGGAGTGTCAGCCTGCAAGTAAATCCAACTTACCTCAGATTAGCTAATGTTGTATTTACTACATAGTCTACAATAGTTACCACCTTTGATTCTTTATTTTATCTTATAGTCATATATGCTTACATAGAGTGACTTGTTTCACTCAAGCGTCACTTTTGATGTGCAGTGATTGTGGATCATGCACAGTCACTGTGCATCCAAGATGGCTTTGAATAAGACTTGAGTGATGCTCAAGCAATTGCATATCAACTGGGAGCAATTGAGCAACTTTCCCTTGCAGTGAGAGCATGTTACAGAGAGGTGATTCACTCTACACACATCCTGCTTCTTCCTTCTTATTCATTGCACCTTTTTTTTCTTTAAAAAAAAAGAAGAAAGTTTTGGTGCCAGAGGATTGAAAATTAATTCAGCTTGGTGATTCAAAGACATTGAATGTTGGCAGTCACAAGGAATGGAGAAATACTTTGTAAGGAATAAGAATGACATAAATAAACACAACAGAACAATCACTACATACTTATCATTGGTATGACATAAGGGAAGACAATGAGGAGTGTATTAGGGGTCAGTAAAAGAAATTTTGAAGTGATCAAGCTCATTGACAATAGTAAACTGAAAGACCTTGAAGGGCATCTCTGTGTCATACCCAAAGGACATGGTACAATCATAAAGGAAAAGTTGTGCAAAGCAGTAACACTTGCTGGAAGAGAATTTCATGGCCATGCTGATTTTTTCAATCCTTTAGAGTTCTTGAACTTTGCGGTGTAACCCAATAATCCCAGTCGGCCTCGGTTTCATTACGGCCGGTAAGACGCAGGGCCCTAAAGATACTGTGCATTTATGAATTTATGTTTGCTGATATATGTATTGGGAACGGTGATCATGACGAACCTGAGAAGAACCTTGTAGCTCCCATCAGGTAGGAGGTATGGCTTCATATTTTTCAGAGTTATAATTGTACTATTGCAAGCCTGAGTGTATCCGTTGAACGTGTCCGCACTGGAAACTTAGCGAGGTTCATCATTTGTGGAGGCGTAACTGGATCACTTCAATTCATAATACGCACCTGCTGCGTGACATGATGTTTGAATAACCCTCTGGAATGAGACCAATTAAACGGGCCCCCATAAATGATCTGTCGAAGTCTTGGTTGCTTGTCGCTTGGGATAGCACTGCAGTTCCATGTAAGACTTCGATGCGAACAAAGGGAGAACCAACTGTTTCCAATCCAGACCACACGAGTGTTCAGCCTCGCAAAAATATCATGGTTTGCGACAAGATATTCAAGGCTCTTACAAAGATATCGGAAGCGTAGGACAGTCGTGTTGTTGTTTTTTCTCAAGTCCCACACAAATCTGGCATTCAATGCACGCTTGACTTCAGCTGCTGTATTGGTCGAGTTAGTTCCATGCTTCGAAGATGGCTGTGTCTCCTCATCATAAGTTAGATAGCGGTAATGTGCGGTTGTATCTTCATTCGGACCTCGATCAAGGACTGGGGTACCGTGCGGATCAGTCGGCTTGTTCCTCAACACGAATGAATTTTTTGGCACCTTACGACGACTTACTCGCCTGTCCTTTGAGCAATCCCAAGATGCCGCGTAATAAGGCAGATTATGGCTCTCGCACTCAGCATTCGCAGTCTAAGGTGTACAGAACCCCAATCAAGGAAATGAGACGATTCGCCCAGATCATAAGAATGGCTGGACATCTTCAAGGAGCTCACCATCACGATGAAGCCGGAATAGACCGCGAGCCAAGGGGGATCCAACTTATCGGGTGACGAGAAACTCACTTTGACTACTTGAGATGAGCCCGGCTTCACGCTGAACTTCTGAGGATTTATTTGGACTGTTGCTGACTGATTGGATGAGATCGGATTCAGATCTGGTCGGACTATATTTGGTTTATGAGGAAAATGTCTGCAAAGTTACTGCTGGACGGTGTGTTAAAATGTAATTAAGCGTTCTAGTGCCACTATTGAGTATTGTGAATTCTTGTTCTCCACGGAAGGACACTGTGTCGTTGAGGACCAGGCTGGGTACTGAAACTGTGGTGTTTGTCCAAACAGCACAAAAAGTGTCGATGAGGCCTCCGCCCTGATGAATGGCGCCTAGAGAGTGGGTACGTCAAGATTAGAGCCTTGATCAATTGCAAGAAACAAGATATCCACTCCCTGTCTAGGCTAGGACTGTCGACACGGTTGAGAAGCTTCGTAGTAGTCGCCAATCGAGAGCGCATTGTGATTCCAGTAAAATTCTTGCCTCTTGCACTCATTATCAGGGCGGCCACCCCGGCAATCTGTTTGAATTCAAGAGATATATGGATTCATCCGGGGGTCTGAAAAAAAAAAAAAAAAAAAAAACCATAAAAATCTCACCAGAGTACCATACCTGTGGAGCCGCCATAGAGGTTCCGCTCAGAGAGCCCTATGGGAGAAAGAAAAAGCACAGGTCAGACAAAAACATATCGATTCGCACAATTATCAAAGTCATGACTTCTCACATAACCAGCATCATTCATCGGGAAATTTGCTAAAATATGAAGCAGATCAACGGGTGTATCAGCACCTGGTATTATACGATGTTGGCATGGCGGTGACATACAAACTACGTTGCTACCCACACCGGCTAGCGTAGGTTGGAGACTACTTAAATCGAAGCTGGGACCACTGCAATCGGAACTTGATGAGTGAAGCTAGCCAACTATGTTGTCACACAGAAAAATACTGAACTACTGAGAAAAGTTGCTGGGGAAGCCGCCGTCCGGAGAATTCCCTGCGCGGAGCCGTGTTGTCAGTAATTCAGGCAGACGTTAACGATCAGCTTTGAGATGTAAGTGCTTACTATAGAAGTGCTTGGTTGGTGAGAATGAGACTTTGAAACCAGCTGTATCCTTCTTAGCCTGATGGAAAATGTACTGCCCATCTTCCATCGATATCGGAGCCACGGAAACATTTGACAGTTTATTAGGCAGTGTGGTAATGCTCGTCGAGTTCTGCAAAGGCAGGTAAGATCGGTCCACAAATCAACGCCCATAAAAAGGACAAAAAACCAAACATGTAGAAAAGGACGTGCTTGGCACCTTTCGCCGGGAGATTGTTAGCTTTGTCCTCAATTAGACATGTCCTGATGCGACCAGGCGCTACGTGTCAGGCAGTTTACTTGTTGAATAAGATTGAAGCTTATCATACCCTCTTCTAACAAGTACGATATAATTTGTCAGGTTCGGAGTGTGCTTGGGAAGCTCATCACAAGCATCATTGGTGACATTGGTTGAATTGGCAGTGATGTATATAGGGTACTCGCCGGAAAGGTTGAATGTGCTTGTTCGATATATCATGAGTTCCTTGCCAGTGGAGGCTTTGAATTTTCCCGTGATGACAGCCTGTGCTTCCACTGAGCCAACTGAAATGGCATTCATAGCTGAGGCTGGCCTGCCGGAGTAAAACAAACCCTCCTGATGAAAGGGAGAACGTTCACGAATGAATGAAGCGGCGACCGATGAGTTTAGGATGTAATTATGTGACTGACCGCTCCATCATTCCCCGCTGCGGTAATGATAATAGTACCCTTCTTCTCCGCTAAATTGTTTACAACGGTCAAGAATTCCTCGCCTTGTCCTCAACCGCCGAGGCCACCTACAGATGCGAGAATGATGTCCGCTAGATGTGATAAAGTAGATTTTGTTAGCCCAAGCCAATTGGAGAGTAATACTCAAGTCAAGTTCTACCAACCGCCATCCTTATGAGCATGTAACATGGCCATTATCATGCTATCAAACGGCGCACCGTCATCCTCGGCAGACCCGGAAACTGTCCAATGTCAAGATTTTCTATCAGACAGATCTAGAAGACCGGTCTATGCATCTTTAAAGCTTACCACCTAGGCATCCGAGGGTTGAACATGTTTTGCATTAGAGAAAGAAGAGCAACTGCTTGACGCGCGGGGCAACATGGCATAGCTTCAGTACTGCAGCACTCACGATACATCCCGAGAGTAACGTTGGGAGCCACACCCATAAATCCGTACCCGACATCTGAAGCAGCAACAATTCCAGCCACGTGCGTTCTATGATACTTTGGAGTATATGAAAGTTAACGGGATTCCCTTGAATCTCAAGATAGTGTAGCTTACGGATGCGGGACACTGGGTACAAGGGCTTTCATCTGTCTTTTTTGGTTTGGCCTTTCCTTTCTTGTTTCCTTTCGCTTTTCTAGTGATGAGGCGTATGCCCCGAGGCCGCAACGTGTAGGGTTTGGTATTTCCGTGCCCGCCGTGTTCGTTGTCTTTACTATTGTCAATGACCAAGTTTTTTACCAAACCCGATCTTGAATCCTGGGCCGAAACCGTTTCCCACGGCCGGATGACTACAGTCGATCCGTACACTCCTATGTTATGAAGCTCATTTATACAAGTCTGGACCTGGGGAGGATACAGCGAGGGTGTTGAGTTTATAGGCGCATCTATAGTCCTTGCGTCGAAGGTGCTAGCCCGTAAAATGCTTTGGACTTGATTGATTTTCTGGTTTGATTAAATAAATAAGTTTATCAAGAAACATGTCAGAAAACTTCCCCAAGTCAGTCAGCGAGCTCAACAAACTCACTTCCACATGTACGGAATTTCCCAGGTGCTTCAAATCATCCTCGTCCGCGAGTTTTAGAGAAAAACCGTAAAATACGTCAGGGGCTAGTTTAGTCATGTCGAACAAGACTTCATACTGGATCCCCTTGCTATCAAGGACTGAGGTGAACTCTTCCAGTGACCTCTACCATCCGCAAGGTTGTGCCGCAGGTTAGTTATACTATACATCTGCTGCTTTGAGAGTGAAAAGGATATGAACGCAACTGATTCATTCCATTTCAATGGAACAAGCACTACCAGAAAATCTGCTTCAACTGCCACCAGTTGACATGCAGGCTAATCCCATCTTACTACCCTTTTACTTCCAAGTTAATTCAAAAAAACCTTTCTTGCACAGTCACTGTGCACAATGCACAGTGACTGTGCATTGAAGTTGTTTTGAAGTGTTATTTGAGTAAGATTCAAGTAACAGCAGAAGTAAAATCAAAGTAACTGCATGTCAACTGGTGGCAGTTGAAGCAGATTTTCTTGTAGTGAAGATACCGCTTGGGTAAAAAGGATGGAGCTTCCTGCCGTTTATCAGCTTGGGCAAGATCTGTTATGTAGAGTGTGGTGATAAAGCAGGCAACCCAGGGAAGAGGTGGCATGCTGAACAGAGGCGACAGCACGGCGTCTATGTATGTGGAAAGACAAGAATGACTAAAGACGATTACTTTTGGTGACACTGATAAAAAAAAAAATTCTCAGCAAATGATCCTAAATGATCTGGTTTATCCAGCAATTTGACGGCAGGCAGCTCAACAGCTGTCTGACCCTGTCCTTCGGGGAGAGGCTTTGTCTAGTGCCCTCTGGCAGCGTCTGGCCAGGGCTCCTCTGGGAAATTCGTCAAGAAGCAACCTGAAGGAACCGCCGCCCGCCGCCGCAACGAGCCCTCACTCACACCGGCCGAGTGTGATAAGTGTGATGCCTGTGTGCAGATCGCCCACCAGTTAGAGCCCAGAGCTCATGCTCGCCGATGCCTGAACATACCGTTACAATAGTGCGACGAACCGACCTTATCCGTAGTGGAGACGATACAAAGTGGAAGGATTAAAGGTGTTACAGGAAGAAATGAAAGCAAACGTATTAGTGAATTTCCTATGAGCAAAATTTTGAGTTCAATGCTATTCTCTGATCCACTGCCAGAAAAGTTGGCTCGGATGGCTGCATCCGAGTTTTGATCGGATGCGGCCATCCGATTCAAACTCGGGCGCGCGTTACCGAGTGAATTGCTGACCCATTCAAACTCAGCGGCCCGGGCGTTTGGTCACCGAGTTTGAACCGGTCAGCGATTCACTCGGTGGCGCGCGCCCGAGTTTGAATCGGATGGCCGCATCCGATCAAAACTCGGATGCAGCCATCCGAGCCAGATTTTCTGGCAGTGTGCATGCATGAACACAGCGCCGATGGGTCGCCGTTGCGCAACTGTTCTGGACAAATAGTGAGCGCCGCTCGTCCCGCTCTTGCTGGGAGGCTTAACTTGTAGATTGAATTGTCTTGCCAACTGTCATGGACTGGCTTCGTTGAATCGGAAGATCGGACCAACTACTTTGCAAGCAAATTTCAAGCCAGAGAGGTGGGCGAGCTTTGCTGCGCTCTTTCGACGGTGGGACAGGTGGAAATGGTGCAAGCCATTATCACCAACAAGTTTCCTCGTCTCTACATACAAACTCGATGTGGTGCCCCGGGCTGGTCCAGACTCAGTGGTGGAAAAGATCAGACTAGACGCTTGAATTCGCGGCCGGCTTGTTCTCCTACCAATTTTTTGCCATCTCGAGGCGAAGAAGCGCTTGTTCAGTCAAGACAGTTCAGCTGCTCCACCAGCCGCACGGAAGTTTTTTGCACCGACATGCCAGACCAGGCCAAATGAGTTCGCATCAAATAGCTGGTTAGGACTGAAGTCTTTCCTCAGTATCATGACCGGCCCAGGTCATTCAGCCATATTCCTGGCCTGAGCTCTCTGCCACTGGCTATGGTGAACGGTGCTGGCGTTCGTCCTCTCACAATTTGCTATAAATTGCGCTCCTATTCAGACGTTCTGCCTTTTTCCCCAGTGCCCTTCCACCCCACATCCTACCAGCTCATCACAGTCCATTCCAGGTTCCTCGTATCTCCTTCCTCACTTCTTCCTGCCGATCTTTGGTGAGTATCTCTTTCTAGACGGATGCTTCTGAATGATCCCATTTCCCTTCAAAGCTTAACCCAGCTGCCAATACTTCAATGCGTGTAGATATTTCATACCCCACCCCCAAGCTAACGAAGGTAAGAAAATCTAAACCCGTTTGCACGTCACCCTCGGCTGCTCAGGATTATCATTCGCTTCAGTGAGTACACGCATGTCTTCACAGGAACCTTCTACAGCCCCTTTCTCCTCCTGTCCTTCCTCAGTGTCCTCGTATCCCACTCGGCGAATACATCGCTAAAGTGGTTGATGGGACCAGCTGGCTTGTGACTTAAAAGGCTGCTCTCATTCCGCTATCGTGGAACTCTTTCCCCAACAGCTGTCATCCCTCTTTTACAAAACAAATACACCAAACCCGCACACCACTCCAAAAGGCACATTACCCTTTACTCACAGCACTACTGCCAGCACCATCACTTTACTGCTCTAGACGAACACCACTCGTTATTTCATCTGCCCCCTTGAATTTAACCATTTGACCAATATTCGTGCTTAACGTCTTGAAGGCGACCAAGCAGTTTGAATCAATTTTCTTCGTGTTAACTTGTAGAGATATCGTATACTAGCACACTTATCAGCAACAACTTGTTGTTCCGAGATTTTTTTAGCACTCTGGACTAAGTGCATTTCTTCCCCTTTTCGCAGACATCAAACAGTTCATCAACATGTTCAGCACCCAAATTTCCACGATGGTTTGCTTAGTTCTTCAAATTTCATTGTCTGCCCGCCCTGGCCACGCAGTGGACATCCAGCGCACCTCCTGGGACACAGCGGTACCAGCTCCGCTCGGCGCAGCTTACATATCTGCTGTTGAATCTCCAACGACTGTGTCTCACAAAGAAAGAAGGTCTCACTCCGCCCGTTCGAACCACATAATCATGAAGAGACGCAAAGACGGGCTGGCAGGCCACAGTAGCCACAAGCGACAAGCCCCCGGTGGCGGAAGCAGCCAGCCAGATTCAATGAGAGGAGAAACTTCCACTTCAACCGGTTCAGCCGCTTCCGCTCCAGCCGCTTCCACCGGTTTAACTTCAGCCGCTTCCACCGCTTCAGCTTCAGCCGCTTCAACTGCTGTAGCTTCAACCGCCTCAGCCGCTTCAACTGCTTCGGCTTCGACCGCTTCAGCCGCTTCAACTTCTTCAACTGCTTCGACCACCAATTCAACGACAAGCAGCACATCTGGTACCAACACTGGCGAGGCCACTTGTGAGAACCTCCTTTCGAAATTTGTAAAGCTGGTAAAATACTCACGAGCTTTTTTTTTTTTTTCGCGCAGATTACGCGACTGGATTAGGGGCATGTGGAATTACTAGCACCGATACTTCAATGATTGCGGCCGCCTCGTCCCTCTTATTTGACAGCTTTCCCGGTGCCACTGCGAAC
Source organism: Puccinia coronata f. sp. avenae (assembly GCA_002873125.1). Lineage (NCBI taxonomy): Eukaryota > Fungi > Basidiomycota > Pucciniomycetes > Pucciniales > Pucciniaceae > Puccinia > Puccinia coronata. The sequence continues at coordinate 281,599 of PGCI01000073.1, read as the reverse complement.
ACCAATAACAACCCGTAAGTCACCGAGCTGTTGCAAAGCCCCAAAGCGCCAGACACTGACATAATTGTGATTATTATGCAGTATTTGTGGTCGCAAAGTCAAGGCCACTTATCAAGGCAACTCTGTTGAGGTTTCACTTGTTGATCGATGCACCGGGTGCGCCATGTACGACTTGGATTTCTCCCCATCAGCGTTTGCTAAGCTTGGTTCGATGGACGCTGGTCGATTGTCCGGCATGACCGTGAGTCGAACATGCAAATATTTTTTTTAAAACAAAAATACTAACAACCTTCATTCATTCTTGTAGTGGACCTGGGCGTAGTCACCTCGAGACCCATCGCATACTTGTCAACGGGATAACCCCTCTCACAAGAGCGGCAACCAGTGACGACATTTCCTCTTTCCTTTCATATCAAGAATTTTGGGTTTACACATTACAATCAAAAGCAGCACAGTTCCTTCACACATAAAAAAAAAAAAAGAAAAAAAAGGACAAAGGGTACAGGAAGAACCAATTTTGCAGTGCGACACCCTCTTTTATCTTATTGTTATTAGTTCGATTGCTAGCCACCCTTTTACCATCCACTCTATCGCATGTACATATGCAAACTGCATTGTTTGATGATGTTATTCACATACACAAAAAGCTTGTTGAAATATGATGTAATTAGTCTGCCAGAACAACCATTTTACGTCGCAAAAGAAGAGCAACCAGCCCATTCGGCATTTTCCCCAAATTGGCCCCCCAAACATGCCAAGACCAACATGCCCTCGAGGCATTACTAGTTGCATGCGGCTTGTAACTTGTTGAATAAGACGACTACGTAAATTCCGTATCAGGCAAGTGGGACAACCAGAAAGGACATCAGGAAAGATCGTCGAAAGCAGCAAGCCGCGTTTGTGCTAGATAACGATGATAGCTCTGAAGCTCGCATTCTATTCATGAGTGTCCTAAAAAATTCAATACAAGGGAGGGAACGAAGGGTGGATGATTTCACGTTTCTGGTATGAGAACGAATTCTCTAGTGCTACAGCCAAACTTAATCACTGAGATGTCATAAAAGAAAAACAATTAATCTCACACACATTTCAAAAATGAGATTCATGGAAAAGAAGTGTGTAATTTACCATCTCCAGATTGAAGCTCGTAGTACCTTGAGGCTGGAATTTTGTCTCCGTTGACAAACGTTCCATTCGCCGATTCAAGGTCGATGATAAACGGTCTGTGAACGTGATTCCAGCGAGAACAAGAGTTAGCACACGTGAGGTCAGAGCAGATGGATATGAGTATTATTTTAAGTGTAGTGAGAGGACTGAACTTGATGGTAGTTTTAGAATCACCAAACTCATTAGTCGAGCAAACCTGACGGAATTGGATGACTGCATGTTGTTTAGAGCTCGACGGATGATCCAAGGGGATATCGACGACCACCCTATCCCTTCCAAAGAGATACGCGGATTGACGATGGATGTGAAAGAGATCGAGCTGCTCTTTCCCCTTGAAGACATATAGCCTCCAGTTTTTATTCGTCGGTTTCCGAGCTTCCGGTGGCTCGTGATATTTCAGCACCACACCGTTGAACGTCTTCGTTTCAGCCGCTAGCTTCCCGGAGGGGTTGAAGTTGGGTTCATCCTTCTCTTCCAGCATCTCATCCTCTCCTTCTTGAAGAGGGGATTTGGACCTCGGCTTGAAATCCAATTGATTCGATCGATCATGAGACGTTGAAGCAGCTACAACTGAGTTAGCTGAGGGCACCCCTTGGGCAAATTGATCGCGGTGATTGGATGCTGTTTTTTGCATGGGCTGGCGTTGAAATGAGTTTGGAGGTGATCTTGAGCGAGAGCGACGACGAGGGTTTGGTCTCGGCTGGTCTTGCGGAGGTGAACGTGATCTCCTTCGGGATGGATAGTTGGGCGACCTAGAGCGAGACCGATAGCGCCTTCTCTCTGGTCTTACAGCCTCTCTGTTTTCCGGTGAGACTGATCTTCGTCTGCGCTGTGGATTCAACTCCTTGGAGGTTTCTTCTGTATCCCATTTGCTGCTTCGCCCCTGCGCCCGCAAACTCGAACCAGTGCCTCGATTTTCCCGGTCTCGGTCGTAGGCATTCTCGTAGCGTGAACTCATTCGACCTGTGGTATTTCTATTCGTGTTCTCGTGGGTAGGATAGTCTTCTGCTCGGTTAAACTCGATTGGAACTGACAGGGGAGCACTCTCAGCATTAGTCTTAACTGTAACGTAACTTAACCCAACTTAAACCCTCTGATTCGGTTGGTACAAAGACCCCTCCGGGGGAAAACAGCTCCCAGCCACTGTGGGAATCTGCTCTCCCCCCAAAAAAAACTTGAGATTCAAAGGGCAAATTCACCACATCCTTTCATTGATTCCCGATGATAAAAAGTTACATACATAAATTCATAATGACATACAAAACCTGCAAAGTTGGCAGGGACCTGTCAACATGCATAAATCTTGTTTGAAAGCTCTCTGCCAATTTTGGAGATTTATGTTGTTTATATAATTTTATGTATGTTTTATGTCATGTAGTCTTGAACACCACAATTAGGGCAGTTCACAGCATGCTGGTTTTGTTTTGCTGGAATTGATGACCCCTGCTTATGCAGGTCATAAGTTTGAATGGGCCCTTGCGTGCGTTGGTAAGGTTTGGGAGGACCCTGGCAAGCCCCTATAAATGTCAGTAATGAAAAATCTGGGATTTTGGCCAAATTGATACATTTTTCAAGACCATTCATACACGTTTCAAGAGTAGGCACAGCACTTTTCCAAATTTTCCATACATTTTTCATGAGTAACATTTTTTTCCGCTATGAGGAGGCCCAAAGCCCCCCTTTCTTTGTAGTTATTCATTTCAGCTAGGCTCAAAGGTGTTCACATGGAAATGAAAGAAAAACAAGAAGCATAAGTCACTAAATATGTAACAATGTTGTGATCAGTTTGACTGACTACAATCAGCTCAATTTTTTTCAAGTTTTTTTTTTTTTAATTCTTTGAAAGACCCTCTAAATTCTTTTTCACAATGCTCTAAGAATGGAGGCAAATACATGGAAAGAAGAAGAGGCTGAAGTCACTTGGGGATAGATACAGAATTCACTACAAAATCAACAATATTGAACCCTTCAGTGATTGGAAATAACTGGTGATCACAGTGCACTGTTTTGAGGTGTGCAAAAATGGAAGCAGTGGGAGATGAGCTGTAAAATCCAACAGCAACCACAATGTGAGGTTGATATAGGAAGAGTGCTGGGAGGCCTTTTTTCCAAGCCAACAGAATCCTCATTGCTAACAAGTGGGGAGGGGGGGGTGCAGGGAGGTTTTTTTTTTTGAACCAACCACAGGTCTGGCATACATTTCTCATTACTGACCCCCCTGCCCCAAGAAAAATTACATACATTTTTCATGGGTATGCTTAGCCCCCAAAAAGCTCATTCATACACTTTTCATGAGTAACATTTTGAGTTTTTGCCCAAAAGTTTCATACATTTTCATTACTAACATTTATAGGGGCATGCCAGGGTCCTGGTTTGGGTGAGGGATCCCAGCCAAAAACAATTTTTTATGCACGGCATGCTGAACAACCATGCCTATATTAGATTCTTAGAATCCTGGCAAACTCAAAGAATCAACAATGCTCAACAATCTCTCAACAACCTCAGTCCACCTGGCCTCAACATGTCACCTGAAAACTCAGCGGGCTGAGTTTCACCCGGTGGCTCTTCTCTTTCACACCATTCTATTCTTTTTGTTTCCCTTTGTTTCTGATTTTCCTTTGTCAATCTAAAGTGTCTTGTATCATGTTGGATGAACAACTTGTATATATAAAAGAGCTTGTCTAGTTTGATCTTTTTCCTCACCTCTCATTGAAATCTATCTCTATTTTCCACTTATAGTCACCAGCTCCGGCTGCACTCCCTGTCCCTAGTGCCACGCACTTATTCTCTCGCACCTCGTGCCACATTGCTCTCGCAAGAGCCTAAACTATATGAAGACACTGAATGCAGTGATAAAATGCAGCTAAAAAGAATGAAAACAGCATTTTGTGAACCCCACTATCATTTTATCTGTCAATGGTGGTGATTATTTGCTTGTGCCCTCAACAAGAGAGCTTAAATTAGATTTCCAACTATAGGGCCCAATTATACTATGGATATTGAGAATACTGTCCGGGTGTTAACTCGCGCATGTCCGGATAATCTGGGTGTCACAGCACCATACCATCCGGACACGCGCGAGTTAGACCTGGACAGTATTCTCGATATCCATAGTAAACCTTGTTCTGAAATTATTTTGAAAAAAAAATGAAAAAGTTTTGACATTCTTTCCTACTTGCTTTTTGTTTCTTTTTTATTTCAAATCTTTCTCAAAGTGTTTTCAAACCTCCAAGGGAGGAGGTTTGAAGCATTTTGCCTTGGGTTTTGAAGATAAGACAGTTAGTACCATCTTCAAGGCACTGTATGGATTCCAAGCCCTGTACTACACCTGCTGGCCATTTGAAACTGGGGCCTATGGCACGGGAAAAGATGGCAGCAGTGGCCAAGATGGTACAAACCAACTGCAAGTTGGGCCTTGACAGTAAATGGATCCCCACGTTGTTGGGGGTCTTGCTGCAACTCTTGTTGTAGGCTGTCACACAGCCATCAAAAATCATCAAGTGTTGTGGTAAGCCAAACCTTTCACAGATGGCAATGGGGAGTGTGGAAAAAGGTGATATGTGCAAGGCCAAGAGGAATCACAGGAAATGAAGGTACAATCACAGAGGAGTCACTAGATATGATGCAGGCAGGCAGATTCCCAGATCAAATTCCCAATCACAGCACTTTCACTCAACAATCACACAGAATGGGGCAACCACAAGTCCATCATTATGATTTGCAACCACTTTTGATAATTTTCTCATTTACCTCAACACCCCTTGTCTCTTAGAGTGTTCCATTGGCTTCTTTCCCATCAGTCAGCCCTCATGTTTGTTCTGTCTCTTTTCTTTTTCCTTCCAAATTTTTACGCCAACCACAACTCAGCCAGAGTTTGTTACCCTAGTTGTTCCATGACCTTCCATTCCCATTGTTCCAACCACATGTTTGTCACCCTCTCATTTCCTCTGATTTGTCTATGTAAAGGCCTGTCTTCCTGATCTCATTTCCCTTCCTCATCAGATTGTCTACCCTCATAAACATCCCTGGTCCTATAGTCATCAGTTGAATACATCTGGTTACATAGTATAGCTCTATTCAGAATAAATTGTAGAGAAATATAAATATCATCTTGTCCCAGTTTGAATACATTCTGGAGAAATATAAAGCCACATCAGTTTGAATACATTCTGATCACAATCACAAAATACCAAACGCTTACCAAGATATACTAAACATCATCAGCCACCATATTCTTCAAAGGCACATAGTCTTATTCTTGTCAACATAACTCTCCAAGCTATTAAGAGAGGCAGCCCTTCAAGCAACAATACCTTTCAAGCTCTATTCTCCCAAGAGTAGTTCCACAGCGTTACTTGGAAGAGCTCAAGAAAGCAAACTGGTGGGATCCAGGTGCTGTTCCAGGGCTCCCAGCAAGACAGGAGTAAGAATGCTTGAAGTTCGGCACGTATGTAACAATCTTGAGGGGCGCAATTGGACTCTTGCGCCAACAGGAGTAGGGCCGCGACGTTGGATGTTGCCTGTATGAAGGGAAGCGGCAGCATTTTGGAGCTCTTGGACGCTACAAATAGGCCAATTCTGGCAAAAATGTAAATGGGATCTCATAATTGTACCCTGTTATCAAAAAAAAAATTCAAAACTTTTCAAAACCTTTTTCAAAATATTTTTGAATCTCAGCTTATAATTTCTGCCATAGTTATGCTCTTTGTTATTAAAGACTATTCTTATCCATGATCATACTTCCAGTGTTTGAGAATTCAATGTGTGAAACATTTCTGCAGCAAAATTAACACAAGTCCCTTGCCTGCCGGAGGCAGGGGCGCAAAGTGCCTCCCGCGCAGCGCGACCTCCCATCAGGGAGGGACTTGCGTCAAAAAAGCTGTATCTGGCCTGAGCACCTGACACCATGACAAATCAATTTTTTCTTGTATACAAGTGACATCACAAAGTACAAAGGCACCTTTGTACTCTGTGATGTCACTTGTATACAAGTGAAAGTTGATTCTTTGTGGTGTGAGTACAGAAACAACTTTTTGTAGGTAACAAACTTTCAGGGCCTAAAGTACCACCTTCTCAAACATTCCTTAATCTGCCTCTTGCACTGTTAAAATCTCTAGAATCTGTGCTTCACTTTGAAGCAAGCAACACCACATTATGTATAATTCCCCATCCTCCAGGATGGTTCAAAATTGGCCTATTTTTGAGACCAAGCATCACTGCTTTCTCTGTGTATGGTAACAGATGGCAACTGAAATTCAAACTTGTGCCAGGGATTCTGTCCGCTACCACAACCTCACCCACCTTGCGTATCACCACACCCCCCTTCTTATCACCCCACTCTCATCACAGAATCCCCTTCACCCACTCTCCCCCTGGCCTATGGCCCCCCCAACCCCAACATCAACGCGTTCCACGCGTTGATGGAAGAAGACCCCGACCCAAGCAACGCGTCTCCGACGCGTATCCCGGAGAAGCCCACTACCCTGCCCCCCTCATCTATATTTTTGAAGCACCTTGCTGACATCTTGGGTAACCCTCAGAACAAGTCACCAGAGGGCGCGCTTCACCTCGACCCGGCCTCTCTTGGCGTCATCCAGAAGTTGATGGAAATTGAGGTGTTGCGCCTTTCGCAGATGGAACAGATGATGGCCCAAATGATGAAGACCCAGGATCACATGCTGAAGGAGCAGGACCGCATGCTGAAGGAGCAGTGCAACCTTCAAGCTTGCATGATGGCCGTTGAGGGTTCCCAACCGCGTGTACCAACCTCCGCCCAACACACGCGACCCGCCTCCTATGCCACCGCCGCCGGGAAATTGCTCACCACGTACCCCGCCACGCCCCACATTTTACCGCCGCCCAAGCCCGTCCTCAAGTTGCTGAAGCCGGGTAAGGCAATCATCCACTCCGACCCCAACAAATCCGAGATTCACAAAACCAAAAGCGGATTCCTTGTGCAACGCGCTAACGAGGTGCTCCTGAAGCTCAACACCAAAGTCAACGGCGAACAGATCACAATCCGCGGAGCCCAGGTCCTCAAGTCTGGGGATGTGTGCTTCTTTACAACCAACAAGACTCACCAACAATGGCTGATGGACAACAAACACGTTTGGTCCAAGGACGTGCACCCTCACCTTGCAGCTACGCCAAGCACCTACTCCGTCATTGCCCATGGGGTCCCAAAGTCATTCAACCCCATCGCACCAACCAGCATCAGCAAGCTGTCCATTGAAAACAACTTTGATGACGGGGACCTCATCAGAATCCGCTGGCTAGCCGACAATGGTGAGACAGCTAAACTAGCCGGCTCAATTGTGCTCACGTTCATCAACAAAGACACAGCCTCCCGCTGCGAACAAGCGGGAATCTTCCTCAACTACGGCTACCACCAAACCGCCAAATTCAAGCCGCGTCCGCCCCAGTGCTTCAAGTGCCTCAAGATGGGTCATTTTGGCCAGTGGTGCCGCGACCTTGCCCGATGTGCCAAATGCGGTGACTCCCACGTTACCAAAGACTGCCCTCAGGGCATTGGCGGGGTCTCCACCTGCGTCCTCTGTAAGGAAGGCCTCAAGATGAAGGTTGAGGGAATTGACTCCATCGACCACACTCCATTCAATGTCGCCTGTTTTTTCAAGAAGGCCTGGCTAGAGAAGCATAACATCCCCGTCAAATGTTAAGCACAACTCAAGCAACCCCCGACCCGCCAACCTCTCCCCCCCCCCTCCCCACCTCCACTCCCTTCCACCCTCCCCCGCCCCCACATTGAAACTTCCATCCGCAGTAATATGCCCAATCGGCCTCCACACCAACCAGCCAACCTCGCCGCCCCGCCTAACCAACCCCAGCTCAGAATCCTCCAACTCAACTGCCACATTAATAAGGAAACCACACTGAGTGTCCTCCATAACTCTCCCTAGTACACTTTCCTTGTCCTTCAGGAACCATGGATTAACCCCTTTACCCTCTCCCCTCCTGACCATAGGGAGTGGAGAGTTTATACCTCCTTTGAACACAGGCCCAAACAGTGGAACGATCGCCACAGAACATGCATCTACGTCAGGACGCATATTCGGTCACAGGACATCACTCAGCTAAGTGAATGCGTCCAGTTTCTTATAGGCCTTGAAGTCTCCTTCCCCCATTCCAAAACCGTACGGCTGATCAACGTGTACAACACTCCCCGCACATTCCCAGCCATCAACATCCTCTGCCGTTGGCTCACCTCCCATAACTCCAGGCAAACGCCAACCTTTCTTTTCATGGATGCCAACCTCCACCACCCGTACTGGAACCATCCCGGCCTGCAATCCAACCACCGACAGGCAAGAGAACTGCTGGACTTCTGAGGCGGTTTTGGATTCAGGCTGACCTCCCCCCGGCACGTCCCAACCTATTACTCCGCAAGAGGGACAGGCTCCACCATTGATCTGATCTGGTCAAATTTTTTAGCCTCCCAACTGGTTGGCCAGTCCACCGTCCTCTTGGAGAACCACGGGTTGGATCACCAGGCGATCGAGCTGGAGCTAAACCTCCTAAGACCGACTACCCTCACACGACAAACCAGGCCAAACTGGGGAGTAGTTTCCCCTGATCTGGCATGTCAGCGACTCAACTAGACTACTGAACTGCTTCGTCTGAACCCCCTAGCTCCACCGACGAGTGGGTCCAACGGCTCACCTCGGGCCTATCGCAGGTACAGGACAGCTTTGGGAAGACTGTCTCGGATAACCCCCATCGAGCCAAATCGTGGTGGTGCAAGAAAACCCTTGACCCCATCGTCAAAACCAGAAACCAAGCCAGGCAATGGTTCATACTGACCAAAAGCGCCGAATCTGCTGATTGTTACAGGCAGTGGAACTTGTATTTCCGCGACGTTGTTAAAACCCTCAAGTGGACCAAATGGCTTCGTTTCCTGGAACGCTCGGATGAGGACACGCTGTGGAAGGCGCTCAGAGTCACCAAGGCAGCAAAAAAAAAACACCATCCCCCCGTTACGGAGACCAGACGGCACCCTGACCTCAAACAAAATTGAGCAAGCTGAGCTACTTTTCAAGGGAACTTCTTGCATTCCCGCCCCAGTGGACCTGGCAGACGTCCCTGTTAGGCCCCTGTCCAGGTTTGTTTGCTACCCACAGGTCTCAATCGAGGAAGTTGCCGACTGCATCAAGAAGATCCCGCCTAAGAGGGCCCCAGGCATCGATGGCATTGCAAACGAGTTGCTGAAGATAAGCTCCCCGTCCCTAGCCCCTACCCTCACCACCATCTTTAACCAGTCTATCTCCGCTAGCTCCTTCCCCTCCCCCTGGAAATGTGCTGTCACGGCCATTATCCCGAAGTCGGGGAAAGATGACTATACTGACCCTAACGTCTATCGACCCATAGCCCTTCTGAGTGGCCTAGGGAAAATCTTTGAATTAGTGATTACCCGACAACTTACGTCGTGGGCCGAGCGACACAACATCCTGGCGGACGGACATCTAGGTGGCCGAAAGGGAGCAGGCACTGAAGACGCCCTTGTCCTTTTGGACACTTGGGTCAGACAGAAATGGAATGAGAAGAAATACGTGGCGGGCCTATTCCTTGACGTCAATTCCGCCTATCCATCAGTCCACCCCAGACGCTTGATTCAGTACCTAGCTAGTTTGAAGTGCCCGGCGTATCTTATAGGAATCGTCGAGTCTTTTCTTGAGAATAGGAGCACCACTATTCGGATGGACGACTTCACCTCATGCCCCTTCAACATTGACATTGGACTCCCGCAGGGCTCCCCCCCATTGGTGATTCTCTACATTCTCTACAACAACTCGCTGCTGACTAAGGAGTGTAGTCTAGCCAGTGATTCTATCTCCATAGGTTACATTGATGACGTGGTTCATCTAGCTGCTGCCAAATCCAACCATGCTACGCTGGAGAGCCTGACAAACCTTGGAGCCCACTCCCTGGGTTGGGGCTCCCGCTTTGGGGCCATCTTTGACAAAAAGAAAGCACAGTTTTTGTGGCTCACCCGGAAAGTTCACTCCCCTGACCCCTTCAAATTCGGCGACCAAACTCTGCAACCATGCAACTCAGTTAAATGGCTGGGAACCATGATAGACAACAAGCTGACGTACACTGCAATGTTCTCCCACCTTGAGCAGAAGGCAACAAAGACAATCACCCAGCTCAAGCAATTGGGCAATTCCCGCTGGGGCCTCCGGGAAAGGGATTGTGTCCGGCTGATGGAGACAGTTCTCCTGCCTTGGGTATCGTATGGTGCCCCCGTATGGGCCACCGAGCAAAACAAAACAAAACTCAGGAACTTGGCTGACAAAGTTGACAACCTCACCGCCATCTACACATTGGGCACCTTTAGGTCTACCCCGCTTACGTGGCACAGGTCACGGTCGGCGGTTCAGAAAGCGGCCCCAACCTTCCAGGCAACTAGCATGAAGTTCTTCATCCAAAAATTGACCAGGAAGAGACTGGACACCCACCTGGAGGAGATCATGTTTGATCGAGGGTTTTGTAGACCCGGATGGCTTGGCAAACACCGCCCTAGTGCTCAGGATCAGCTAACGCAACTTCTGCATGCTAATCCAGAGCTAATCTATCTCCAGTACGACAAGGGGCCCAACCCCCTTGTAGCAACTTACCTCAACCTTCAGCTCACCAAGGAGGAGGCAGTTACTGCCACGACCTCCTTAATTGACTCAGAACGGGAGTCAGACTCATTGATTGTCTATACGGACGGCTCCTACGACCAGGAAAAGGGAGGGGCGAGTGCAGCGGTAAACATTGAGCTAGACCTGGCCCTCTCATCGGCGCTAGGGGTAAACCCCTTCCTTTCCAATCATGAATGTGAGGCAGTAGGGGTCCTCCTGGCCCTCCAACTAACCCAAATTGCCCTAACAAGGGAACGAAGGTCGAGAGTATTCATCCTAACAGACAACAAAGGGGTGATCCAGCGGCTGGCCAATTGTGGTGTGGCCAAACCGGGGCAGTATATTTTCAGTGAAATTTCAAACCTATGGCAAAACCTGCAAACTGACGTTGCCTTGACTTTTGTCTGGTGCCCGGGGCACCAAGGCATTGAGGGCAATGAGGCAGCGGACCGCCTGGCCAAAGACGCCACCGACAGAAACTTGACCCTGGACCGGATAATGAAAACCAACCTTACAAAGATAACAGCTGAGCTCACTGCCCAACTCCACTCATCTCGCAAGAAAACACTCAAGACCCAAATATCGGACCTACCGGTAGCTTTTGGGGCTCTAATCAACCAACTCCAATCAGGACATGCTCCGCTGAACCACTATTTGTTCAAAGCAAAACGCCGACTAGACCCGACCTGCCCGGCTTGCCCGGGTAAGGAAACCACCCGCCATTTATTTGACTTCTGCCCGAAATACCGACAAGCCCGAAGGAGCCTACTCTTGCAAGCCAGGAGGAAGAAAATCTTCTGCGATTGGAACCAACCTGTGAGGGGCCTCCTATTTCTCTCTTTTCTCTAATGACTATTAAGTCGATATTACAAGAGAAATAGGGGTGATTTATTCTTAGAATAAGAATAAATCCTTGAAGGGGTTATTATTGATAATGGATGGATGTTTTGATAATTTGATCTTTAGGATTTCTTTTCTAAATGAAAGATAATGAACAAAGATAATACGATAAGGAAAAGAAAGAAAAGGGACAAAGAGCGCTAGGAAGCAACATTAAGATAACAACAAATCTCAGAAAGAAGAACGTGAAAAACGAAAGTTGTCCTGACAACTGTTCGATCAACAATCCTGATGAATATTCATGAAATCAAGCCGATCGTTTCTAATATAATGAACTACAATTTAGATTTTAGTCAAAACGTTACAAATATGGCCTACCTATTTCTCTGAATCCTCATTTATAATTTCTTCTTTTTCTTCTTTACATCCCCAAAAAATTCTCCATGCGCTTTTCGAAATGTTACCAGATAATGTTGTTTCGAACTAGGGAAATGTCCTTCAGCAATCCACACATTGTTTCCTACCGTCGAATTTCTCCAACATACCAAATACTCATACTTACCCTTCTTTACTTCTCGCGCGTCCAGCACCGAATCCATCAACGTCCAGTCAACAACTTCTTCATCGCGATAATATTTTTGCTTTATATCCTCCGACACGCTTCGATTTACCAATTCATTTGGTCCAACATATCGCACTACTAATGATGAGTTAAATACTGGATGGATCTTTGGGTATTCCCTACTCAAATCTAACTCGACCGCATTAGTACCTATCATCTGTTTTACCTGAAAAGGACCTATGAATCGGTAATCCAACTTAGAATTGATTCGCCTTGATTGAATAAATTTCCTCAGCAGTAATACCCAATCACCTTTGTTGTAAACACTAGCCGGCTTCTTACCCTTATTGTAATACAACGCCTGTTTCTTTCGCGCTTGAATCAAACAATCCATTGCCGTTTCCTGTGTAACCTGCAAATCCAATACAAAAGAATCTAAGTCCTTACGCCCCGTATTTTCCGTCAAAATGTTAAACCTTGGATGATGCCCATACGAAAAGAAAAATGGTGAGATTCCCAAACTTCCCGAATCTAAATTATTAATAGAAAATTCAGCCATGTCCAAAACTTTATCCCAATTATCCTGATAATACGAACAAAAATGCCGTAAGTAATCTTCCAACACTTGATTCATTCTTTCCGTTTGACCATCCGTCTGAGGATGATAAGCCGTGGAAAGAGCCGACTTTATATTCAGACTATTCAACAAAGATTGCCAGAACTTACTTACAAAAGTTGCGCCTCTATCTGAAATAATACGATCCGGTAAACCATGTAGCCTAAACACATTCTTTCTAAATAAGTTAGCCAATGTGCTAGCAGAAGCATCTTCCCGACAAGGAATGAAATGAGTCATTTTACTCAACAAATCAATCACTACTAAAACCGAATCATATCCTGCTGAGAGCGGTAATTTTGTGATCATATCCATCCCTATCGTACTCCACGGCCTTGGAGATGCTACAATGGGAATCAATTCCCCTTCCTTTGCTTGACGACGTGCCTTTACCCTTTGACATGAATCGCATGAACGAACAAAATCAGTAATTGACTTTCTCATACCTTGCCAAGAGAATGTTCTCATCATGATTGATAACGTCCTCGCCACCCCAGGATGACCCACAGTAGGTGCGTCATGATACATCTGTATCAGACGTAATCGTAAGATAGCCGGAACAAACACTCGACCGTTAAACCACCTAATACCCTGTTGTAATTTTACTTCCTTCATGCTTAGTTCCTCTTCTGAATAATGACTATCGAAATACTTCAGTAAATCAGCACTCGGGCGTTGGAAAGCTAAATCATGAAAACCCCCAAATTCCACAGCACCTTCTTTATCCACCTCGATCTCCACCAGATCTTCTCTCACCAATTTCTTCAACATCAATTTGGTTCCGGTATATTAGGAGTCGAATTAGCATAATCCTCTCGCCGACTTGGCGCGTCTGCAGGATTCTTGTTCCCTGCAATATGATAAATTAACATGTTGAAATTATCTAAAAACAATGCCCATCGTGCTTGCTTGGGAGATAAATATTTCGCAGTCTTGAAATATAATAGGTTTGAATGGTCAGAAAATACCTTAACTGGTTCTGAAGTGCCCATCAACCAGGCTCTCCATTCTTCACACGCTTCCACTATTGCTAGTAGTTCTAGATCAAAAATCATCCATGAGCGTTCTCTGTCTGTCAGCTTACGAGAATAATAACTTACTGGTTGTAATATTCCCTTCTCATCCGGTTGGCTTAACACTGCCGCAATAGCAAATCCAGAACTGTCTACATGAACCCAGCGTGGCTTCTCAAAATCGAAATGTCGCAATAACGGTTCCTTTACAAAGAGCGCCTTTAATCCTTCAAATGCCGCGAAGGAAGCGTCGGTTTTCCAGTCGACAAGCTCACCTGCATCACCCTTGGTTAAAGACGTCAGTGGCATCGCCACCTCTGAGAAGTTTGGGATGAATCTTGATAGAAATTAGTGAAGCCCAAAAAACGCCTCAACTCTTTTAAGTTGGATGGATAAGGCCAACTGTTTATCGTCTCAAGCTTTTTGAAGTTCATCTTCAAACCGTATTGAGTGATATCGAATCCCAAAAAGGTTACTTGTTGGCAAAAAAACTCACACTTGTTTAAAGACGCCTTTAAAGAATACTCGCGCAGCCGTTGTAAAATGTTATCCAAATCCTTGATGTGTTGATCTTTAGTTTTCGAAAAAATTAAAATGTCGTCAATATATACAAAACAACATATATCCAAGTATTCGCGCAAAACGTGTTGAATAAACCTTTGAAAGGTCGCCGGCGCATTTGCCAATCCAAAAGGCATCACAAGATACTCATATAAACCCCATGGGGTCCGAAACGCCGTTTTCCATTCGTGACCAGGAGCGACACGCAACAAATTAAAGGCTGCTTTGAGATCTACCTTGGAAAGGAATTTACAACCATGTAGATTATTTAGCAAATGAGAAATGACTGGAAGAGGATATGAATCTCTCAATGTCATACCATTCAGTATTCTGTAATCAACACATGGTCGATCTGCTTTACCTTCTACCTTGACATAAAAGATTGGCGCCGCTGCAGAAGAATGAGACAACCGAATAAACCCCTTCTGGACGTTCTCATCTATATAATTCTTTAGCTCATCTCGCTCTGGTTTACTTAAATTATACATCTTCCCAAAAGGAGGAGTGCAATCTTTCTTCAAATTAATTTCGCAGTCAAAGCCCGGGCGATGAGGAGGAAGAGAAGACAATGATTCTGTCACAAATACATCAGAATATTTCTTTAACAAATTTTGACCCGTAGGTTCCTCTATTATACAGCTCGAAATCATACCACCGTTAATCACCACATCGTTGTTCACTCCACCAATAACCGTATTAGTGGCCTTTAACCACGTAACCCCAAGAATGGCGTCCGCAGAAGAAAGTCGCGTCACATGAAATTTAACCTTCGTCTTAATAAAACGATTGTCCGCCAGAGGGACCCATACTACCCCATCTATATAATCTACTACATCCCCTGCAACTGAAGAAGAACCGTCAAACGAACAAATTCTAAAAGGGGAGGACAACTTGTTAGTATGAAGATCATTAGCTCTAACATAATTATCATTAATAAACGAAGCCGAAGCACCCGAGTCCACCAAAATTGAACAGTCAATTGGTGACCCGTTTGCCAATAAACGGCCGGTAAAGAAAGGACGAATACTGGAAGAAGAAGTTTTCACGAAATAAAACGGCTTACAATCATCTCCGTTATTAAAATGCAAATCATTCAACTGGCGATTGAACATGAGCTCGCTAATAGACATGGGTTCGCCGACAATAGAGTCGCAGTGTGTTGATGCCGTTGAATTAGACGGATCACTTGATAATATCGTAGTTCGTGCCGCTTGAATTGGAATCGCATTGGAGCCTGAGACAACGGACGAGGAACGACGCTTCGAGGCTTGTTGATCCGCGATCTCTGAAATCGATTCCCTCTTCTTTCCTTTATCTGCCCAGATAGACGTTTCTTTTGGTTGATCTTCTCTTAATGCACCACCCCAAGACTTCCAAATCTTCAGAATATCCGATTTATTTAACCACTTATTCTCCGCAAGAGGGCAACCCCGATAATCCTGGTGAGCTTGATCGAAATTATTCATACAGCGGAAACAGAGATTTCTGTCCGTGCACTCACGACGCCAATTTGGAAAGTTGAACCCCAAATCAGCCAGAATGGAGTCGAGATCCATTGGCGTTGGATTGGATGGTTTAGCTTGAGCAGGAGAGATACTCGTACGTTTAAAGTCGATGTGAGGAAGGGGCTTTTGATATTGTGGAATCGTGGCTTGCTTAAATTCGATGCGGGGAAGCGGGTTATAATTCTTGCGTTGATTAAGTTGAGAGACACGTAAAACATCGATGGAAAGTCGGACCGCCATGCGTTGCTTATCCACCAAGTTATCGAGTTCGGTCCACCCACCACGATTAACTCCCAACTCCACTATTTTTGGATTAATAGCTGCTTCGTACACTTCACATTTAGATTCTTCGGACAAGACTACTGTGTAAAGAAGAGTATTAAATTGTATGTTGAACTCAGCAATGGATTTATTCCCTTGGCGAAGTGCAAAGAGAGCCTTGCGTTGTTCTTCAGCCTCCTTATGATTGGAAAACATGTCTTCAATGGCGGATAAAAAGCTCTCAGAGTCGTAAAGCTCATCGATGACGAAATCCGCGGTAGACGAGGCCTTTTGAGTGGGCAAACCCTGTTCGTGAGCGTTCTTAGTGAGCAGACCACGCCACCATGTATACGAAGGACAATCTGCACCCAAATTCCCAGACGCCGTACGAAAATAGCCCGAAATCCACAAGATTCGTTGTCGCTCGCTAGAAAAGTGACCCGGGATGCGTGCGAAGGTGTCTCGAATTAAACAACAAAATCGATGAGTTTCTGCAATGTCTCCCGAGAAATAGATATGAGAATAGAAGGGTGGCTCAGGAAAAACCTTAGCTACAGGGGAAGGGTCTGGACGATTTTCCAAATGGGAGACACGCATATGAAAGGTGTTCAAGGCACCATCGACCGAATCGCAAACCGTTTTCAAATCTTTAGGATATTGAGCCTTCATGTTGTTAACGTCAGCCGCAAAAACCAACAATTGGCGAAGTTCTTTAATCGTCTCATCATTACGTCGCAGTATTTCTTCTTGACGACGCGCTTGAGTTTCAAGATTCGCAATAGCTTGAGAATGAGAAAGGATGGTTTGATCGCGATCCTGCCCTTCAAATTGAAGGCCCGACATAAGATTGGCCATGCCGTCTTCTTGATGAGGAGAAAGACGAGGAGAGCGATTAGGAGGGGAAGAATTTAAAGGAGAGGGAATATCACGAGGTTGAAAATCGGGTGGAATTGGAGAAAGAGAAGGGAGTGAGCGCTGGGCATTATCGGAAAAGATAAAAACTCGAGGATTAGGACTATTGAAAGGCGAGATGAGAGGGTGGTCTTGAGTTGATGGGAAGGTCATACGAACTGGATTGGTCGGAGAAGAATGTTGGTCTGACATAACAAACTCTTGAATGATTATTTGAAATATAAGGTAATTGTAATGACGATTGACAAGGCAACTCTAATCAGCCTGAAGATAATTGATCGCGAGTTTGAATATGAAAAAAAAAGAGATCGTATTATAATTGTGAGGGGCCTCCTATTTCTCTCTTTTCTCTAATGACTATTAAGTCGATATTACAAGAGAAATAGGGGTGATTTATTCTTAGAATAAGAATAAATCCTTGAAGGGGTTATTATTGATAATGGATGGATGTTTTGATAATTTGATCTTTAGGATTTCTTTTCTAAATGAAAGATAATGAACAAAGATAATATGATAAGGAAAAGAAAGAAAAGGGACAAAGAGCGCTAGGAAGCAACATTAAGATAACAACAAATCTCAGAAAGAAGAACGTGAAAAACGAAAGTTGTCCTGACAACTGTTCGATCAACAATCCTGATGAATATTCATGAAATCAAGCCGATCGTTTCTAATATAATGAACTACAATTTAGATTTTAGTCAAAACGTTACAAATGGTTTAGCTTGAGCAGGAGAGATACTCGTACGTTTAAAGTCGATGTGAGGAAGGGGCTTTTGATATTGTGGAATCGTGGCTTGCTTAAATTCGATGCGGGGAAGCGGGTTATAATTCTTGCGTTGATTAAGTTGAGAGACACGTAAAACATCGATGGAAAGTCGGACCGCCATGCGTTGCTTATCCACCAAGTTATCGAGTTCGGTCCACCCACCACGATTAACTCCCAACTCCACTATTTTTGGATTAATA
Source organism: Puccinia coronata f. sp. avenae (assembly GCA_002873125.1). Classification (NCBI taxonomy): domain Eukaryota; kingdom Fungi; phylum Basidiomycota; class Pucciniomycetes; order Pucciniales; family Pucciniaceae; genus Puccinia; species Puccinia coronata. The sequence goes on along the minus strand of PGCI01000073.1, from coordinate 263,555 downwards.
GCTGCTTCGTACACTTCACATTTAGATTCTTCGGACAAGACTACTGTGTAAAGAAGAGTATTAAATTGTATGTTGAACTCAGCAATGGATTTATTCCCTTGGCGAAGTGCAAAGAGAGCCTTGCGTTGTTCTTCAGCCTCCTTATGATTGGAAAACATGTCTTCAATGGCGGATAAAAAGCTCTCAGAGTCGTAAAGCTCATCGATGACGAAATCCGCGGTAGACGAGGCCTTTTGAGTGGGCAAACCCTGTTCGTGAGCGTTCTTAGTGAGCAGACCACGCCACCATGTATACGAAGGACAATCTGCACCCAAATTCCCAGACGCCGTACGAAAATAGCCCGAAATCCACAAGATTCGTTGTCGCTCGCTAGAAAAGTGACCCGGGATGCGTGCGAAGGTGTCTCGAATTAAACAACAAAATCGATGAGTTTCTGCAATGTCTCCCGAGAAATAGATATGAGAATAGAAGGGTGGCTCAGGAAAAACCTTAGCTACAGGGGAAGGGTCTGGACGATTTTCCAAATGGGAGACACGCATATGAAAGGTGTTCAAGGCACCATCGACCGAATCGCGAACCGTTTTCAAATCTTTAGGATATTGAGCCTTCATGTTGTTAACGTCAGCCGCAAAAACCAACAATTGGCGAAGTTCTTTAATCGTCTCATCATTACGTCGCAGTATTTCTTCTTGACGACGCGCTTGAGTTTCAAGATTCGCAATAGCTTGAGAATGAGAAAGGATGGTTTGATCGCGATCCTGCCCTTCAAATTGAAGGCCCGACATAAGATTGGCCATGCCGTCTTCTTGATGAGGAGAAAGACGAGGAGAGCGATTAGGAGGGGAAGAATTTAAAGGAGAGGGAATATCACGAGGTTGAAAATCGGGTGGAATTGGAGAAAGAGAAGGGAGTGAGCGCTGGGCATTATCGGAAAAGATAAAAACTCGAGGATTAGGACTATTGAAAGGCGAGATGAGAGGGTGGTCTTGAGTTGATGGGAAGGTCATACGAACTGGATTGGTCGGAGAAGAATGTTGGTCTGACATAACAAACTCTTGAATGATTATTTGAAATATAAGGTAATTGTAATGACGATTGACAAGGCAACTCTAATCAGCCTGAAGATAATTGATCGCGAGTTTGAATATGAAAAAAAAAGAGATCGTATTATAATTGTGAGGGGCCTCCTATTTCTCTCTTTTCTCTAATGACTATTAAGTCGATATTACAAGAGAAATAGGGGTGATTTATTCTTAGAATAAGAATAAATCCTTGAAGGGGTTATTATTGATAATGGATGGATGTTTTGATAATTTGATCTTTAGGATTTCTTTTCTAAATGAAAGATAATGAACAAAGATAATACGATAAGGAAAAGAAAGAAAAGGGACAAAGAGCGCTAGGAAGCAACATTAAGATAACAACAAATCTCAGAAAGAAGAACGTGAAAAACGAAAGTTGTCCTGACAACTGTTCGATCAACAATCCTGATGAATATTCATGAAATCAAGCCGATCGTTTCTAATATAATGAACTACAATTTAGATTTTAGTCAAAACGTTACACAACCCCATCAACTCCTAAATACACCGAAGGCTCATCCGCTAGTTGCGGAATTCCTCCAATCCACAGGGCGTTTCACGCAAGTTTAGCCCACCCACTTCCGACGTACACCCTCCCAATCACTCTTCCTCTTACTTCTCTTTCTTTTTTTTCCTTGTTCTCTTCCTTCTCTTTATTTTGTTTGTTTGGTTACCTGTTTCTTGAGTCTGAATTGTTTTCAGCCTGATTTCTGATACTTGTACTCAGTCTGACACATGAGTTTCATAGTGTGCAATGCTACCGGCGAAATTACACTTAAAAAAAAAAAAAAACTTGTTGAAATACTTTCATAAATGGTCCTGTACAAGATAGCCAGCTGTTTATTGTTGATAGGTGTACAGGCAGAAGTATTCACTTCTAAGCATACAGTCTTCAGTTTTTTTACTCAATCTTCCGAGATACTTGGTTTTTTGGCAACTTCAAGCGACTGGATGAGGCCTTATATGCAAGGCTAAAAGTGTCAAGAATATTGTGTATTGCATTCTTCATGGAAAGATTGCTGGGGAAAGTGGAGCTCAAGCGAAAAAAAAAACAATTTACTCATTCTCTGGGTTCATGGGAAAGCTAAGAAATAGACATTTGGGATCGATAGATTTGAGATATACATGTGTATATCGGCGTGCTAAGGATTTGGGATTCGGAGAATGAGCAGGTAGGGCTTCCCGAGGATTTCACATTTTGAGGACAACAGGGATGATGATTGATAGCAAGGAACTCAGGGAACTAGGCTATTGAGATTTATACACCACGATGTGGAAAACGAGAATAGAAAATCATCTTTGAAGGCGCCCACCGCCATCCTTGACTCAATTCGTGCTATGAATATTTTGGTGAGAAAGCGTTTGCTTGAATATTTCTAAAGAAAGAGCCGGTCTGTATGTGAAGAGTAGAAATCATAAACTTCTCAGTTTAACGGCGATTCTGCCATCTTAGTGAAGGAAAATTGCACCGACTGGAATGCTGGAACCTCATGGCCTGCATTATACACCCTGATGTACGTTAAGGGACCTGATACAAGGGATGATGGCTGTTAGCTCTTCGTGTCCCGTGCGTTTCGAATCGGAAGCCAAAGATCTTGTAGAAGTTACCTGTAGTTTTATATACCCCACCAACTTTCCCATGAACAGTAAGATTCTTCCAGGGAGCTTTGGCGAATTGTTTAGAGTATTTCCATTTCGTAGCCAAAAGAGACCGATAGACTCCCAATCTGAATGATTAAAAGTTTTTTTTTTTCATTTTCAGCCAAACTTGAGTATTGAATAGGAAAATGCTGATGAAAAAATCCGGGACAAACGAGTTGCAAATAAAGTCCTTGTCCTATCAAACGCCAAAATAGTACTTGTCATCAGCTGATGGGCAATCTGCGACTTGATATAAATGCCCCTACCCCGGCCCAAATCACTGTGCGAAGACCCGAGTCGAGCAATTTACCCAGAGAAGATATTGTAGGCCTCACACCATCTGCTGTGGTCCAGAAATCGTCCCCGATGCTGTAAAAGGGCGCCTTGAGTCTTGGATAAGGCGCCGAAGCGTAAAATCGAGAAGGTTTACTGACTCGTCTTGGCAAGCCATAAACTTGGACTCTGCACCAATTGCACGCATGACGTCCCAGCGATCCAAATATCTTAGAAACTACGTCGAAGGATACGCGAGAGATGGAATAATCAAATAAGGATGGATCCAATTCAATCTGTGGTGGATCGGGAGAAAATGTCTCACTGAAAGCGAAGGGAATGGATCGTTTTTGCCGTGAGGGACTGGGAAGAAAAAAGCGCAAGTCAGGCATCGCACAACTTCAACACCGTCAATCACAAAGGAACTTCAACACCGTCAATCACAAAGGTGCTCACAGTAGTAAGGACTTCTGTTCCCAAGGAGAGGTGCTGTCACATGTTGCGCGCAGAAGTTATCAGCGTCTTGGCAAACGTCATTGCTGCCGTTATTGGCGCAATTCTTCAGCTGGGCAAGGCAGCCCTTCTTGGTATTGAGGGCAGTTTTGACTACAGCTAGAGTCGCTGGGTTTGCCATATCAACTACGTGATTGAATTTCGATTGCGCGTAATCGTAATAGGATTGGTACTAGTGCGCGGAATGGGGAAGCAAAAGGGTCAAACGATTATTCTACGAGGCCAGATGCTCAGAACGGACCTGAACGTAGGGATCAAACCAGCCGTTGTTCTAGGGAGAAGATGTCGCGTGATGTCTTAGTCAGCAAGGCACACTCATCAATTCATCGATTTTACAAAAAACTTACAATACCTAGAGAGGTTACTTGGATTACATGTGCTTGCAATTTTTTAGCTTGAATCAACGCATTTTGCGCTCGGAAAAACTAAGTTTGAGAAAAAAGCATGAATGTTTTGGAGTGAGGGTTGAAAACTCGGGGGCAAGGTACATAAATGAGTAGTTGAAAGGCTGACTTGGGTAAATATTGGACCTGGATTGACAGATAAATGACATATCAACAATCACAATCTTCACTATTGCTCACCACACCAGGAACGAATAAAAATGGAGAACGAACCGTAGTGCCCTCCGTAGCTCTCTGACCAAAAAGTCATCTCACGATTTGCATATTGAGCAAACGTAGGGATAGAAAAAAATGTTTGGAAAAATTCCCAGACGCGAGTCGCCGCTTGATTTGTACTAAACACATTCCGATCGCCGTAGGAAAACCCAGTGCTGATAGGCTATCATTAGCGTTCAACATCAGTTTTTTTCAAGCAGAAAGTTTTTTCTCGGGGGGCGCGACATGATTACAGTTGATATCGCACCTGGTCAATGTACAGCATATTCTGGTTATAGCGATGCGGGCCGGTAAGATGTGGAAGTTAAAAATCAGCGCAGGCAGTCAGCGGCATTGCATCAAGCACAAAAAAGTGAGAAAGAGAACAACAGTTTGCGAGGCTCACCGCGTATGTATTCCAGGAATAGGGATTCAATTTTGATGTGGTGGAGTCAGAACTGATTTGGCAAGGACCGTTTTCTTGTAAGGCGCCAAATAAGCTGCTGCACCCAGGACCTCCCTGGATAAATCATGATGGGATTGATAATCAGCTAGCTTGAAGAGCAGATGTATCAAGTCAATCCAGCTCTTACATTTAACCATAATCCCAATGGCGCAGTTTTCGCGTTGTTTCGCGCCTCAAAGAACCAAAAGAACATTGATTGGTTGTTTCCCGTATCGATATACCCTGAATAACTCTTCACCCCTGGTGTTGTTTCGCATACTCTGCTATCAACGACGTATCGATAAGACCCTTTTACATGTCTGGTCCCATGCGTGATTTGCTTCGGAAATATTTTAAACGCCTCGCTATACAAGCAGATCGCGAACCAGATCGTCAACAATCGGAATATCATCATGAGATTCAAAAATTGTAGACCGAGTTATCGTATTCAAAACAAAGACGGTGAGCGCTAGAGAGTGAATTTTTCCGGTTAGCCGCCGGATGTACTTATTTTTCCTGGGATTTAGAAAATATATGTATCGGCTGGGGAATAGAGGATTGATTGTATATAAGGAGAGTAAGCAGGAAAACAAGGGCTATGATATAATGCCGCTTTCCGGAAACACGTTGGCTGGAATGGTAAAACGATCTAGCAATTTGGGCGCTCAATGGAGTCTTACACGTAGAATTTCAACGTCAGGAATTTACTGGCCATGGCAGGGTTAGAAATGCACGAAACATTTCCTATATTCAATGGGATGGACGCTGGCACCACCCACTACCAAGGCGCGCAATACGTAGATGATTGACATATCACTATGTTTGCCTCAAGCACTAAGAGAGAGGGGTTGGCCTACTCGCAGGAAATACAAATAGGATGCCAAAGAACGATCCTTAGAATAACTTCGAACAAATATTGGTGCCTGTGGGAAGTAAGGGTCAATGGTTAGGAAAATTCTGTTGTGTCCTTTCGTACATAGAAGCTGCATTGGACGCTCGCATGAAAGGGGAAACCAGAAGAACCGTTGATTGCATGACACAGGGCGTTTGCCACTTCCTGTTTTCTGTCACCAACGCTTGAGGCGGATGATATGACCCAGGGATCTTCTCGAGAGTGGATTCCGTGGAGACCTGAGGGTCCGCCTCTCGGATTCAGGTCGGGCCACCTGGGCTTGACGTCAAGAAGCCCCTCCGGTGAGCCCGGCCTGGATGAGCCTCCGTCGGACCGGGACTGTCCCTCCCGAAAGGCAAGACAATTAGGCTCCTGCCGAACACGTTCAATTCCCGCCGCTCTTCCGGGCCCCGGAGCTGGGGCGGGACTTACGACTTATCTGGATCTCCTGGCGTGAGCGGTACGGGAACAGAGTCAAAGATCCTCATGTCTGTCCTCAGTGCTGTCCAAAGTACAATTTTTATGTTGAAATGAATATGTAAAATACATATTATAGTAGGGCAAGTGTAGGTTGCCGATAGACAGGGTGCAGGATCAGGAAACAACTGCTATTTGCGAGGAGAAAGAGAATATATGATAAGTCTCATGAGGAAAACAAAAGGATGAGGAAATTCAGGCCTTTTATAGATGAATCATGAAAGAGAAATGCACGATACAGGGAATGCCTAGGAATTTCAAAGAAAATATAGCATCTATGTAGAGGATCCATGGCAAGAAGTTTTATACAAAATGGGTACCCGTGAGTTTTCTTCTACACCGTGTATCATTATGTAGAGTTATTGAGATGACAACAATCGTTAGAGCAGATATGAGGGTACATTGACGACAAGAGTGACGAGAGAAGATGAAGAAGAAGAGAAACCGTCGTCGTGACTTGATCTGCTAGTCGATGTTTGATCTTGTCGATGTTATTTTTTGTTATTGTGACATCGCCTTGTTGTTAACAGGTTGGCCACATGCGTGCCCAGTTGGCACTGCCAAATGCTACACAGCCTGCTCCAAGTCCCAGAGGCTGCTCCTTGAACTTCGTACGACTGGCTGGCTGACGAACGTAGATCCGAGAGACTCGCAACTGACCCAGCCATGGAAGTTATCGCAGCTACATAAATAAAGTGTTTACGCTTTCATTTCACTTTCACTCTCATTCCTATCATTTGTCTTCAAGAAGGACTTGGGTATATTTATTTTCATCATATTTTGCTCATCTCAAGGACTTGAATAGGCGAAATTTTACCTTGTCCACTGTTCCTTTTGTACTGTGTGTCATCTCAAAATGCAGTTCCTTCAATCGATCCTCTTTCTGGCATGTGCAACCGCTTTTGTCGAAGTTCTGGCGTGCCATGGCTCCAAACCGAAGGGGTGGTGTATCTCCCAATTCTCAGACCCAGCCACCGGGGAGCTTGTCGGCTACGGCAGTGAGTTTGGATCTTTCACGTTTGAACCTAAAACCTCTTCGACACTTCCCACGAAAGGCACCAAATTGACTCACTGGCACCCGTTCTCCTGTTGACCGACTTGGGTTGAACAGTGGAGCCGAGAGTCGGCAAATCTTGCACTGATGGACTTTTGACGCGCATATGCTGTACTAAATCCTTCCAACCTGATCAAAATGTGAGTCTCATGATGGCTGATTCACATCCATCACTAGCTCACGACTTTGGTTCTCACTAATCGATCCGCCACCTACTTCCTTGAAAACCCCTAGGCAAGTTTTGAAACCACTCAGCAACTCGTTTTCTCAGAGTGCGACTTCGAGCAGTTCAAACCCACACCTGGAACTCAAACTTATACTGCCCGTCAAGTGGCGCGGGACCCACTTCGCGGGCTAGCAGGACTTCAGTTCACCTAGGACTGCATCTTCACTTGCACATATTTAAATACTTTGAAGGACTGCTCGGAATCTCGCCAAGAATATTTAACATTGTAGCATCCTTGGCTCCAAGCACAGCCAGCTATGCTGAACACCATTACCATCCACTTTCAACAAACTCAGAATACATCACACTGAAATTATCCTCAGATGTTTGCTATCAGGAACCTCAGTGCTTAGAATAATTCAGCCATTAACCCTTCAGTCCATGCGCAACTGTTATGTTTCTTCTCATTCCTTATTTACCCTTCTTCCGTCTCCTTTGTGATCTCTTTCAATCTGTAGCATTGATAACCATACCCGCCTGTAAATCACTGTTGGAAAAAGTGTATCCATACCTATGCCTCTTTGCTTGATTTTCCTGATCTATCTCTCACTATACAATGTATTATGTACCTCTCTGCCCGGCTGAGATGCACCCCTCTGGGGTCAAACCAATGCCCGCTGTACCCCCTCCCAGTGTCCATTGGTCCTAACCGCTGCAGCAATGGACACTTGATTGCTCTGGCCGTTTTCCTCGACAGAATCCATCCAAGGCTAAAAATCCGTTTTGTTGATATCTTGTCTCTATGTAAAAGTAGGACCCAGGAAACCTCCAAAGTAGGTCGGTAACCAAAATGTGTGAATTTTTGAAAAAAATAGCAAAATGATACGCACAAAATTTGTATGAATGGGGTTACAAAACCCAAAGGGTACGCACCAAATGTGGCAAAAATGTATGAATTTCCAATGAGTTTCAGTTAAATCCGCCAAAACCCGTATAAACCCGGCTGTAATACGAGGGATTTTGGGTTCCCGGTGGCATTTTGCCTTGAGCATACGCACAAAAATAGGGGGGTTCAAAGCTGCTCCAGGAGATTTTCCAGGTCCAATTTCCAGGGAAAAAAACAACCTGGAACCATCTTCTGCGGACCTGCGCTCCTTCTGCCCAAATGGCTCCAGGAGCACAGGTCCAGGTTCCAGGAGATTGGCAGAAACCTGGGCAGATTCATTTTTTCCCAGATCCCCCGGGATCACCAACCCATGACAATCACACACATCGTGCAACACTGGTATTTTCCTTTTTCACAAGAGGATAGCAACAATGTCTGACACCCCGCAAGAACCAACACATCCCTGATACATTCCTACCCATCTGTCCAACCTGCTCCCCCACCTACTTCAAACTGAGAAATCAAGTCATGGCATGAGCAACTGTGAGTTATTATATTTGAGCAACACAACTTTGCACGGCAAGGGGAGCTTGGCCGCCAAGTTGAACAATTTGCTGACCAAGCTTGGTCGCCAAGTTGAACAACTCGGTGGCCAAGCTTGGCCAGAAAGTGTTAAACTCAATGGCCAAGCTTGGTTGCCAATCCAACCCAAGCTGCCTCCAACAAATTAAAATCACCAACCTTTTGTCCATCCAAATCAATTCTCCTTAAAAAAAAAAACCTAAAAAGTATTTTCACGCTTGTCAGTCTCTCTATTGTCATCTTCATATTCGCTTCTCTTTGATTCAGATCCTTTCCACTCTCCCACTTCACTTCTATCCATCTCTCCCTTCCGTTTCACTCCACACTCCCCCTTCACATCCGAAAATTGAGTCTTCACGCTCCCACCCGCGCAAAAAGTTCTTACCCTATCAGGGAAGACCTATCAGAAACAGACCAATAACGGCTGCGTTCAATTACCAGCCCAAAAGCCAAGAGCTACCGGGGACGAGAATCATGGAAGATATTGAGGTAGATACCTCCTCCTATCTTGTTAGCCAGACCCCTCGCCCAACCAGTCCTATCGATTTTGGGAAAAATCCCGCGCTTGACCAATCTCGGCACAACCCGAACAATGGTATCACGAAGTTCATTACTGAGCTTCTATCCAATCCCCGACCAGATGGCAGCGTCGTCATTGCTGCAGACAAGGTCAAAGACCTTTCGTTGCTATTGGGGATTGGAAAATTAACCACATCCACCAACAAGATGAATTCGCGCCTCAACTCTATTGAGAAAGAGATCAAAGCGGTATCAAACCCTGCCCCTGCAACTGTTTCAGTCTCTGCTCTTCATCAAGTCCCACCTAATGGGTGGGCAAATGTTGTAAAGAAGACCTCCAACAATGTTCTCTCTTGCGTTGTACCCCGTTTGCCTCCTGTAAACCGTGTAATCAATGAATTTAAATCTTCTTTTTTTGTGATTCGTAAAACCGTGCCCGAGTCCCGTCCCTTCTTCCAGATGACCCCTGACCAGATCACTAAGAAAGTGAATCAGGTGCTTTGTGAGATCAACGCCAAAACATTGGATGGTACACCTATAATCATCAAAGGCTCAGCCACCCTCCCGTCGGGGGATTTCAAGTTTTTCACGCAAACGCGCTTTGCAGCAAACTGGCTGCTTGAGAATAAACATTCATGGACGCACTTGTGTGACCCCAACCTTCTCACCCCACCATTGACATTCCCAGTGATTCTTCACTCAGTCCCCACCACTTTCTCACCAACAAACCCGTCGTCAATTCTAGATTTATGTAATGAAAACAACATTGATAAAAAACAAGTACATAGCATACGCTGGTTAGGAAACCCAGTAACTAAAAAGCAAACCCATGGATCGCTTGTAATCCACTTCTTAAACAAAGAATTATCTAAGAAAATAGAACGAGGCAGCCTTTTCTATTTTGGCTTATGTTTCACCGGTGCACACTATAAAAAATCGCCCATTCAATGCTTTCAATGCCTTGAAATTGGTCACACCGCCCACACATGTAAAAACACTCCATTATGCAAATCCTGCGGCGGAGCACACAACACTAGAGAATGCAAAGCCAACTATGCAACCAAAAGATGTGTGAGATGCATCCAGATGGAATTAAGGAAAAACCCAGATTTTGATCTTTCTCAAGCGAACATCAGATTCCTACACTCACCAACAAGCATCCAATGCCCGCTAAAAACCAGAAATTTCAACAACACCACAGTAAATCAATGAATATTCACAACCCAATCAACCCACAAATTGTCATTCCCAATTCCCCTCCCCCTTCTCCCTTTTCCTCATCTTTGTCAACCTCAGATAAATCAAACTCAGACTCTTTTCGCATTGTCCAATTAAATTGTCACAATTCGTTGGATGTGACATTAAGCATATTAAATTCAGAAACATCTGCAGCTGTTCTATGCCTCCAAGAGCCATGGATCAGCCCCCACACCATGACTTTACCGTACCATCAAAACTGGACTACTCTCCTAGACCATAACCATTCTCCCACTTTGTATCATGAAAAACATAGAGCGTGTATCCTCATCAATAAGAAATACCGCTCCGACTAAATCCACCCTCTCCCAAATGGTTCCTGCATCATGTTAGCAGTTGATATTGATCTCAACATTGACAAAATCAAAACAATTCGCATTATAAATCTCTATAACCCACCAAAAAAATTTGAAGGCTTAGGCAAACTACAATCATGGCTCCTTCTGTTGAACAACAGGAAAATTCCAACCTTTTTAGTAATGGACTCTAACCTGCACCATAAACTGTGGAATCCACCTAAATATCCCGACTCTCACCACGAAGCAAAAGAACTCATTAGGACCTGCGGGCAAATGGGCTTCAAAATCATTTCACAAAAAGGCATCCCGACCTTTGCTAACAGCAGAAGTAGTCAAACTACAATAGATCTAACCTGGGCTAATGTTGCAGCCCTCAAATTTGTCACCTCCTGCTCCACCATGTCAGAAAATCACGGCTCCGACCACCAAGCCATTTCCCTTGTCCTAAATTTTGAATCCAACATTCAAATAAACAAACGCCTCACCTGCAATCTTGACAAAATTGACATTGAAAGATTTCAATTAGATCTGAAACTCAGCGCCGCTACAATTCCCTCCACCTACCTCTCGTCAACCAAAGATATTGATCTTATGGTTGAAAAGATAACTATCGCCATTCAGAACGCCATTGACAAACAAAAAAAAATGGTAAACCACAACAACGGCAAAATCAAACCATGGTGGGATAGTAAGGTTCTTGAGCCGATTGTTAAAAAAAGAAACAGAGCACGGAGGTGGATGATGCTATCCAAATCCCCAGCTTCATTTGACTGCTATCAATATTGGCAAAAGTCTTTCAAAGATACCGTCCTAGAACTGAAAAAAGGTCACTGGAGGAAATTTCTCTCAGAATGTGATGATAAAGACCTTTTTAAAGCTTATCGGTATACCAAACCAAGCAATAATAATTCAGTAGCACCTCTTCTCGATGAAAACAACTCACTCACCTCCAACAAAGAGGAACAAGCGCGCCTCCTCTTTCAAGGCACCTCTGATGTCCCCATCAACAACACAGTCATCAACACTGAACCCATCTCTCTAACTTCCCCCTTTTTTTTCCCGGTTATCACTCTTGCTGAACTCAAACTAATCGTCAATAAAGCTCCTAAAAAGAAAGCCCGTGGCCATGATGATATCCCTAATGAAGTCATCAAATGGAGCCTTGCCTCTTTACAAGACATTTTGATTAAATTGTTCAATGCTTGTCTCAACCTGGGGTATTCCCCGTTGTTCTGGAAACACGCCACTACCATTATTATTTGTAAATCAAACAAAGAAACTTACTCTTTGCCAAACTCGTACCGACCAATTGCAATCCTTTCCTGCCTAGGCAAAATCTTTGAGAGCATTATCACTAGAAGAATCACCTTCTGGGCTGAAAACAACCAAGTTTTAGCTGAGGGCCATTTTGGTGGCCGTGCAAGCCGTAGCACGGGGCTTGATAGTGGCACGCCCGAAGGGCGTGCGCACGCCCCCCCAAACGCCTAAAAAAAAGGCGTGCGGGGGCTGCACGCCTTCCCACACAGGCGTGCAAACCCCCGCATGCCGCACGCCGTCCACACGCCTACAAATGGCGTGAGGACGGCCGGCTCGGCGTGCGGCCCCGCCGGACAGGCGTGCAGGCCATGCACGCCTGTCTGGAGGGCGTGCAGGCCTTGCACGCCCTCCGGACAGGCGTGCATGGCCTGCACGCCTGTCCGGCCAGGCTCACGTAAGCCTCTCAAATCGAGAGGCTTACATGAGCCCCTTGGTGCCCTTATAAGGGTACCACTTGGTACCCTTATAAGGGTACCGTTTGGTACCCTTATAAGGGTACCACTTGGTACCTTTATAAGGGTACCGTTTGGTACCCTTATAAGGGTACCACTCGGTACCCTTATAAGGGTACCGTTTGGTGCCCTTATAAGGGTACCGTTTGGTACCCTCATAAGGGTACCACTCGGTACCCTTATAAGGGTACCGTTTGGTACCCTTATGAGGGTACCACTTGGTACCCTTATAAGGGTACCGTTTGGTACCCTTATGAGGGTACCACTCGGTACCCTTATAAGGGTACTGTTTGGTACCCTTATATACCCTTATAAGGGTACCAAGTGGTACCCTTATATACCCTTATAAGGGTACCAAGTGGTACCCTCATAAGGGTACCAAATGGTACCCTTATAAGGGTACCGAGTGGTACCCTCATAAGGGTACTAAACGGTACCCTTATAAGGGTACCAAGTGGTACCCTCATAAGGGTACCAAATGGTACCCTTATAAGGGTACCAAGTGGTACCCTCATAAGGGTACCAAACGGTACCCTTATAAGGGTACCAAGTGGTACCCTCATAAGGGTACCAAACGGTACCCTTATAATGGTACCAAGTGGTACCCTTATAAGGGTACCAAACGGTACCCTTATAAGGGTACCAAACGGTACCCTTATAAGGGTACTGTTTGGTACCCTTATGAGGGTACCACTTGGTACCCTTATAAGGGTACCAAACGGTACCCTTATAAGGGTACCAAACGGTACCCTTATAAGGGTACCAAACGGTACCCTTATAAGGGTACCAAACAGTACCCTTATAAGGGTACCAAACGGTACCCTTATAAGGGTACCAAACGGTACCCTTATAAGGGTACCAAACGGTACCCTTATAAGGGTACCACTTGGTACCCTTATAAGGGTACCGTTTGGTACCCTTATAAGGGTACTGTTTGGTACCCTTATAAGGGTACCGTTTGGTACCCTTATAAGGGTACCGTTTGGTACCCTTATAAGGGTACCGTTTGGTACCCTTATAAGGGTACCAAGTGGTACCCTCATAAGGGTACCAAACAGTACCCTTATAAGGGTACCAAACGGTACCCTTATAAGGGCACCAAGGGGCTCACGTAAGCCTCTCCATTCGAGAGGCTTACGTGAGCCTGGCCGGACAGGCGTGCAGGCCATGCACGCCTGTCCGGAGGGCGTGCAAGGCCTGCACGCCCTCCGGACAGGCGTGCAGGCCACGGCGGGGCCGCACGCCGAGCCGGCTGTCCTCACGCCATTTGTAGGCGTGCGGACGGCGTGCGGCATGCAGGGGAGGGTGTGCGGGGGTTTGCACGCCTGGTTGGGAAGGCGTGCAGCCCCCGCACACCTTTTTTTTAGGCGTTTGGGGGGGCGTGCACACGCCCTTCGGGCGTGCCTCTATCAAGCCCCCCGTAGCATGGATGTCAGGATGCCAATTGGGCCGGGTTACCGATGGGCAGCCCGAACCCGATCGGGTTTGGGCCGGTTTTGGTCATGGCTTTGTGAGAAAAACCAGAAGTTGGACCGACCCGTTTAAGCAGCTTGCGGGTTCAGGTCAGTCTTGGGCAGCCCGTCGGGCTCAGCCCCCCGGGGGGTCCAACCGGGTGGTACAGTCCAGGTCTTGCCTTTTAGCTCCAGAGCAAACTCAAGTACCCTGCCGCCCTCAAGGCTCAAGTACCCCGCCGCCCTCAAGTACCCCGCCAACGCGTCAACAACTTCCAATTGGCAAATGTGATGGAACCTCAAAGCAGCCCACCTGCACCGCCACCAACACCAGCCCCAGCCCCGGGAAGCAATGCCGATATCTTAGTGGACGACTCAGTCTCAAACGCCCCTGCCACCCGTCCCGCATCTGTGGCTGCAACCAGCGCTATGACCGATTCTCAAGAGACAGAAGAATCATCATCCGTGGCAACAAGCAAGAAACGCAAGCTGACAAGCCAGGTATGGGATCACTTTGAGAAGATCATTCAAGGTTTGTTCATCTTTATTCTTGCATGACTCCCCAACTCTCAACAATTCTCAAATTCTGACTTCTTTTCTTCATTCTCCCTGACAACTCAGACGGAATTGCAAAAGCGGTTTGCAATTACTGCCAAACACAGCTTGCAGGAGCATCATCAACCGGAACGACGCACTTAAAACGACATGCAGACAAGTGCATTGTTAAACACGGTGGAATAGGCTCGTCACGACAATCGCAGATTGATTTCAGGAGTGGATCGCAAGCTGTATGGGTTTTCTCCCAGGAAGTAACTCAAAAGAAGATTGCCGAAATGATCATCTTGCACGAGTACCCATTTGCAATGGTTGAGCACCAAGGCTTCCAAGACATGATGGCATCAGCCCAGTCTAGTCTGGTGATTCCCGGGCGTAAGACACTGCAAAACGATTGTATTGGTCTGTACAACTCAATCAAAGAAATCAAAATGGCCCAATTAACCCATGCCAGCTACATCGCTTTAACGACTGATCTCTGGACGTCCACCAATCTGATGGATTACATGGTTGTGACCGCTCACTATGTTGCTAAAGAGTGGAACCTCAACAAGCTGATCATTAGCTTTAAGCCTCTTCCATCCCCACACACTGGCCAAGCAATAGCTGATTGCCTCAGCCAAACACTCATTGAATGAAAGGTCTTATCGAAGCTCAGATTCATAACCCTCGACAATGCCAGCTCAAATAACCTCGCAGTTACTCGTCTCAAGCAATTTGTTACTGATCGGACTCGCAATGCCAATCCGCAATTGACTCCAGCTAACTCCGGCTACTTCCATGTGCGTTGCTTAGCGCATGTTATCAATCTAGTAGTCAAGGAAGGAATAACAAAGGTCAACAATGCTATGCATCGACTCCGTGAGAGTGTCCTTTACATCCACGGCTCCGCAGGTCGCTTAGAAGCTTTCAACCACGCCCTTGTTGCCTCAAGCCTCAACCCAAAAATACGACACCCCTCGAAAGATGTTCCAACCCGTTGGAATGCCTCATACTTGATGATTGAATCCTCCCTGCCCTGTAATTTGGCATTCCAAAATCTTGAAATGAAAGATGAAAAGTTTCAGACTTGCCCAAGCGAGGCCGATTGGGACGAACTCGTGGCAATGAAGACCTTCTTGGATCCTTTTTACAATGGTGAGTTGCATTGGAATTCCTAATGTCACTTTTTTGATTGATGAATGGGAAGCTAATCACATGTCCAATTTCTCATCTTACGCCTGCAATAAGCTACGCAAAAACTGAGTGGAACCAAGTATCCAACCTTGAACCTTGGATACCGCGCGATGAGGAAGATTGAGAAAGCGATTGACCATTACGCAAAATCAAATGCTTGAAATCCCCATGACCCCCTTGCCGCCACAATTCAGCCAATGAAGGAAAAGTTCACTAAGTACTGGGAGCCCATGAAGGAGATTCTAGCCGTTGGACTGGTGATTGATCCGCGTTACAAGATGAGGTACCTTTGGTTTGACCTCAAAGGGACACTTGCGGCTAGCAAACTCAGTACAACCCTTGCTAGCATCCGTTCAGCTGTCCTGAGCCTTTGGGCTTTGTATGTTCCCACCCCCACTGCTTCCGAACCATCTTCCCAAACTGAACCGGCGTGAAACGTGGATGAGGAAACCGCCCAATTCCTTCAATACATGAATGTTGGGAGCTCTGGATCAGGCTCCGCATTGAATGCACCTGGCGCGGAGTTAGACTTGTACCTGGAAGAGAGGAATGTGATGATTCCTGAAGATGACAGTTTTGATATCCTCTTGTGGTGGAAATCCAACGCCAGTTGTTTTACAGGGCTTTCCGAGCTGGCTTGAGCCTTATTGATGATACCTATGACATCAGTCGCTTTGGAATTGGCTTTCTCCACGGGAGGGCATGTGATTGACAACCACCAAGCTTGACTCAATGAAGAGACGGTTGAGGCTTTAGTTTGTGCGCAAGATTGGCTCAAGTCCAGCAAGACAGTTATTGAACTGTAATTTTTCCATTGCATTCTCTGCTTCCTCTATTTCTTTGAGTCTCACCGGGGACACTTCTTACTGCGTCTGCAATGACAATCAATTTGACTGCAATTCTTAATGCCCAACGGGCTGTCCGCGGGCAGCCCGAGGTGCCCGCGGGCAGTATGATTGTGCCCGGCAAGCACCAAACCCGTCGGGCTACCCGCAGGCAGCCCGCGGGCTCAATGAGTTGGTCTCGGATTTGGGTTCGGCATCACTTGGGGTTGTTTTTGCCCGGCCCGACCGGACCGATTAGGTTCCGGGCTCTGTTGGGCAAGCCCGAACCCGCCCAATTGGCTTCCTGACACGGATGATGCAAATCTATTTCTGACGTCATGGGTCCGCCAAAAATGGAGGGAAAAAAAAGTGGTTGCAGCCCTCTTTCTTGATGTCAAATCAGCATACCCTTCAGTTATCAAGGAGAAACTGATCAAAACAATGATCAAACACCAAGCACCGGAGTACCTATCAGCCATTGTTCTCAGCCTCCTCACAAATTGCTCCACTTCCTTGAAAATGGAAGATTACGTCTCCCCATCTTTCCAACTTAACTGCGGTCTCCCTCAAGGATCCCCACTATCTCCAATTCTTTATATCATCTATAATTTGTCTCTCCTAATAAATAATTCACTCAACCTTACCCAAGACTCAATCTCCCTTGGCTTCATTGACGATGTTACGCATCTAGTCGCAAAAAAAGATCTTGAACCAGCTATCAAGCTATTAGAAAAAGAAGGGGAGTGGTCCCTGCAATGGGGAAGCCATCACAATGCCATTTTTGATCGAAAAAAAGCAAACTTCATGATCTTATCTCATCGCAAACTGGAAATTCGGCCTTTCAATTTTGGCAATATCTCTCTTTCTAATTCCTTGTTGGTCAAATACTTGGGTATTATCTTGGACCAAAAATTATCTTTCAAAACTCACCTGGATAAAGTTCAAAAATGTGGCAAACAAATGTCCAATCAACTGGTCAGAATATCCAGATGCTCTTATGGCATCAGTCTCCAACAATCCAGGAATTTGATTATTAGTGTGCTTCGCTCCCAAGTCCTTTTTGGAAGCTTCATCTGGGCGACATCCAGAAATGAGGTGACTGTTAAAAAAATCATCAATAACATTAATAACGCGGCAAACCGCACCATTCTTGGAATGTTCCGAACCACCCCTATTGATGTTCTGTCAAGAGATTCTCCACTAATCCCTTTCTTTGACATTCTTAAGAAAAAAAATCATCTGTTTGTAATAAAAAAATATACAGCCCCAAACTCTCACCCAATTAAACGACTCCTTCTATCAGAATTCAATCAGACGGTAGCATCTCATCCGTCACCAATTCACAACCTACTCGACAAATTATCCATTCCAGATTACGACCTCCCCAACATCGAAACTATTTAGCAACACATGATTAAACCATGGGACGACTTCTCAATCAAAATCAACAACATCGGCATCAAAAAGGAAGAAGCCAAATCTACAGTACAAGATAAATTAGAAGAACTCACATCGAAGCAAGAACACATCATTTTTACCGATGGATCCAGTATACCCGGAAACGGAACAGCCTCAGCGGCAATTCTCGACCGACTGCAATCTACGGCATGCAGAATCAACAGTGAAGATAAAGCGTCCTCTTTTGAAGCTGAGGTTATGGCTATCAAATTCAGACTAGACATCATCATCAAAAAACTTTACGATTCAAACAATCCCTTCCAACTCTCTAACAAGAACTTGAATTTCTTTATTGATAACCAAGCCACAATCCTCTCCATTATGCATCCACCATTACCAAAGTCCAACCAACAAATATTCCATGAAATATACATCAAAATGAAACTCTTAATAGAACTATTTGACTTCTCAATATTGCTTTTTTGGTGCCCGGCACACGTCGACATAGAAGAAAATGAAGCAGTAGACCAATTAGCTAAAGAAGCCACGGAAGGCAATCACCTTCAACTCAGAAACTTCCAGCGCTCATTATCTAATATTCAACTAATAGCTAAACAGAAATTCAAATTCATCAAAGAAAAGAAATCAATCACACGCAACAACATCCTTCTATCCAACTATCCGTTTAAAATTTTTGAGAGTCTTAAAAAATTAGAACGCGGCAAATCATCAATTATATATCAGCTACGATCCGGCCACTCACCTCTTAACACGTATCTACACTCCATCAAAAGATCTGAAACACCGAATGGTGCACACTGTAAGAAGATAGAAGATGTCGATCACTACCTCATCAAGTGTCCAAAATACACCACTCAAAGAAGAACATACCGTCAAAAAATAGCGGCTGAAAAGATTAAAATCAATCCAAATTCAATCAGAGATATTCTAGACTCGCCAAAAGGATTTCCATTACTCGCCAACTTTATTTTATCAACAAAGCAATTTGAGAACCTCAGAACTTATCAAGATCACACAGAAGATTGTAAAAAAAAAAAAAAAATACATATATATATATATATATAAATAAAGTAACATCAAGATTTTCTTCTTATTTTGCTTCACTTTCTTTGGTTAAAAGTCATCACTTTCTTTGGTCTAAAAGTCATCACTTTCTTTGGTTAAAAGTTATCACTTTCTCTCGTCAAAAAAAAAAAAAAAAACACACACACGCTTACTCAGTCACATAGAATCAGCAACAACGACAGAACAGAATTCAGTATCACGGAGGGTTAGAGTGTATCAGATACAAGAGATCATGGCGCTTGTAAGATACCTTCCTAAAAAATCCACCTGGGGTATGTAGTGTGGGCTGCATAGCAGACTGCCTGGGAAACAGAATGCGGGGTATCGTGCAAGCGTTGCAGGACCTATTTCTGAAATCACTAAAAGAGTTGGACTTTCCTCTTTTAATTGGGCGCTTTTCTTTCTTTTCTCTTTTTTATGTACTATAGAATCATCATTCAAGACGACAAATACTTGTTTTCATCATGTATCCCTCATTCAGGTTTTCAAAACATCATCGCATGTATCTTCTTACTAGTATACACCATTAGTGCGCAATGTCAAAATCAATCAGCACTAAAAAAAAAAGGTTGGTTGCCAAGCTGAACAGCTCGCTGACCAAGCTTGGCCATTGAGTAGAACACTCGCCGGCCAAGCTTGGCCACCAAGTTGAACAACCCGCTGGCCCCAGCCATGCCCTTGGAAATTGAGTTGTTCAACTCGCTGCCCTTGGACATTGAGTTGTTCAACTCGCTGCCCTCGGACATCAAGTTGTTCAACTGGCTGCCCTTGGACATCGAGTTGTTCAACTCAATGTCCAATGCCCTCAGACATCAAGTTATTCAACTCGATGTCCAAGGCCAGCAAGGTGTTCAACTCAATAGTTGAACAACTTGCTGGCCTTGGACGTCACCTCAATGTCCAAGGGCAGCAAGTTGAACAACTTGATGACCAAGGGCAGCGAGTCTCTCATGTCCAAGGGCAGCGAGTTGTTCAACTCAATGTCCAAGGGCATGGCCAAGGCCAGCAAGTTGTTTGACTTGGTGGCCAAGGTTGGCCGGCAAGTGTTCAACTTGATGGCCAAGCTTGGTCGGCAAGCTGTTCAACTCGGAGGCCAAGCTTGGCCATCGGGGGCTTGATAGCGGCACGCCCGAAGGGCGTGCGCATGCCCCCCCAAACGCCTAAAAAAAAGGCGTGCGGGGGCTGCACGCCTTCCCAACCAGGCGTGCAAACCCCCGCATGCTGCACGCCGTCCGCACGCCTACAAATGGCGTGAGGACGGCCGGCTCGGCGTGCTAGCCATGCACACCTGTCCGGAAGGGCATGCAGGCCTTGCACGCCCTCCGGACAGGCGTGCACGGCCGGCACGCCTGTCCGGCCAGGCTCACGTAAGCCTCTTGAATGGAGAGGCTTACGTGAGCCCCTTGGTGCCCTTATAAGGGTACCAAAGGGTACCCTTATAAGGGTACCGTTTGGTACCCTTATAAGGGTACCGTTTGGTACCCTTATAAGGGTACCAAAGGGTACCCTTATAAGGGTACCACTCGGTACCCTTATAAGGGTACCGTTCGGTACCCTTATAAGGGTACCACTCGGTACCCTTATAAGGGTACTGTTCGGTACCCTTATAAGGGTACCACTCGGTACCCTTATAAGGGTACCACTCGGTACCCTTATAAGGGTAACGTTCGGTACCCTTATAAGGGTACCAAACTTTGGTACCCTTATAAGGGTACCACTTGGTACCCTTATAAGGGTACCGAGTGGTACCCTTATAAGGGTACCAAACGGTACCCTTATAAGGGTACCGAGTGGTACCCTTATAAGGGTACCAAACGGTACCCTTATAAGGGTACCAAGTGGTACCCTTATAAGGGTACCAAACGGTAACCTTATAAGGGTACCAAGTGGTACCCTTATAAGGGTACCAAACATTACCCTTATAAGGGTACCAAGTGGTACCCTTATAAGGGTACCAAACGGTACCCTTATAAGGGTACCAAGTGGTACCCTTATAAGGGTACCAAACGGTACCCTTATAAGGGTACCAAGTGGTACCCTTATAAGGGTACCAAACGGTACCCTTATAAGGGTACCAAACGGTACCCTTATAAGGGTACCAAGTGGTACCCTTAAAAGAGTACCAAACGGTACCCTTAAAAGGGTACCAAGTGGTAACCTTAAAAGGGTACCAAACGGTACCGAGTGGTACCCGTAAAAGGGTACGGAACGGTACCCTTATAAGGTTACCGAGTGGTACCTTATAAGGGTACCGTTCGGTACCCTTATAAGGGCACCAAGGGGCTCACGTAAGCCTCTCCATTCAAGAGGCTTACGTGAGCCTGGCCGGACAGGCGTGCCGGCCGTGCACGCCTGTCCGGAGGGCGTGCAACGCCTGCACGCCCTCCGGAAAGGCGTGCATGGCCAGCACGCCTGTCCGGCGGGGCCGCACACCAAGCCGGCCGTCCTCACGCCATTTGTAGGCATGCGGACGGCGTGCGGCATGCGGGGGTTTGCACGCCTGTGTGGGAAGGCGTGCAGCCCCCGCACGCCTTTTTTTTAGGCGTTTGGGGGGGCGTGCGCACGCCCTTTGGGCGTGCCGCTATCAAGCCCCTGGCCATTGAGTTGAACACTCGCTGGCTAAGCTTGGCCAGCAAGTTGTGTGACTCAATGGCCAAGCATGACCAGTGAGTTATTCCACTTGATGGCCAAGCTTGGCCAGCTGTGATCTTGAGGTGTAGTCCGAGAGTCCATGTGCAGAGAGAGACAAAATCGATCTCTATGGCTCGGAAGACAGTGGTTGCAATCATGCGTTTCTTGAGGAGCATCTGCTCTACCCGGAAAGAGGAAGGCCGTGCTTGGCTGTCCTCTTGACACAAAACAAGTCTCAGCTCTGTCCCACAGCTATAGCAACCGACTTAGCAGTTTTACGCTAAGTTGATATTCCAATTGTTTGTGTGCGGGACCCTCAATTGGGTAATGCAGAGGATTAAACCAAGTGTTGCTTTCCTGGATGACTTCTCCTGGAAGCCTGCAGGAAACCAAGGGGCTGTGGCGCGTTCAGAGTTAAAAACGTGCAGGTCAGTTTTTTTGTGGGGGAAAAAATTCCTGCATCCAGGACCTGGAAAAACTCCTGATTTCCTGCATTTTAACTTTGAAACCCCCTTGTATGAATTGGCCAAAAAAAGCCATTCCCCAGTGCCCCCTGATGTATGAATTTTGCCAAAATCTGGGATTTTACATTACCCACCTCTATATAGGGGGTTTCCTGGGTCCTGTAAAATTCACATAAAACCTTTCAAGACATTTTTTGCTCAAAGTTTTGGAGCAAGGCAAAAATCTTGATGTTGTCAGATTTGAAAGTATGCTATGTACCTCGTGAGCTCTGCCAATTCACAATCTCGTTTCCCCCAGATGAAAATGAAGTGGGGCTCAACCAGGTCGCAAACTGATTCAACCTTGTTGAATCCACAAAGGTGCAAGCGGGGACTTGTGAAAACTGTTAGGAGCCACACGTGACAGCTCTATAGGCGTGTCCAGCAATGGCAACGGCTCACGTTTAGCGTCCCGGTACGGTCCCTCAACTTGGTATGAATTGCATCATGACTAACCTATGGGCGTGTCCAGCAATGGCAATGGCTCACGGTTAGCGTCCTGGTATGGTCCCTCAACTTGGTGAAGAAGAAGAGAGGGCCACCTGGGACCAGAGTTTACGGGGTAGTGAGAGCTAGGGTTAGGGTTTCCTTTGTCTTTCATCATGCTGCTACTCTCTGTGGCGCAGCATGATGATAGACAAAGGAAACCCTAACCCCAGCTCTCACTACCCCGTAAACCACCTGAGTACTACCTATCACACCCATGTCACACCCGAGTCACTTTAACAAAAACCGTGAGTTTGCTGCCATCCACAGTGGATCCCACAGTTTGTTGTTGACATGCTCGCATTCTGTGCTCTACATACACCACGGGCATATTGGGGTCATGTATGACATACAGGTTGCACGGTCAGGCATGTCACAAAAAAAATTACAGCGCTCTGTGTCACACACAATTCACATGACTGCATTTCTTGTAGGTAACCTGTAGTTGACAGGCCTGTGAAACCCCCCACGCAGTCACTGCGCATGTGACAGGTTGCCCATGTGCGCTGCATGTCATGATCCTGACAGCTTGTCCTGTTTATTTAACATGACCTCCATTACCTGATATGCGTACAGGACCACGTAACCTGTCTGCCTCTCATGACCCCGGTTTGCCCGGGGTGATATGTACTGTGTGACTCAAGTCTCACATTGATTATCTACAACCTGAGTCTCACGGAATGTGAGCATCCCACAAAATCCGGATGCCGGGGAGGTTCCCACCCAGAATGGGAGTGGGTTCCTGGCTTTTCCTGAGCACCGGAATGACTGGAATGAGTTTCTTGCAAGCAATTTTGCACCTGGAGTACACATGTGAGGGAGGGGAAGGGACACAGAGAGGAATCAAGGAGTAAATATCATGTTTGGGTGGGAAGTGACGGCCGTACGCAAGGTGATATAGTACAAGTCAACTCACGTATGGCTTGGGTGGGCCACAGGTGTACCAACGGCACCAAGTCTCAGAGGCTGCTTCTCATCTTTCAACTAGAAGCACGGTGGGCTGTGGGAATTGTAGTTTGCAGACCAGATTGTAGACTGGCAAATAGCTCAGCTAGCCAAGGAAGTCATCGCAGCTTTATAAACAAGTTGTTCAATCTTTCATTTCTCCCACCCTCTCATTCTTATCACTGGAGTCAAAGAAGGCTCAAGAAAGACTTCAATACAAATTATAATCTTCATATTTCTAGTATCATTTCTCATATCTCTTGAAGCACATCTTTTCCATTGACTTGTCTTCTCAAATCAGTCTCAGTATCTACTTGGGTTTCCATCAAGTTCAGCTTTGTTGCTACCAAACTTGGATTACCTTTGTTTTTACCTGTTGCTCGAACTTTCAAGCACCTTTTGAATAAATTTGAACCTCAACCAATTGTCCCAAAAACTTGAAGACACAAAATTAAACCTCTTCTGCCGTACTTTGTGCTGTGACTCATCTTAAAATTTAGTCCCTTCAATCAATCCTGACTTTGGCATGTGTAACCGCCTTTGTCAAAGTTCTGGCGTGCGGTGGCGAGAAACCAGATCCATGGTGCATCTCCCAATTCACAAACCCTCAAGGCAAGGTCACTGGCTACAAAAGTAAGTCTGGATCTTGAATGCTTCAGCCTAAAACCTCCTGGATACTTTTCACTTGGAAGGTGGTCAATTGACTGAGCAACACATGCTCTCCTGCTGGCCAACCTTGTTGAAATTTTGGCAGACTGAACTGGAAAAAGGAGGATTTTTGAGAAGAGAGGGGCCAAAGAAGTGAGGAGCTTATTTGGGACTGGCTCACGGAAAAAGAGGGAAAGAAACAATTGTTTTATTCACTGCAAGTAGGCTAGTTTAAGTAGACTAATTACAAGTGTTCAGAATGTGGTTGAGGATCAAAATGAATATGAATAAAAATCTGAGAGAAAACAAAATAAGTTCCGCACACAACAAACTAGTCATGACATCTCAGTCTCTTTCAGCCAAGAAAGATGAGTTGGAGAAGAAAAAATATTCTGAGTCACAAATATCAAGAGGCATTAATTCTTAATAATCAGGTTTTATAAATCAGCCACCTTAGTAAAAAGAAGAAGACATTGTAGAGACATGAGTTGATGACAAGAGCTTATTACTTGCTTCAGGCAACAAAAAACAGGCTACTTAATGGCTATAATCTAGTCTAATGATAGAGGATTCAAGAAAAGTAAAAGGTGATCTTTAGGGAGGAGTAGGCAAGAAGGGATGAAAACTCAACAAACCTGCAATCACCAGTGGAGCTGCTAGCCATAACCGGCTGCGGAGACCTTCTGTCAATCATGTGCTGTACAAGCACCTTCAGTCCTGATATAAATGTGAGTAATGGCTGACTCCCATCAGTTACCAGCTCTGCCTTGTTCTTTTACTAATCAATCCATCACCGGCTTCATTGAAAACCTGTAGGCAACTTTTGCAGTCACTCAGGAACTCGTTTTCTCAAGTTGTGTGGCCCTGGTTAACCCAAACCCCGGATCTCAGCCTCCCTCTAACTCAGTCCCTGGATCTCAGCCTCCTTCTAACTCAGTCCCTGGACCCCAGCCTCCTTTCAACTCAGGCCCCGGAACTCAGCCTCCTTCTAACTCAGTCCCCGGATCTCAGCCTCCTTCTAACTCAGTCCCTGGACCCCAGCCTCCTTTCAACTCAGGCCCCAGAACTCAGCCTCCTCTGTAGGGTTCCTGCGGGACACTCAAAAGGGGGACTGGATTCAGGCACTGTGGAGGAAGAACAAGGAGCGGACTACATTCACAGGTGTACTTAAATACTTGGAAATATTGTCTTGAGCCTTGTGGAAGCTCGTCAAGAATACATATGCAACGTTGTAACTTCTCGGTCTCAGAGCTCAGTCCTTCTCAGTCCACTATGCTCAAAATCATGTCCATCCACCCACTGAGCTTGCATATCCTCAGATATTTGCTATCAGGAATCTTGGCAATTAATATAAAAACTCCATCACCAGCCTCATTCAGGGCCCATGTAGAAGTGTTATTTTTCTTCTCAATCCTCAGTCACCCGTTTCATCATTTCTTTCCCTTGGGTCTATTAATAAATAAACCCGCGTGTAAATTACTGTTGAAAATGGTGTATAGCCATTTCAATTGGCTGATTGTTGGATCTATCTCTCATTGAAATCCAACTCATGGCTCTCATGGCCCCTTGGCGTTGCTTTTCAGCTACACTTGCCTCACTGATTACATCTCCTTCACCAGTGCCACACACTTTGAATGACTTTGAACCTTCTACCACATAGCCTCCGCTAGAGAATTTACTCTTAAACACGGTCACCTCACATGCATTTTCCAACTGGATTCAAGATAGAACTGGATTCACAACGGTGGCTTGATGCCCAAGGCGGTTACCTATGTTGAGTAGAAATTCCAGCCCAAATTTCCCTAACATGTCCTCAGTATGTTATGTGCATTGAGGCTATTGCGAAGGAAACACATACTGCCCCGTTGTTAAGCCAGATTCAGGATAGAACTTGCTTCAGAAGAGCAGGATGGAAATTGAGTTTTCACTTAAAATCTCCACCCCACAGTGGAGATGCTCTTACAAGGAATGCCCTGGAAAGAGAGGAAAGAAAGGGTCTGTAAAAAGTTTGGCAAAAAGCATACATTGTGGAACTACTCTTTTTAGGGAATAGAGCTTGAGAGGGAGTAGGTGCTTGAAGGGCTGCCTCTCAGGTGTCTGGGAGAGTAAGGTAAAAAGAATATAAGAGTAAGGACTCTTAAAGAATAAGGTGTGGCTGATGAGGATCTTAGGATGTCTTTGTAAGGGTATGATTTATGTATAATGACTTATGGTCTTATGGCTATGTTTTCTTCCAGGTTGTAATCAGACTGGGGGCTGGGATATACATGATACTAATGATTTCTCCAGGTTACTGGGGCTATGATATGTGCTATTGCTTTATAATGTGTGACCAGTGGTTTTCTGATGGGGAACAAATGAGCAGGGAAGACAAGCCTCTTATATAGGAAATATGGACATTTGGGGGAGTGACCAAAATGTGGTTGTGTGAGGGCTGAAACATATAGATGAAACATGAAAAAGGAAATGAGCATGGCTGACTTGTGGGTGATGGAAATAAATGGAAGGATGGAACAAGTGAAAAAGCTATATACAGTGGCTGAGTTGTGGTCAAGGGGTTGAAACATGTAATATATGTGTTGTGGAATATTCCATGGGAGAGAAAACTATTTACAAGTGAAAATATTCATTGGAAGGGGGATGGTGTTTCATGTGTTGAAGTTGTGGTTGGGGATGTCCTGTGAAACTTGTGTGATTGATGGATCTTGACCATAGCTTGTGAACCCCTTGTGATTGTTGAATCCTGTGTTTTCAGTCCTTCTAGCTTTTTGCTGAGGAAAGATTGGCTTACCACAATGTTGAAACGGTCTGCTCAAACAACATATTTCTTGATGAACAACTCTTGATGCAAGTACAAATCATGATAATTTCTGCTTGCAAGCTCAGTTGTTTGGTCTGGTGATGCAGGGTGGTGCTTTCATCTGCAGACACCAGGTTTGGTGTCTTCGGACATGTTGGCAAATAGGTTCCAATTTCAACAGATTTTAGTACAAGAGCAAGTCCATCCAAGGTGGTATCTCTGGTCAGCCCACCCTTGCGAGTTTGGTGGTTTCAAGACTGATGTGTACACGATTTCGTATTCAGAAGAGGGCGGTTCACAAAATTTAACACCAGTCAAGGTGAGCTATTTGAGCGTTGTGTGATCATGACTCGTGTTTTAACTATCACAGGCTTAGAAAAAGGCGTTCACGGAAGAAAGAACAATCAATTTTAAAACCAAGTCCATCCAACACGATTTCTACTAAACAACGTCTTTCAATTGATGGTATCAGGAAGCATCAAGAATCATGATATGATAAACCAAAAAGTTTAAAAACTTGGAAGATAATGGGGTAGTTAAGCATTCTATTGTGCTATTCTTTTGCGGTACATGATCGATGAAGTACCCATTCCGAATTTCGCATTTTGGGCTGATTAACAATTACCTTGTTCTAGACACTGTGAATATGTTCATGAAATATAGTTTGTCTGAAAACCTCTAACGAGAGTTCTGGTCTGGAAAAACACTTTTTTTCTTAGCGTCATTTCACATTGTGTCGTGGTTGGAAAAGCTTGCTTACTTGTAAGCTGGAATTTCATGCCCTGCATTGTTGACCGTGATGTATGTCAATGGACCTGGAGAGGTTTGTTAAAAGTCATGAGCATCGCCAGTCATACATGCAGTCGTCTGGGAAATGTTAAGGGACCATATATTACCTGCAATCTTGTACGTCCCCACATTTTTGCCTTTGATGCTCAATTTATTCCAGGGTGCTTTGCGGAATTCTTCTGCGTATTCCCAGTCCATCGCACTGATAGATCGGTAACCTCCGAGACTAAGATACCCCGGAACATGAGCTCATTGTGATTGAGCTTGACAGCTACATGCAGCCAATTATCGGGAAGATGCGTTGTGTATAATTTGAAACCAGGAATTTGCCTTACGTGTTACAAATGAAGTCCCGGTCCTGTAGGGGGGTCAGAAATTCACCATGGTCAAGAAATTTGTCGAAGGGGAAACAGGACGAATTGACCACCTACGCCAGCCCAAATCACAGTACGCAATCCTTTGTTTAAAAGCTTAGCAAGTGCTGGGGTTGATGATCTGGCGGCGTCTCCAGTGGTTGTGAAATCATTATTTGGACTGGATCAAACATGTAAGCTGTCATGCTTCTGACACGCAGAGATGCAGAGACCAAGAAAACCTACGCGTCTGGACATTCTGTGAATTTTGACTCCGCGCCAATTGCACTCGTTACTTCCGGCATAGACAAGTATTTAACGTACTTTCGGTTTGCAGTTCATGAAAATATAACAAATTTGTGTGAGCCTTATGAAGCTGGGGAAGCGCCTCTTGGTAACCAGAATCATGACAAAGTTATTAAACTGACTGATTCAGATGGAAAAGGATCGGTCTTGGAATTTACGACTATTCAAAAATTCTATCAGATGGATACCGGAATCAGGTAAAATAGTGGTGGCTATCTTACAGTAGTACGGGTTCCTATCACCCATGGCTGGGGTCGAAACATACCGGGTGCAGAAGTCGTCGGCCTGTCTGCAAATCGTATTGTTACCAGTGCTTGCACATTGTTTAATCCGGGAAACACAACCTCTGGGCGAATACAAGGCCGCTTTTATCTCAGCCAAGATTTCGGGCTTCACGAGATCTTCCACGTGATTATATTTAGCCAGGGAATAGTCGTAGTACGATGGGTACTATTGATATCAAGATTATTGTCGGTTGTCCATCATTAATTTTTGGAAAACAGCCAGATAAGTAAGAGTCAATTAAATCCCTCATGCTTTCTTTCTGTCAAGTCGCTCAGTTAAAGAGGCTGCTTACATGATATAAGGGATCGAACCAGCCGGTAGTCTGACAGCAACATTTTCTACTGTCAGCGTAGACATCAATCGATGTAGCTCAAAAACATCGATAACTCACTATTCCTAGAGAAGCTGGATGAACGATATGCCCTTGGAAGCTTTTTGATTTGATCTTGTCATTCTGTTGTTCAAAGTACTGAAGTTGATGGAATACCGAATGAAACACAAGGTCAATATGCAGCTAAGCCGACAGTTCAAAATAAGAGCAGGAGTAAAAGAAGGCGGAAGCTTACCTCTGTAAACTTGGGGCCTAGTTTTGTGGATTGGGTCAGACAACTGCTCCGCACAAAAGCTTATTGACTGAGGAACACGAAGGTTAACTGACCATACTGGCCACCATAACTTTCAGTCCAAAAAGAGAGCTCGCGAGACTCGTATTTCGAAAAATGAGGGATGCTGAACAGGATTTGAAAGAATTTCCAAACACGACGCGCCGCTTGGTCTGTACTGTAGACATCGTGAGTGCCATAGGAAAACCCAGCAGGAATCGGCTACAAGATTGAGTTTATTGAGTAAAACGTGGGGGTATAATGATAACCTCAAAAATATCTGGCGAGAGGGCGGAGTGGGCTTACTTGATCCAAATAGAGAACGTGCTGGGATGCAGAATTGGGAGAACGAAAAGAGAGGGCTCAGCTACCGATTCCTAGGTTCCAGGTCAGAAGAGTAAAGCGAGAAACTGCTTTAAGGCACAAGAACTCACGGCATATTTATTCCATGAGTACGGGTTTAGAGTGGTCGAGTTGCCTTCCGCGTTGACCTTACAAGGACCGTTTTCTTGGAAAGCACCAATCAGACTGCTACACCCTGGGCCTCCCTGTAAAAAAAAGAGTCAATGGTATGATCCTGGGATGCGGATGACTTGAGAGAAAACTGCGTACGTTCAACCAAAGAGTGAACGGCGCGCTCTGTGGGTTATTACGCGCTTCAAAAAACCAGAAGAACATCGAATGATTCTGAGCAATGTTAATATAACCCGAGTAAGTATGTACTCCGGGAGTGGTTTCACAGATGTTACTATCAGCGATCAGCCGGTAAGAACCCAGACCGTGAATCTTGCCATGTGAATGTTTGGTCGGTGACCTGGGGGCACAATCGGCCGAGAGACCGGATTCACTGAGACAAAGGATGGTAATCCAGAACGGCAAGAGGTAGAAAAACATGGGACAGAGAGTGAAAAGGAAAGAACGGCGTCCTGAACGCTGGAATGGTGCGGTAAGCGGCAGCTGAGAAAGGCAAGACGTCCAGATTCAAAATGTGTGCACGGAGGGATTCTCGTTGGGGGTGAGGAGAAACTGGTGTGGTCAGTATTTTATATAATATTACATGATAGACAGTTGGTTGAAGGTTCTCTTGTTTTCTGCATGGAGAGTTTAGCTAGCTGACTTGATCAGACTTGATCACCTGCAGCGGTGATAAAATCGTGCTCCGCATGGTGGGTGGTAAACAATACACGCACACTCCGGAATGTGAGTCTGGAGATAAAACTGGGAGTTCACCACAAGGGCCAGTCATTGGGCCTAGCTGGCTCAAGCACGACCAGCCCACACGAAGTTATGAACATATTAATCGGATTGCTAATCTGACAACAAGCAAGATTAATTGTATAACACATTTATATCGTGGATTCATGTAGCGAGGATGATACATATTCAATATCTCCTCTTGGTCGTTTGCAGGTGGATGACGTTCGGCCCCTATGGCGAATCCAAATGATACTCGAGAGAACAGGGAACGAGTGGGCACCACATTCAGCAATGTGCTGCCCGGCGCGTAGCTAGCAAACTCACGCGTGACTCGAATGGCAATCAACCCGACACGTTCATGCTGCGAGTCGCAAGGAAACTACATAGAGCGCCCGTGAACTCTAGCCGTGAGGTAGCACTGGCACATTGGATGCTGTTGCACGATTCAGCGTCGGAAGGATTCTTCATGTAAGCCAGCAAGCCCCTGGGGTAATCGAATCCATTCGATCATCGAGGTGATTCGAGCTTGCCGTGGTGCTACATACCCTCCAAATACTCGGATGTATGCACAAAGCATTGCTTGCTGATGGCACCCGGATCTCGGCTGACCCGGCTCCGAGGGTTTAGGGGTGGTTGAGATCAGAGCGACTCAACGGACTCAGGGCACTAGTGGATATTGGTTTGACTTGATTTATGGACAGAGAAAGGTACAATCCTCTGGTCATGATGGGACTCCGAGGAAGAAGAAACACGCGTAGGTTTGATTCTCAGAACAAAAACACATCCCACACTTGAAAAGACCAGAACAGGTCAGCAGAAGAGTCTAGCACTCTTCACGGACTCAGACCCGATTGCAGGGAACTCGAATCCAAACTTGTGGAAATTATTCCAGTGTTATCTTGACAAAATCAGAACCTCATCCCGTCCCTCTTCCAAATGACACGCAGCCCTCCGGGTTTCTCTGTGCTTGACTCTATGCGAACCTTCGACGTAGCAAAGAAGACATGCAACATCTAGACGTCAATTGGCCAAATTGATTCCAAACAAGTCAATAAAGTATGTGAAGCACGATTTGCACTCCTCCCTTTCAAGGGCTTGGAAGCACACTTACATCAGATTGAAGGCTTGATGACTAGAAGCAGCCAATTAAACAACATATCCTTGTCCTTCTGTGACCTCAAAATTGTAGCATCCAGGACAGCTAAACATTTGGTACAGACATGCGTTAAAAGAGAAAATACCAAACATGGGTGGGGATTACTTACATGGCTAATGACCAATGAGGACCAATGCAGATATGTTTTGATGATCAACATAATGAAGATTAAATCAAGTAGAAGTTCACCTGCCTGAAGTTGCTATATGTAGCCACAACAAGAAAGTATTGCTCAACTGGTGCCAGTTGAATTAATCACAGTCACTGCGCATTTGAGCTTGCTTTGTGTCAAGAATTGAGTACTACTCAAGTGGCCACACAGCCGGCACTTGAGCAAGGTTTTATTGCAGTGAGCTGGCCTCTCTGTCTAGTGGAATTTCCACAGAAAGGTTTTGCATGAGCCCAAATAAAGTCAGTGAAAGGGTGGACCCCCATTTCTTGGAGCTTTCAAAACTCAAAACCATCAGAGTGCATAATCCACCAGTCCTATCTGGTCTAGGTTTCCCCTCACCCTCTAATTAGCTTATAGAGACTTCTGATCTGAAACTACTACTGAGCTAGCTGAGCTATTAGTATCCCCCTTTCTTGTTCCTGCCATCTCCTCTCTTCCGCTTCTCATTCATAATTCCACCTATATTCTTCCTCCTTTATCTTGTTGAGTAAGAAATTCTAGACTGAAAATTCCGTTGCACACAACAATGTACTGTAGTACAAAGCTTTGGCTGAGGTCCAAAATGTTGAGTCAAAAAATACCAAAAAACTGGAAAATTTTGTCACTTTTGAGGGGCTGTGGATGCTCTTTAAGCCCCTTTTTAAGCATTTGACATGCCTTTTGGTCAAGCTTAACTGAGCCTCTCCAAGGAGGCGCAAAGCATCTCAAAAGGAGAGGCTTACTCCTAAAGTTGTGCGGGTGGCCTGAGAACATTGACTTTCTCAACCCTTTTTTGCTGATTCCAAGATTAATTGCCTGTTAGAGCAAAATGTAGTGAGGTTCAGAGAAGAAAAAAATGGTGGTCTTGTAGCCTGCCGTGTTGGAAACCTTTAAAAAAAAGTACAGTCAATGCATTTTTTTGGTCTCTTGAATTTGTTTCTTGTAGACTCGTGCTTTTTGGCATGCAATATGGCAAAAAGCCTGCAGAGGTTTTTTTGGACAGGCCTTTGGATTACATTTGCTTCAAAGGGTTGAGACAATTGAACAGTGTTCTCATTGTCTGGCATGTCTGGTAACCTGACATATGTCAGGCAGCGTCTGACAGTGGATCTTCTTGTGGGATTATCCAATGCAGATCCAGGCGGATACAGCAGTTTTTCTTTTTTGTGATTAGGAAGAATTTAAAGAGTTGGCAGGAAATGGTTGGTATGAAAAAAAGCAGAAAAATCAGGAGAATTTATAGTCCCAACGGCATGGACCCTGTGATAACCATCTGGCAGATATGGGCGGAAAATGTTTTCTGCCAAGCGGTTGGGTGGATGCTCTCAGGTGGCAAGGGGGACTTGAGAGCATCTCCACTGCTGATGTTAAAGTGCATTGCTAAATGGCAACTGCAGTGTGTAGTATAGAACCTCATGCAAGGATCCTTTCCACCGGTAGGTTCACATTTTAGAACCTTGGCATGTGAAAGAGTGAGGTGGAGGCAGGTTGTGCTGTGGAAGTAGGAGTAGTGTCACAAGTTTCACCTGTTATCCTTGTGTTGTGAGCTGCTATTGCAATCCTACATTTGAGATCCGTATAGAAGCAAAGAGGGAAGATCTCAAGTTTTTTGGAGCTTGAGCAGCCCCAGTGGAGCTGCTAAGTTGTGTTTGGGGTGCTATGTTCCCTATAGCAGTACGATTTAACACCCGCGGTGAAGATGCTCTTAGTAATCAGTCCCTCCCTGCGGGAGGCGGCCCTCCGCCCCCCCTGAGCGGGGCACAGGGAGGGACTTAGTTAAGTTTGCTTTTTGGTACTTGGGCATGTATTTAGGGCAATCAATTAGCCTGATACTATGTACTTTGGCCTTGATTTAGGTCTTGGGTCCAAATGGTCAAGCATTACAAAAAAAAAAGGGCTGGACCAAACAGGCCGCCACTTTATATGAGAATCTACAGACTCTGTACATAACAAAAATATGATCAGCTTGAGTGCTGGAGCCCCAATGCCAACGGGGTTTTTCCCTGCGTGCCCAGGTAAGTTTTGCAGACGGCTCTGTACTCAGGCTGCAAACGGGCCGGGTTTGGGCCTGAAAACTGTGCCCAAACCCGCCCTGCCTGATATGCCAGGGCGGGGCGGGTTGGGTAAAGAATCACAAAATAATGACCAAACCCGCCCCAGCTTTGGGGAGGGGTGGGCTGGGGTTGGTCCCAGTTCAGCCCCTGTGAGCCTGGGTCTCTTAAGTGACAGCAGGACACAAGATTGGGGAGCAACAAGTTTTATTTCAAGAGAAATAAGGGAACAAGGATGAGGGAGAGGAAGAGAAAGAAGAATGTATATGGTTCTTTTCAGACTAGTGTAATGGCTCAACCTTTAGTAGGGAGGAATGCAGAACCAGGCAGAGCCACAGTCTCTTCAACCTGAGAAGCAGGAGAAGGTACAGTCAGAGACTGCCTTATTTTTGAGGCTTAAGGCCAGGGTTACTTATAAGGAAATCTGAGTGGATGAGGTAGCTCCACTGGACTAGGATGATAATAAGAATGATTCTTTATGATTGGTTGGTGGGATGTGCCTCTTGATGAAGAAGAAAGGAAGAGAAAGAGTGGGGAAGGATAAGATCAAAGCTCCAATGGAACTTTGAAGAAAAGAGATTGGCAAAACTGCTTACTTGTCAGACAGGTGACACCAAATGACCACAACACAACAATGAGAGGAAATGATGGGACCTGGAGTTCTGAAAAGTGAGGAGTGTTGTCCAATGGGTCTGTTTCTTCTAAGTTCTGGTTGGTGAGTGATGATGAAGATTTTCATCTGCCCAACTCTGAAGATGATGAACCATGTTGATCAAAATGAATATGCAATGTGAAGTTGAACTTGGAAATTATTAGATGTTATGTGAACTTCCTGGTTAATTACTTCACAATTATATATATACTTCACACTTATGCACAACAAAGTATGGATATTATAATATGGAAATACTTGTATTGAAGAGAGGAATAAGAAGATAAAATTGTTGAAGCCTTTTGGGAAACGTTGTTGTCTCTAAGGCTGACAGCCCCAGGTTGGCCCACAGAAAAGCAACAAGTAGATCTAATTTTGAAATAGAAAGAAAATAAAAGAAAAACCAGAAAAATCTTATGAAATAACTATTGGTTCAAGGCCAGCCTTGTGTGTCAGCTTGCTACTATGTCAGAGCCAACCTGACAAAAGTAACATAAAAAGAGACATTATTACCACAATATTAAGACCCATTTATATGACTAATAATGTACAAAAAACTCAGTTTACTTATTTTTATCCAATAAGCTTAGCAAAGTCCTGGCACCATAAAAATAAGTAATAAATTAAAATAATAACTACTTTTTACAAAAATACTAAATAACTTCTAAACCTTGAGGATAACTTAGAATATTATGTCATATTCTGAATCCTCATGCAAATTAATGTAGGGTCCCTCACTGGAAGTACCCCTAAATTCCTACTCCTTCACCTTGAACCAATTACCCGTAAGAATTGGCCACAAACATATGTCACACGGACATTACACACGTA
Source organism: Puccinia coronata f. sp. avenae (assembly GCA_002873125.1). NCBI lineage: Eukaryota > Fungi > Basidiomycota > Pucciniomycetes > Pucciniales > Pucciniaceae > Puccinia > Puccinia coronata. The sequence continues at coordinate 228,225 of PGCI01000073.1, read as the reverse complement.
TGTACTTGTTATATATGCATACTATATGTGAAATGACCAATTATGGACTTATAATTGAGGTGTTGTGTATAGTTTGGGAGTTAGGCCCAATTGGGGTTTAATCCTCCAACCCCGCGCGTGGATTATATAATCTAATTGGAAATTGGCCAAATGCGTGGAAATAGCTAATCCCCTAGTTACCACACGTGTACAAGTGTAACTAGGGTACTAGTAGATTCTACGTGGTTTATTTACAAGGTTTCATTAATAAAAACCTTGAATACATAAGAGTAACATAGCCAGCGTGGCCTTTAATGAGTGGCCTTAGCCATTTGTGGCCAATTTGCGTCATTTGTGGCCCATTTCAGATACATTCACACGTCAGTGTTGCTATGTACCTTAGTTACAATGACTAAATAATTTATTAAGGTCATGGAAAGTACTTGTGACGCAGAATTAATGACCAGCAGTGTCATTGGGATGAGCCTTGTTAGTGCCAATCTCCCAAATTGGCCACATTGCGCTGAAAAACCAGTTACTACACGCACACAGGCAGAAAGGTCCTCCACTATGAGTGAAATTAGTATATATAGAGCCCTCTTTCCACGCCAAAAGTGGGAGAAAAATCATCAATTATTATTACAGTCAATCAGTTACGCCGTGTCCTGTCCTTATTTCAGTTACTCTGCCCTGTTTGCCTGTTTTATCCTTGGTGTTCTTATTAAATCAACCATCCTACGTGACCAGCTCCTGCTCAGAAACCATCCAATCTACCCAGCAGCTCTACTTCACCCCCCTACGTGGCTTTTTGGCTTAAAAGAAGCAATAGTGAGTACTTCTTTTATCCTTCTGTCCCCATTCTGGTTCCTTAATTGGAAAAGCACTTTGGTACCACCTTCTGTTACGCAGAAACCCATTGTTTGCTTAATCAGATACCACCCTGCTTAGCAGATCTCTGATTTAGAGGGCACCTACAAACACCCCTGCGCCAGCAGGCCCCTCTATAAAAAAGAATTATATTCTTTTTATTTCTTTCTTTACTACTTTTCTACGTGAAAATATCCCACTCTACCCATCATTTGCACTCTTATCACCTTGTGTAGCTAAGAGGTACTAGCCCTTGGCATCACAGAGGCTGACATTGTGATAGATGCAATCCTGGCTGCAAACCAGAGCTTCCGCGGTTTTGGTTTTCATGCTGCTTTGGTAATATTTGCTCAGTATCCTACCACCCTTTGAGAAAAGCAGACTCCCAGGCAATAGATGTCATCAGAATCTGACTCAGATCCTTCTTTCAAGATCTTGAGGCTGAGGCCATGACTCCGTTTGGAGGCAGTCTCTTGAGCAAGAGTCAAGTGAAAGGCTTGACTGAGTCAAGTCAGAGTCCTTATGACTTATCTGCGCCAATGGGCCAAAAATGGGCCGGCCCGCTTATCACCCTGGGCGTCCAAGCCCAACCCAAAAACCCGCGGGGCATTGACAGGCCAGGTCAGACTATTGATTTTCTCAAAACCAAACTGTCCAAACCCGCCCCGTGACCCGGCGGGTCGTGGGTACCCGCCGGGCTGACCCGGCCCACTTGCAGCCTGACTCTGTACAGTACAATGCCGCGCGAAACTGTACCACAGAGCTTGCCAAGAATTAGGTCTTGTCCAAATCCAAACCTTCACCACAACACCACAACCAATCAATATATGAATTTTTAGGCCCCGTTTGGGAGCCGTGATGTTATGTAATGTCACCCGCTTTCCTATAACTGGGCCTCACAGAAGCCCATATGATATCACATGTGCATTTGGCAGATTTGGAAAGTCATGATGTTCATCACGACTTTCCTCATCACTTGTCATCACCCCCGCCATTTTCTAAATATTGCTCTGGAGCAATATTTGGTGTCATATTGGCAGGCTGCCGACAGACCACACAATCCAATTGCCAACACCACTTCACCACAGCTAAGGCACTGCCCCGGGGGTTGGGTCAGGGGTTGAGAGTCAGCCCGAAGGACGAACCGTGAGCTAGTTGGGGTAACCCCTGAACCCCCGGGGTTTGAGAAACAGAAAAATCATAAGACAATCTGTATAAAATTTTCATTAAAACTTCCATATCCAATGACAAGAAAAGATCCGGAGCCCCCAAAAGAGACATCCAGCCCTACCCCTAGGTGTTTGACATGGTCAAATCTGACAAACAAGATCAAAAACATAGTTAGGTTTGGAACTTTCCGACATAATCCAATGAACCAGGTGTATTTTCATGCCAAGTTGCCATCAAAACTGGTAAAATAGGTCCGTAACTGGTAAAATATGCAACCCCCGGGGGTTCGGGGTTTTTGTGTGCCGAGTCCTGAACCCTGAGCCCCGGGGTTCAGGGGTCGGGGTTGACCCCTGAACCCCGAGCTCGGGGTAATGCCTTAACCACAGCTCACCGCACACATCAAGGACCCACGGTTCCTCACCCTTGCTCACCGAGTCAGCTCGGTGAGCAGGCACACACCAACTCACCGAATTAGCTCGATAAGCAGGTGTGTTCCTGCTCATCGAGTTGACTCGGCGAGCAGGCATGTTCCTGCTCACCAAGTTGACTCGGCGAGCAGGTGTGTTCCTGCTCACCGAGTTGACTCGCCCAGCAGGTGTGTACACATACCTGCTCACCGAGACTAGTTCAATGAGCAGGTACATAGCCACCTGCTCACTGAGACTAGCTCGATGAGCGGGTAGGCACCTGTTCACGGAAGTGACTCGGAGCAGGTTACCTGCCTCACCAGGCTCGGTGAGCAAGTAGACAGACACCTACAGCTGGCGGCTGCTCACCGGGCAAATTTGGTGAGTACTCGATGAGTACGTGCAAACCTACTCGCCGAGTCTCACCCGATGATCAGTGGGTGAGCACCAAGTCCATCCTTCAAATGATGGTGCATGGCCATCTGCTACATGGTATATGACCTTATATGACTCGTGGTGTGCTGCCAAACACCCAAGTCATATGAAAAAAAAAAAAAAAAAAAAAAATGAGCAGTGATGTGTATAATCTTATGTAAGCGCGCGACATCGTATCACATCACCGCTCCCAAACGGGGCCTTATTGGTTTGTATATACTATAACAAAGGAGATGATTCTGATCGCTTTGAACGATTGGAACCGGGGCCGGAGTGTCGATGGGAATAGTATTGATTGAATTGAAATGGGAAGGGTGTGGCTGGCAGTGGAATGATTTGTTCAGTCGGCACCAACCTACCCGGCCCTTGACTGTCGTTGTCTGCTGGTGGATGGCTTTTGTGTCCTCGACTAATATGCTTGTATGTATCATGTTTCTGCTGAGTTCTATGTATGGAACGACAGCTGGTTATAGTCAAGCAGCGGCTGAATATCCGAAAGACCAGCTTTGTTGTTGTTGGGCTCACAGCCTCACACGGATTTTGATAGATACTGAATCGGCTGCAGCTTCCTGGAATAGAGTCCAAGAACTATTTATTCCAGAAACATGTATCTCAGTGTCAAAGATCAAGACAAATTGCTGCTGACCACCACCGGTCTTCTGGCTCAAAGACGACTGGCTCGAGGAGTCCGGCTCAACTTGTCGGAAGCGACGGCCTTGATCGCATGCGTCCTACAGGAGTGAGTGTATCAATGGAACGAGTTGAGCAGTGGATGTGACGTGATGACTTGGGTTTCTGATCAAATGGTTCTCCATCCTTCTCCGCATTGGCACTTCTTTAAACTCCAGATTAATTCGGGATGGTCAATCTTCGGTCTCGCAACTGATGCAGGTTGGAAAGGAGATCCTGGGCTTCCGGCATGTTCAACCTTCTGTCCCGGGTTTGCTGCACGAGGTTCAAGTTGAGGGAACATTGTATGTATGTTTCCCCTCTTCCTCCCTCCATTCACTACTACCACGTTCTGCTGTATGGGTTCCCTTCCTCACCTGGTCCAGTCGAGCTGACTGGCTATGCTCGGCTTACCCACAGTCCCGATGGTACTTTCCTCGTAACCGTTCATTCGCCGGTCTGCAGTCCGAGTGGTCGGGATCCACATCTTTCGCTAGCGCTCTACGGTTCTCTCATCACTCCTCCCGCAAACCTGCAGTTTGATCATGTCCAACCTTCTTTGGAGCATGAGCTACCCGGGGCGATTGTGGTGAAAAGCTCAACAGACGCCTCGGTTCCACCACTTATTAACATCAACGTTGGCCGATCGCGTATCAGGATCGAGGTCACCAATACCGGCGACCGACCCATTCAAGTGGGCTCGCATTATCATTTTTCGCTGACCAACCCCGCCTTGAGATTCGATCGCAAAGTGGCTTTGGGTCATCGTCTTGATATCGCTGCGGGCACTTCGGTTCGTTTCGAGCCTGGGGATCGACGAATGGTGACGCTAGTCGAGATCGGGGGGAGTGGTCTGGTAACCGGCGGAAATGGTCTGGAAGGCCAAATATTGCAGAAAAATGATGCATCGGCAGTCGACGCGCTCATGCTAAGTTTGGTGTCTAAAGGCTTCGAGAATCATCCAGAAATTAACGTAGACAGACCTTTAAAAGGGTTTGAGATGTCCAGAGAAGCGTATGCCAAGTCAGTCCATCATCTCAGTTCTGTATCATCTTTCTCTGCTGCTCAGAAATTCCTCGCAGAAATTCACACCTATATCTCTGTTCAGTATGTTTGGACCAACGACTGGTGATAAAGTTCGTCTTGGAGATACCTCTCTTTGGGTCGAGGTTGAATTTGATCACACCAACTACGGTGAAGAGCTCAAATTCGGCGGAGGAAAAGTGATCAGGGAAGGGATGGTAAGTAAAAAAACATTGAGACCGCGTCGGTTGGTCAAGTAAATGATATCCTAATCATGGTGATTCCTTAATCAGGGGCAAGCTACCGGCAGATTCGATACTCAGACACTAGACGTGGTGATCACAAACGCGTTGATCGTAGATTGGTCAGGAATTTATAAGGCAAGCTTGAACTGAAATCACAACTCAAGTTGAAGACTGATCTTTTTCTTTTGAAATAAACAGGCAGACGTGGGCATTAAAAATGGTCGGATTTCAGGGATCGGCAAGGCTGGGAACCCGGACGTCCAGTCGGGCGTCTCCGAGCAAATGATCGTTGGTGTGAATACTGAAGTGGTTGCCGGAGAAGGGAAAATCGTGACCGCAGGTGCGATTGATGCTCACGTGCATGTGAGTGGTCCGAGTGCTCTTTTACATGTGGGATGCTTGTTTCACGCCATTCACAAGCTCTTCGGATGTCTAGTTCATATGCCCTCAGCAATGCTATGAAGCATTATCGAACGGTACTACCACTTTGATTGGCGGTGGAACAGGCCCAGTCGCCGGAACCAATGCAACCACTTGTACGCCATCTAGAAATTTGATTGTAAGTCGGCTTTGAGTTACGATTGTTTTTTCATCTTTTGATCTTTCCGTTTCCTTGCGATTTCGAGCTAAACATGAAGCTTTTTTCTCTTAGCGAAATATGCTTTTAGCAACCGATGATGTGCCTATGAACATATTATTGACTGGAAAAGGAAACGACTCGAGGCCGGAAGGATTGGTAGATCAAGTTCACTCAGGAGTGGGTGGGTTGAAGCTACACGAGGTGAGTTTCGATGTTTGAACTAGCCCTTCCTTATTAGGTGGTTCATACCTTCAAAAATGATCACATATGAACAGCTGAAGCATACTTAAATTGCTTCCATCTCACTTATCATTAGGATTGGGGGTCCACTCCGGGTGCTATTGATAGTTGCCTAACAGTCTGCGAAAAATATGACATTCAGGTATATTAACAAACATCCCCAAACTATCTTCCTGGATCGTGGAGTCCTAATCTGATCTGTTGTTCTGAAGTGCAATATTCACACAGATAGTACATATATGCCTTGCCCCTCTGATTGCCGCTTGAGATGTACAACTGACCCATCAATCTATGTCAGCGCTCAACGAATCTGGCTTCGTCGAAGACACGATTAAAGCTTTCAACAACCGTGTCATCCATACGTATGTACCTATTTGAAGTTCCCCTTTTTGAAAGCTGCTGCTAATGGCTGGTCTGAACGTAGATATCACACGGAAGGTGCAGGGGGAGGCCACGCTCCCGATATCATCGTTGTTTGTGGTGAGGATAATGTGCTTCCTTCGTCGACCAATCCGACCAGGCCTTATACAAACAATACACTCGATGAACATCTTGACGTCAGCATACTCTTCAGCTTTCTTTAATTTTTGCTCACAAACTAACTCATGAGCGCAAAAACGTTAGATGTTGATGGTTTGTCATCACCTTGACAAATCGATACCGGAAGACATTGCATTCGCTGAATCGCGTATTCGTGCCGAAACGGTTGCCGCGGAGGACGTGTTACATGATCTGGGAGCGATTTCAATCATCAGCTCTGATTCTCAAGCGATGGGAAGGATTGGCGAGGTCATCAGCCGGACTTGGAGGACGGCGTCAAAAATGAAATTTTTCAAAGGATTTTTGACTGAAGCAGAAAAGCTTGCCGGTACTGATAATGATCGCGTCAAGCGCTATATTGCCAAATATACTATCAACCCGTGAGGACGGCTTCTCCTCATTTTTTAAAAAAGGGAAAGCCCTCTTGATGGAATAGATTTTTAACATTATATCTTCTTTGACGTACCCCAGTGCAATCGTCCATGGTATTTCGGATGAGATTGGTGATATTTCTACAGGAAAGCTAGCCGACCTCTGTATCTGGGCGCCTGAGAACTTCGGGGTCAGACCCGAAACAGTCATCAAAGGAGGTTTTGTAGTATGGTCTCAAATGGGCGATGCGAATGCCGTAAGTTTTACCTTTTTACCGTTCAAGAGAGTCCTTGGCACCCCATCACGTGATGGATTCTCATCTGTGCGTTTGGATAAATAAACAGTCGATTCCAACCGTCCAACCCACATACGGGAGACCGATGTGGGCTGCCTATCCGAGCACGATCAGCCAGACTTCTCTTGCGTTTGTATCTGCCGTATCGATCTCCTCAGGGATCACACCTTCATACGGCTTGAGGAAGAAACTGGTGGCTGTTAAGGGCTGTCGGACAGTCAGGAAAGCCGATCTGAAGCTGAACAATCTCTGCCCTAATATTACGGTGGATCCCGAGACTTACGAAGTAGCTATCGATTGCCAGGAATGTACCGTTGGCGCAGCCCTTACTTTGCCGCTCACACAGGCGTATCATGTTTTCTGAGAAAAGCTCTGCTCACTGTACTCCTGCCGCAAGTAAGATCATTTTTGGAATCATGTGGGAACACTTCAGCCCGGGATTTAGTTTGCTTCTGTTTGCTGCTTGACTATAGTCTTGTATGATTTCTACATCTTGTAATAAGTCGCATGAGTGTTAATACAATGTAGTCCTGGTCATCTTGAATAGCAGTATTTCATGCCCATCATTCAAATTCAAGGTGTTCTTTTCGGTGTTGGAAGTAGCATGCCTTTTGACCAACCAACTGATTTCATCAACCACAGCACCATGGAAAAACAATTGTCACTTGATATCAAGTGACATTGCGCAGCATTGACTGCTGCTCTGATGTAGCTCTTGTTGTAGTTCAGCCTAACTACAATGGTGCTTTTGTGTGCTGCAAGGGGCTGACACATTGATGAGCTGGATAGATACTGGATAGCTTTCTGAACCTAGCCACATGTCAATTGATATCAAGTGATCATTGTTTTTTCATAGTGCAGACGTATGAGGGGGGTTCACAGTTAGACCTTTTGTGCTTCCAGTCTTGCTCAATAATACTTCCGCTCGCCAAATTTTAGCTTAAAATTAAGCTTCATATCAAGTAAGCAACTTCACTCCCACATGACTACAGACCCAAAAGCTATTTGCGTGAATGACTCAAGGGACTTCTGAAAGGATAGAGTCAATTAGTTACACCTTTTTGATGCAAGGTGTAAAAGAATTCATGTAGTTTCCTTTCGGCATTTCCGGTGATGCTCATAAAAATTTCTGGTGGCTCCATTGATACCTGAGAAATATTCACATATGGTTCCAGAGGAGATGCTTAAACATGTCGAGTTGTAACGTAAATTCAAGCCCTCATTACTTACTATGTTTTGTCTGAGATGATCAGAAAGGGGCGAGATTGCAAACTTCTCCGGGCAGAAGAAACAAGGTGGTGAATCGCACCCTTGTTTTACAGACCACCACCTGTTGGACATCTTTGATGGGATATGCTGGTAAATTGACAGAGAATTCTTCAAATTTTCAACCGACGTTGTATGTAGCCTTCACAGTTTACTCATAAGACCAGTCCTCCATTGAACCCGAAATGTGAAGCCCGCCACCACTGAGCTGCTCAACATGCCCAAAAATCCAGTCCGAGAACTTGCCGGACTGACTTGTTCGACAAGTGAGTTCGTGCAGGGCCGAGGCAACCTATCAGGATCCCTCAGTAGCTGCCAGACCGACTTTAGAGGCTAACTGCCGCCCCCAAATGAGATATACACCCAGGGAAGTGGGTGAATCAAATGAAGGGAATCTCTTCCATCATTTTGAAGGCTCAATCGAGTTATGTAATATGGTCTTCGGCACTAGCCGACGGAGGGATGCAGTCCCGCCGAGGGAACTACATATTCTGCTCAAACCTTGCAAGTCCCTGTTGCGATATCTTGCCTTCGTTTCGAACCTGCTTTGGCGGACGGGAATTTTACGCTTGTGTTGGGCAGCCGCACGCACTTATCCAAATGTATGGACTTTTGTTTTCTTTCGAGCCTGTGGTTGGCCTCCGAAGCGATTCACCTCGGCCTGTCGCGTAAACGCTTGTCCCTCTTCGCTTCTTTCTTAACTTTGCATTGTTTCTTAACGAAAGACTTGTTACGAGAACTATGGTTCAGCCGATTTGGTAAGACACCAACTTGATTATTCTTCATCACCTCGCATCCATCCAGCAGGTTTCCTCTGGTTTCCTTCGCCGATGGCGATTCTATACCCGATTCTGTTTTAACGCGTCTTGGATGCTCTGGCTTGGATGATTTGTATCGATACTGATGAACAATTTGAATATTTCATTTTTCCCTTCAATCACTTCAAGGTTATAAGTAGCATCCTGGGCAATGGCATGAGGCCTGATGAGTATCTCGGCCCGTCGCCACAACTTGGAGACACATGATACTACCTGAGTCATAGTAGTCCCAATCCCCTCTATACCTACCATTGATATCCAATTTCCATAAACGCTGGTTGAACCCTGTGGGTAGCATAATGAAAGCCCCTTCTTCTTTCCGGGTGGTTTGCCTGATGCTCGTCTTTTCCTGGGAAATAACGACCAGAGACGTGCCAAGTGCTTCCACTCTTCCCATACCTCTTTACCGAAAGCATGCCGCGCAGAGAGCTAGGAAGACAGACCCTGAAGCTCTGCAGGCCTTTGCAGTCCGGAATGCTCAAGCTTTACACGCGAAGTATCTCCATTCACAAACCGGGAGTTATCCTGACGTGGCATCAGATGAAGGCGCGAAAACAAGGCGACGTTCACTTCCTGAAGCGCTCAATTCGATAGTGGGTAAGCCAGATACTCTATGCGATTCGCCTCTTTTATTGTTGCGTGTGGGGATTTGACAGCCAGAGAATGCCATCCGCGTTGTTCAGACTGCTAGGCAATGTCCAGTTTCAGTTAACTCCTCTGGATAGAAGATACTGATGAGCTCTCCCAAATTGGAATAATAGCTTTGAAAAACGAATGGTCAGACACGGATTACTACTCACAAATCGAGATTGGAACACCTCCGCAAGTCTTCAACGTCGTGCTAGATACGGGGTCGGCAGATCTTTGGGTTGCCGGTGCGCGACTTTCTGGAGTCTGCCCCCTCGCATGCCAAAACGAAGCATACAAAAATTGATTTAATCTCACGGTTGTTAACATACGTGTTATTCAGGGGCCGAAGCCTTGAATGAAGGAGACGGGAACATGTCGAAATCTTCCTTCTACAGTGCAAATTCTTCGACATTTCAAAATTCTCGCGAGAACTTCCATATCACTTACGGCTCCGGTACTGCTTCTGGGGTCATGGGGATCGATTTTGTCCGACAAGGCTCCTTCTCCTCAGTCGAACAAAAGTTTGCCATCGTCAAAAAAATTTCATCACATCTATTAGCAGACCAAATATCTGGTGGGTCCAGTTTGCTCTGGCTCAATGACTTGCTTCTATCTGAGACAAATCAACATATCAAATGTAATACTTGACGAATTTTGACTTAACGTACTATCCATGCAGGTATAATGGGGATGGCCTTTGAGCAAATCTCGTCGATGAAAAATATGCCTTTCTGGCAATCAGCCAATATTTCCACGTTTTCTTTTGGAATGACGCGGTTTTGCGATGTTCCATTTCCTAGGGAAGTCGAGCCGGGAGGAGTGGTAATGCTTGGAGCTACAGACCCCAACTTATACACCGGTGAAATCAATTTTACGAACGTTATTGAGGAAGGATATTGGGCAATCAAGATTGATACTGTTAGTATCAATGGAGAGGCGATCGATAGTAGTCAAGGCAATTCGGCCGCAATTGATACTGGCACCTCGTTGATCGGAGGACCGGCTGAGGTAGTGAAAAAGCTGTTCGATAAAGTGGCTGGGGCTCGTCCAGGTTCTGGTGCATACCAAGGTTGGTTGTTAGCATTGGTTTTGCTCTCTGAGTGAGGTCAAAGTTGAAATTATGGCCGGAGTCTAACTTCTTTGAAATGACTTTCCGTAGGTTATTACACTTATCCATGCAATTCCAGCTTCAATCTCTCAATTTTTCTTGGCGGTCAAATGTATACCATTGATCCGGTGGACATTAACTTGGGGTCAATTGATGGGGACCAGATGGAGTGTTTGGCGGGAATTTTTAGCATCAATCACGCCTCAAAGAAATCCAAAAGCCCGCCAAAGAATCCATTACCTGATTGGATTCTAGGCGCCGTATTTCTCAAGAACGTCTATAGTGTGTTTCAACGTGGTCCTCCGGCGGCAGTAGGCTTCGGAAGACCTTCATCAAACTACCAGGTTTTGCTGGGCGGTCTGGGCGGAGGTGATCACGGAGGATCGCCTAGCGAAGTTAGCAACCGGGCTAACCAAATGCCTCCCACTTCAAGTTCAGGGACAGGTGCTCACCAACACTCTGTCCTACTCAAGTTTTCGGTCACAAGAACGCTACTTTACATTCTACTCTTTTCTTATTATTCGATCTTCTCAGACATTTCTTGATGATGGAAAGAAACATGCGTGTCATGGAGCATTTCTCTGGCAATGCTAAGCTGCTACCCTTCTTCTGAGACTTTTCATGCCGACAAAATTACATAGTATGTAACCAAGCATGCTGGAATCAGAACATGAAGAAGAGAATGACAGTGACAACTTGGCCGGAACTGATCCGCGCTGGAGCCAGAACGCAAATTTCAAACAATTTTGGAAATCTTCTTACTTGCAGATTTCAAGGTACAGAAGATGATTTAAACGTCCAATGTCCACTCCTTCGGCCCTCCGGGTGATGTTTGAAAGGTTTTTCAAAAAAAATGATGATGATGATTAAATTACCATCTACGATTTCTTAGGCAGTGGATCCGATCCACTATCCTAAGAAAGTAAGAATACGGGGCGCGAGGTGTTAGAGGCAACGAGACGAGTGACGAGGAGATGAAGGAAATGGGCGAGATACATAGGCAACTTGAACTCCTTTGATCCTCCTCCTTTCCCTATGACGCACTTGTGACGTCATCACCCTCTTTCAGCGCACAGTGCCTCGCCAAAAAGATCCCGGACTGACACGGGGCACCAGACTTTTATGGCGAGGCACTGTACTACACCCCGTTATCATCACATATCCTCCCGGTTGGAGGTTTGATATCATGCAGTCAAGGGTTTTTTTACCCCTTTACAGAGTTGCAGTACCAACGGATGACCACTCGCAAGTCAGCACCTGAATCGCCATGACCGCTGCTGATCAGCTTATCGGCTGGCTAAGGCAACTAGGTATGGAACCTCTTCGGCGAAGACGGTAAACAGATATTAGATTAGAGCCAGTGCTTTCACCGAGATCCAATCCCCCTCGTCACAAGTCACTACCCTTTCCCTCAACCGTAACGCGTAAACAGTCACCATATATAGAGTATCTGGATATCACATTCGCCCCAGTCGAATCGTTTCCACCTCGGCATGTACTTAGCTGGCCTAAAGTTGTGTGTCCTTCTCATCTTCGGTGAGTACTTCCTTGCTTCAAGTTTTTCTCACTAGCTCAGTTGAAAAACAGAATTACAGTGGCTTATTGAACTCCATCTTGTCGGTGACCTTAATGTTTACTTTCTTCCCTTTATAAGCCTTTCTGGGGGTGACCTCATGTGCTCCAAGTCCCCCGCTCCGAAAGTAAGTAGTTTGTTCCATCCATTTACTTGCGGCGGCCATCATCCGTTGAACATTCCTTCTGCAGTGTGGGATTATTATCAGAAAGAAAACTCCTCGAGCACATGAGCATTTTACGTTTTCGGCATTGTCGCAAGTGTAAGAATTCCAGGGCACGAAGCGTCTCGAGCACAGTCTCAGATGGCCAACACTTCATGAAGAGGACTTCCTCTCCGGATTCCTCGAACGCAGATCGGGGCTTCACTAAATTCAAGTCTAACCATGGTATGGAGCCCTCAAGTTTCACCAATATCAAGCGGAATGGAAAGGATTTGGACGCCAATAATGGCCGCGCATCTTCCTGAACTGAAGACTTTCGGCATCCCCCAGTTTCTCGGAATCGAGACCCTGTGACAATTCTCACTACATATATACAGTTCATCAGCTCATTCTCTTGGCCCTTTGGGGCACACCACACACCCCAGTGGGGATTCGGCAAGAACATCGCCTGAAATAGGTAGCCACCCTTCCCATAAAACATGAGTTTACATTCCCGGAATTGTATGTAGAAAATAAAGGAAAATTAAATCAAACCTGAAATAGACTTTGTCTCTCCGCCAAACCTTTTTCTTGCTTTCTTTGTTCAAGCTCCATTTTACTGTCAGGAAGTAGCTTTTCAAGTCGGTTACCACAATCTTGGCGTTATGCTGGATCCCTTTCAGGGTAGAAAAGCCATTAGCAGTCAGAGATCTTGATTTTTATTTCTGCGTGAGAATAATCTGGTTTATCCGTTTCCTTGATGAAATCTTCCTCAACGGTTGTAATCGGCTTGAGAGGGGTGATTGTGGGGGGGTCAGTTCGAGGGTAACGGTTGTATCAGCTCGACTCTCTAGTCTGTTCCTGAAGACTGTGAACTGAGTCATCTGATAACGCTTTTGTATCTTGGATTGGGAGTAAGAGTACTCTCAGCCAAGTCGAATCAACTTCCCACTCCAGACTATTCTCGCAGGCTGATCAAGATGGTTCGTGCGATGAAAGTGCTCAGAATAATTTTCTCAGTGTTTTTGTTTGCACTTCTCCTCTTCCTCTTCCTTTTCGGTAAGCTTCAACTGGAAGGTATATCACCAGGACTCGTACTATTCAAGATGTGGAAGCAACCCGGTGGCCAGTCCCAATCTTACGCCGGATCGATTATGGGATGGTTCAGAAATCGGCCCAGTGATTTCTTCTCTAAGCAACACTCTGGCGGCCAGTCTCCTCCACCCGCGGATAATGTTTCGCCGCCTCCGATCACGCTTTCTGCTTCCGATCGGCCACCGCGGATAGGTGGGGGAATCGGACCTGGTCATCTGATTGCTAAAGCATACAGGAGCGCACTCAAGGACATCGAGCTCTCTATATTTGCGCTTGCCAACCACCACCCCGTATTCAGCACGGCCGAATTCAAAGCCAGGACGCGCGGCGTCCCGGGAACCCAGGTGGCAAGTAATGCCGAACGCCAGGTTCTGCAGCGATGGTTGGACTGCACGTCTGGGGAGGGCGAATGGAGATGGGAGCCGCTCAACGACCGGGCCGAGCCGCGGACGATTACGGTCCATAAACAAGGACCACGCGAAGCCAAGTGCGAGAGGGCGTTTTATGAACACCAAGGTGCTCCCCAGTCTCAATTCAATCGGTCCAGATCGCCTGACGGATGGCAGGTTCGGCCATCGTTGAAGTTTCGATGGTACCCTTCCTCGCGCTGCGAAACTCTTCGGCCCAAAACGGTTCCCACGAACCAGCCGTTGTCTCGGCGAAGCTTGTGTCGCTTGTTGCGCCACAAGAGTATCCTGCTCGTGGGCGATGTCTCGCAATACTCGTTGCACGACCTCTTGCTGGATTGGACTAGCACGAAGCAGGCATCCTGTGCCGGGAACTTGTACTGCAAGATCCATCCTATTTGTTCCGACGAATTGGGCCATCACTGGGATGGCAACTCGAGCCAATTAGAATCTGGGGAATTGGACGCCCATGTATACTTTAAGATGCCTACGCAACCTTTCAAGCAATGTTTGTCCTCCATTCTAAATAGTCATATATGCTTGTGCTCCATATGGCTCACTCTTTTGATTAGCTTATTTTTCCGTCGGCAATGACACCCACACAAATGATCATTATTCACCCTCCTTATCGCCATCAAAATCGAATGGACGTGGAACCTTTCTACGCTACAGGCGGTCCGATTCACTATGGGCTTCTTCAAGCCCAACTGATGATCGATTCCAGCCAATTTGGTTACATCCCAACAACGGGATTAGAGACATTAATAATTGTGAGGCGTTTTAATCTTATATGAAACAAAAGGTCATCCAATTAAATTGAGTTCTGGTTTGTAGTTTGGTACGGAGACATTCGCAAGTCGGATTTGATCATCCTCTCCAAAAGGCCGTTAGGGCTGCCACGACACTCGCATCTGAGGCAAGCGTTTGCTCACAACAAACACTTATCATTCCACCATTTGGAGTATCTTCGAAAGCATTCGCACAGCCAGGTGTGGAGGAGGGAGGTGATGTTAGCTCCGGATTACTCGGATGGGATTACCTCTGCGGTCTCACTGATCAAGATAGCCATCAAGATGGTGCTAGAAGTCTGGCTGCCGGAGGTGCTTTTTACTCTGTTCCAACTTCAGAAGAGTCACCAAAGGGAAGACCGATTGATCGTTTGGCGAGGGGAATGGCGTGTTCACGGCGATTGTCTCTCGCCAGAGCTTAACGTTGCACCTCAGCGAGGGCAAGACGAATTCGATTGGGATACATGGTGGAAGGAGCAACAGGGAGATGTGCCGGGCGATGGCCGTCGACCGCATCCAACGCCACCGGATCTAGTGGCGATACTTTTCCCAAACCAATATGCTTCCCATTTGGCCGACGATGATGTGGGTGATAAGAGTGGTAAAAAGTCGAGAAACATGGGCTCTGATATTGCGGATTGGAAGCTGAAGAATCCGCGGCTAGTCTTTCACAACCTCGAGGTGATTTTCCAGAACCAATTGATGAGAAAACTGGCGCCAGAGTTGGGGGTTCTGTTTCTTGACCTGGAATCTCAAGCCAGCGTTTGGAGGACGGGTCTGGTGGCTAGTCCTACGCTTGCTCACCTTCCCCCTGGCCCCTCCGATTGCTTCCATTATTGCTTTCCCTCGCCTGGATTAACTCTTGAAGAATCCTTCTTGGGTGGACTGATGAAGATCTTGCTTGCTGCTGGTTGGAATGATTCTACTGGAACTGGTTCCAAGATTTAATGACCTCTATCTAATAACTTGAAACAAAGGATTGATGACGGAGTTGTTTAAAAGTTGCATGTAATATTACATCTTTTGCATTTTTTCAAAACGTCACATTCCCATATATAATGATTCGTAAAGAAAAGTTTTAGCTGAGGATAGTGCTCTCAGTCATTGGATACTCATGACGCCAATCACCCACTTTTATTCGAGTGAATCTGGTGGAAGATGGATGCTCTTGATCAATTAAAGGGGTTCCAAGATGAAGGGGGGTTTTTGTACATGCATACATAGGCTCAAGCTGTAATAGGAGGCTTACAGCTAACCCCCTCTGATCAGATCAGCAGAACAAGTCATTAAATTAATGGGCAGGGGAGAGAGAACGGTCAACAGGAAAATGGAGCACAACGAACAGGAAGAATACGAGGATGCCGCGGACAGAAATCCATTCAGCTACTTCACACAGAGCCAGAGGAACCACACTCAGCTCAGAACATCATCAACACTCACCCAGCTCAACCTCGAACACTCCCAGTCCATCCTGTCCATCCTGCAGCCAGCCATCAGCAACAACAGCAACAGCCCTGGCATCGACTCATTCCACCGATCAGCCGACTCAAAACACAAGAGCACTCAGGATGGCGAGCCAGCGCAGAGTATCATGATTGACATCCCACAGCCACACCCCAACAAGCAGAGAAGAGCGTTCGAAGATGAGGACTACCACACGGAGAATTCTTCCTCACCCTCACCATCACTCACCAGGCATCCAGAACAACAACAGCAGCACCAGAAACAACCACCACCACCACCACCACAACAACAACAACAACAACAGCAACACCCGCCTCCACAGACAAAACTCACCCAATCCATCCTACACCAACACCGACCCATCTCATCATCACCACTGACAGCCAACCATCACCCATACCCCAGGAGTGCACTCAATGAGTCACCATCTCTCCTCAACGGCACACCCTGTCGGTCCGGACTACTCGCCAAACTCAAACAGATCTGGAATCAGGAACGCGACTTGTACTTCTCACGCCAGAACACGCCCCAGCCACTCAACACTTACTCACACCACAATCAAACCACCGATGATCCAGAGCAACAACAAAGACCTCAAGATGCAAACCATCTCACGCACACGCATCAGCCACTGGGAGCAAAAGATATGGCCCTCTGGAGATGGGTTAACGTCGACGACCTTGACTCCTTCTTACAAGACGTCTATAGCTACTACGTCGGAAACGGGATCTGGGCAATCGGCTTGTCCAGATTATGCAACTTAATGTCCTTCCTCCTATCCCTTCACATGAAAAAAAAATCAAAATAATCATACGGGGTGCTCATAACTCTCATTTTTTTTTGTTTAGGACAGTCGGGTTCGTCATCGGTTTCTCTATCTTCCTCTTCGGCTGTATCGACTATTCCATCCTGAGATCTAGCCACCATCTACACGAAGTAGTGGTTCCTCAATGCGTTTCAAGGTCAGGCTTTGTTTGAATCTTTGCACATTTTCTATCCATCACTCACTCAACTTTCTGCTTTCCTGAAATAGATTCTCAGGTCTTACCTTACTCCTGGTTCTGAACTTCTCCGGGTATTATTCCTGGAGGGTCTTCAAGTTTGGACACGAGATTTCCAACCTTTGGAAGATGCACGAATTTTTCACGGAATTGCTAGAAGTTTCAGAGGTATGTTGAGTGGATGTTTTTTCAATTTTATAAACTGATCTCATTGAAACGGTGATGAAACAAAAAAAAAGGCAGATATCCAAACAATCCCCTGGTATCAACTAGTTGAACAATTATCCCACTTGAAAGATCAACATCCAGCAACAATAGCGACAGGAGAAAATGAAGCCCGCCGGCGTCCAATTGGAGCAGCGCCGAACATGCAATCAGTTTTACAGAGGAAGCTGGACGCACATGACGTGGCCAATCAAATCATGAGAGAACAGAACTATCTGATTGCCCTGTTTAACAAAGATATCTTGAACCTTCGTCCTCCCCTACCCAACTGGATGGTCGGGAACATGTTGGTCGCCGAAAACCATCTGACCACCTCTTTGGAGTGGAATCTGCTCTTTGCTTTGCGTGGCTTCCTACTGGATCAACGTGGCCAAGTCAAGCCCGAGTTCCTCGTCTCTTCCAGGCACAATTCATCCATGGCTCTCGGGTCCGTCTTTGATGTCTCTGATCCATGAATTAATGCCTGGTACTTATTTGTATCTCGCCTTCTTTGGGTCGTTTGGATTTCGGTTTAGATTACAAAGACGATTCAGATTAATGGCAATCGTCAACTTGATATTTGGTCCTTTTATCGTTGTCTATGTTCTTATATACTCTTTTTTTCGGTACTTTGAAGTCAGTTTTTCTGAGTCTAATACCTCTTGATAACTCAGAATTGTCTCCTTAATTGACGACATGACATAACAGGAGTATCATAAAAACCCATCGTCTATCGGCTCGAGAAGCTTCACCAGACTGGCTCAATGGAAGTTTAGAGAATACAACGAACTTCCGCATCTGTTTCAAGAACGACTGGTCAGCAGTTATTGTCTCTCCAAGCAATATATCGACTATTTCCCGAAAACGAAGACGACCATCTTGGCCAAGTTTGTGAGCTTCATTGCGGGCTCGTTCGCTGGAGTGTTGATTGTCCTATCGCTGTTCGATCCCGACGCGTTCTTACATTTCGAGATCACGTCAGAGCGGAGTGTGTTATTCTATATTGGCTTGTTTGGATCCATCCTCGCCATTTCTCGCGGGATGATCAAACAAGAGTATGATGAGAAGATTAAGCGACCGGAAGAACTGATGGAGCGGATCGTTGGCTTAACCCACTATCTACCGCCTCATTGGTACGGTAAGCTGCATGGACTGGAGGTCTACAACGATTTTGGCCAACTGTTCCAACTCAAGATTGTCAACTTTTTGAACGAGCTCATGAGCATCTTGCTCACCCCCTTCATTCTATGGTACAACTTTGACCTCGGCCGCTGTCAACGGATCATTGATTTCTTCAGAGAATTCACCGTCCATGTCGATGGGATCGGTTACGTTTGTTCTTTCTCCGTCTTCGACTTCAACAAGTTGGACCTCGACGTTTCAGTACGTGTCCTGGCTTTTCAACCTTTCTCAAATTAAACCGGTGTAGCTAATCATTTGCAATCATCCTGACGTACCTATCAGCCCGGACTGAGCACCAATCCTCCACTCGCTCGCCATCCACCCGAGGCACGTACTGGGCGTCCGGCCGCTCAGCCCACGCCAAACGTGCAGCAGAACGACATTAGCAAGATGGAGCGGTCGCTGCTGAGTTTTGTCGCGCACCATCCGAACTGGGAGCCGTCGAACCAAACCGCCTCGCTGTATCTCTCCAAGGCGATCGGCTTCTCGACCGCTGGCGAGTCCATGTTGCACCCCCACTACCACCATCCTCATCCGCCATATCATGCACAACAGCCCAAACTCGGCAACACTCTTATTTCGTCCGGTGCCAGTCATCATCTGCCACAGCCACAGCAAAGGCATGGTTATCTGGCACCCACCGGACGGTCTCATCTGGCCGGACAACTGTCCTTGTTTGCGGGCGGGGGCGACAGCTTCTCTGGTCCCGCCAGCCACTCTTTCCTCCCTGCGCCGCGCGGCTCCCCGATCGGTCTACGGAGCCGGGCCAGCCGGCCCGCCTCACTTGGTGCGGGTGGGTCTCCCGTGGTGCGGACCATACAGCCGGGCGTCTCTTCCTCTTCCCACTCCTCTTTCTCTCCCTTGACGGGTAGGAGGGCCCCCGGGAAAGCGGCCATGATGGGCGTCGAAGCCATCGATGAAGAGGACCCTCCACTCTCGCCTCCTTCCCTCCCCAACAACACACCCTCTCGCCTCAACCCCATTGTCCCCATATCTCCCCACTCACCATCCTCCGCTGCTCCTGTCCAAAAAAATCATCTCCCTCCTTCTCAGCCCTCGCTGTTGTCCACCGGGGCAGTCGTCGACGAAGACGATCCGTTCCAGCAACCATAGTCCCCCCCCTCCTTTTTTTTTCTCTTCCGCTTCTTCTTCTCCGTCAGTTTCATCTTCCTTTTGTCGAGCTCGTACCATGTTGAATTATTGTTGTGGCTGCTGTGTAATTTTTACATGCGGGACTCTTGATTGGCTCTGCAGACATTTCCTTAACAATTCCCATCCCCTGTATCCCTTTCAAGGTTTTCTGCAAGGTAACCTTTCAGTTTTTTTGGAGGATTTGTATTTGTTTGATTATTAAGTACAGCAGGGACACCACAAGGCTCGCACACTTCTCAGGCTAGAACTCGCTTCACAATGGATCGAAAGCTTCTACATATGGCACAAAGCCTCAACAAGAATTATGTTTTGTCATTTGTTCATCCTTGTTCATCCATCTTGCCAACATATTCAAGAGAATTGATGGAATTTGCACGATTATTATCAATGGAGGACAGACCTATGCAGAGCTCATTGCTAGATGGGCTCATTGCCTGAAAGGTATCAGATGGTCTACATTGATGCTTTGAACACCATTTACATTGTATTGATTACATTGATCATGAGAATTCTGACTTGCTGATTGCAAATTTAATGGTCCGAAATGAGTGGTGCTCAAGCTTTTTTGTTTTTCGTCTCTTGCGAACCAGGAGATATCAAAGCTTTCTGGGAAACACGAGTTTTGATGGGACAATTGGGAAAATGCAATGAGCTTCGTTCGTTTAAGGAGTCTACTGAGTATGCCAAGATAAAATTGAAAATGGACTTCCAAATCTCGTATCCCTTTGAGCTGGAACTTGAGACAAGCAGTTTAGACTGATACTGTCGATCATGCGTGATCCAATATGAAATGTACATCCACAAAAGGTTCAGTTTTTTTATTTTACTGAGGAGATTCTTGTCCCGGATGGTGATTTTGGTGAATTGTTCAAAACAATTCACGGCCGTCCGAAAGGCTTGCATTCTGTCGACCGCCACACCAGTCGGCTGAGATAAAATGGTGATGATGGTATCGATAAAGAAGATGTAGGCGACAAAGTGGTGATTCATTTTCTTGATCAGTTTGATATTCGTGATCATAGCCGGTGACATTCTCAAAGTGTTTCGGATCCATCCCAATGATGCCTCAAAGTCGATTCCCAGCCGCTTCTCATAAACTGCAATCCAAATTTCGACAAAGTCAAAAAAACTACGCAGTCCTGCGTCCGCCGCAACCTGCGTCTCAACATCACGAGCTGTCGGATTGGCAGAGAAAACTTCCAAAATATTATGAGTATTTGCACTCTTGATGACCAAAACGGGAAGATCCGAGTGACCTTCGGCTATACGCTTGTCTATTGAATCTTCGATGGTTTTTGCCCTGTGCGACCAGTTCGGGGCGTCATGGGATGGCCATTTGAAAACTTTTTTATCGAAAACCAATTGGTGAACCAAGGCCTCCTTCTCGTTCATTTGGATACAATCCAGTAGTGACATATTCGGCGGGAAGATTGTGGGCATTTTCCGCTTGCGATTCTTGACCTGCCCTGGGGACTTGGCGGCGACCTGCACATTCTCGCTCGCGGCATCAACTTGCGCCTCGCGCGAACTCCCACTGGGTAAACCTTCCAGGGTTTCATGGGCAACATTGGCTGGGCTATTCTGGAAAGAGCGGACTGGCGAATTTGATATGACTGGCTCGATATGCAGACTGACGGGCCGAGAAAAGGTAGGCTCTGTTGGGCTTAATGCCAGGGTATCATGATCATATTACGAAAAATGGACCGGTACTCACAAGTTTAGATGGCCGGGATCCGTTACTTCCGAGGTAGGATGGCCAGGAGTTGTCAAAGTTGGGGCGGACGTATGTGAGGGTGTTGGATGAGGATGATAAGGACCAGAAGGTGGTGTGGACTGGCAAATCGCTTGCAGGAGTTTCTGGTGCTCCTCTCCACTCCAGTTGTCAAAGCAGAAACGCCCATAGTCTTCAAACGACTCCCAATCCATTCCTGCTACGAATCTCATGGATACTTCCATAACGATAAGCAACAGACCCGCTATTGTAGCCTTCATGCGGGGCAATGATCAGTTCCGAATGCGCGCTTGTACTGCAACTTGAATATGTATCTCCTCGGTGGTATTATTTATGCGATTTCAAGTGGTGAACCACCCACTACCATCCACTGAGCATCGGCAATGAGGTCTCGTCGGGATGCTCACGCGAATGCGGGGTAGCATGCAGGACCAGCGGTCTTGAGACTCTTTCAAATTCGATCAAGTTCTTGACTCATCCCCTGACAAGTCTCGAGATGAGGGTTGCCGTTCACCCGCGTCCATTGGCATCGAAGCTATATATTATACTTAAGAGCGGAAGCCCGAAAAGATGTCGCCTAGAGCGGCACGCGTTCGGCATCACACAGTGGTGAAACCAAAGGTCTTCCTTGCTCTGTACATATGGTATGCACCTGGTTCTTTAACTACGTCACTCTGAGCGAAGCGTCTGCAAGAGGATAATTTCTAAAAAAATTCCTTGCTTTTCGGAGTGAGTCCCATGATGATAATCCTGGCCCTCTACTTATCGGAAGTCAGCCCACCTTCACAAGGAAATTCAAATTACCATATGTTGCATGTGTTCCATGCATGAACAAGATGAGCTTTCTTTTTTCTCCCTCGCTCTGCTTCCATGAATTTCAATATAGATAGAGCCAGGATACAATAAAACACACAAAATTCAAACCCTCCTTGATTCCATATTGCTGGGCCAAATTGAATCAGGCCGTCTAGTATGGATGTCAAAGATCTGATGCCACCCAATCCCCTCTCACTTGTCATTTTTTGTGCACCTGACCAACTTTTTGGGTCACCCCCACACTGCATGCACATGCACAAATCAGGATGTTTATTGATTATCTCATATTTCTCCTGCTGTGGATGCAATGCACCAAATGAAAAAAAAAATAGGAAAGTTTATTGAAGATGCAGAAGTAAATTTTTGGAACACTTGTTTTTGTTTGATTTATGAAGGAGAAATGCAAGATTTGATATGATTGATCTAGAAAAGAAATGAGAGGATAAATTATAAGAAAGCTTCCGGTTTTTTTATGAGTTTTAAAGGTTATTTGAATATGATATGAGCCCTTGAGTTCTTTTTCTTCCCCTCTAATGGTATATGCTTATGGTAAAGGCTGTTGGGTTGTGTAGTTGACATTTGCTTGATGAAGATAGAAGTAGTTGCTTATGTTGGAGCAAGATGTGTTGATTTTGCTAAGGCAATCTCAAATTTAGTTTTGCTGATGCATAGTCACAATTTCAAGGCTTGAAGTGGGGGATATTTTCACAGTATTCTTTGAGTGCGCTAAGTCAAGGCAGAAGATGAAGTGGAAGGGACTTGGTTTTCACAAGAGAGAAGATATTTTTCAACACTTGATTGGCATGAAATATTCAAGATGAGATAACAAGAATTTATCTTTTGAATTGAAATCATCAATCAACAAAAAATCCAATTTATCACTCAAATGGACACTCTGATCATAGATTCTTCTGATGTGGATTTGGATTGTCATTCCTCATTCTTTAGATTTCCCCTTTTTGTTCCCTTCCTTCTTTTTATTTTTGGTAATTGCTCCTCAAGTTTGCCGTATATTTTTTTGTGATTTGAATGGTAGACAAGTTTGTTCATCAGTTCCATCAATGTAGCAAGATTGCCTTTCTTTTCATCAATAGTATCATACAGTTTTATGGAAGTGTTAGATCTTTCTATCCAATGGTACAAAAAATTACAACAAATGTGAAATCTGTCATCCATGCTACTTGACAGACCATAGGATGACCTACTTTCAGGTGCAAATTTTAACAAATTTTGGATGGCCTCTTTCCATGGGCTTTGATCATCTGATTTGATTGTATCTTGAGCAAGATGAAACCATAATTGCTTCAATATTTTCAATGCACTGTTAACTTCATCTTCTGTTAGTGAATCTTCTTTATGCTCCTGGAAAAGTTGCATAAAAAGAACAATCTGAAAATGTGATATTTTTGTGATATCTTGAACAATTTCCTTCACTCTTTCAGTAATTATTTTTGATGGAGGAATCTGAGAATGATATGCATTGGAATCAATTATTTTCTTCATCTCTCCCATAATTTCAGATGTGAAAACTTTGTAACCTTCAAGATTTATTTTTTTATCTGACATTCTCAACAGGGTGTGATAATATTGAGTTCTAATCATTCTTTGATTGAATTGTACTGGCAGACTGAAAGCTGGATTCTTTGTCTTTGCAGAACGGAAATCACTCAAGAATTGACTTGCATGATCTCTATCAATAAAAAAAGAACCATTCACATATTCTTCACCTCTGCATTGATTCAGAAATGCTAAAAATTGTTGCTGATGAGCAACTTCCACTCCACTTTCTGGTTCTTCTTGCAAGAAGTCCCAATTAGATATATCCAAAATTTTGGGTTCCTTATCAATGCTTTCTTGAAAAGCAAGATCATCTGATTCTTTGGCTTTAACCTCTGTAAATTTTTTTCTTTGTCTGTATTTTTGATAGTTTCTCTTAGTAGGCTTTGGATCTGACTGCTCTACAACCTCTGCTGCATTTTTGAGTGAGAGGTACTCTTCAATTGTATGTTTTGATTCATAGTAGAAAGGATTGAGTCTATGGCACATTCTTGATCTGGAACTGTGGGGAAATTCACCCATCTTGTGCTTTGTAGGACAACTGATGGTGCTTGAAAGGAGCTGTTGTGCTGATGTTGGTTCTTCTCCATGGTTATCAGTGGAACTACGTGAGTTGATTGGGTAGGATGGAGTCTGTTGGGCCAAATTGCTCATTTGACGCTTTCTGGGAAGCTTTTGTGCTTGTGGCTCTTGTTTATGGTTGTCATTGGAACTCGAACACGACTTGACTGCGTAGAATGAAGGTTGTCGCCAGGAAAGGAGAATTTCGGCTGCCTGGTTATCATCTATTTGGCCGTTTGGATCAACGAAGATCTTTCCGGCTGGTGGGGAGGTGGTCTCTTTATTGTAGCGACCGAAGTTCTTGGGAGGAAGTTCCTCACCCGGTAACCCTCCCAAGGGAATGGTTGTACCAGTCCTTGTCTGCGTGATGCGTTGATTAAATTCAGGTGCCATTGCCGCGGTGAGTGAGGCTGAGATAGACAGATGGAAGACATCATGAATGAAGCTGTACCTCATTATGTTGAAAGATGTGGAGTGATTCTGCTTGTCCTCCCTGAGTATAAGAATGAAGATGCTGCTTAATCAATTTATTCAGGTAAACTGATGGTACCTGACTGCTTTCTCCCAGTCACCTGCATCTGGCGTGCCCCCCACCTGGCAGCAGAGTGTGTGTCACCACTGCACAGTACCTGAATCTGTTTTGTTTCAACGCTCAATCTTGTGTCTGAAGCTGTAGGCACACCTACTTTTCTGCTTTTATATATATATAATCTGAACTGTTGGGATTAGTTCCCAGGTTGTTTTCCTTTCCTTTTTTCCCTTTTTTCTCTCTTTCCGCCTCCCACCTGTTCATTACGTTTCAGCCACATGTCACATGTCTTGTAGCCTACCTGGGAGCAGCAGACGTGGAGGGACTCTTTCCAAGGTAGTTAGCTCAGACAGAATAGGCCTCAATCACAACAATGAAACAAAGCTTATTGGCCACCAAAAGTTGAATCTCTCTTGAATGGCCGGTAGCCTCCTCTCGCTGGTCGATGACAGCCATCTCGAGAGTGTCTACGCTCTCAATGGCCAATAACGGCCTTTGCGAGAGGATGGACTGATCTCTTGATGGCTGATATTGGCATATTGGCCATCGAGAGTCTAGTCTCCTCTCTTCGCCGATATCTTCCATCGGGAGATCTGAGTTTCTTCTCTTGATAGCTGATATCGGCCGTTGAGAGAGGCTAGTGTCCTTTCTTGATGGCCGATATCGGCCATTGAGAGAGTCTCGGCCATTGAGAGAGTCTCGGCCATTGAGAGAGTCTCGGCCATTGAGAGAGTCTCGGCCATTGAGAGAGTCTCGGCCATTGAGAGAGTAATCTCGACTGTCTTGATGGCCGATATCGGCCATCATGGGAGTGTGTACTCTCTTGATGGCCAATATCGGCCATCAGAGACTGTGGACTCTCGTTGGCCGACATCGGCCATCAGAGAGGGCGGACTCTTTCAATGGCCAATATTGGCCATCAGAGAGTGCTCTAGTCTCGGTGGTCAATAACGACCATCGAGAGGATGGAGAGTGCGCTCTCTCGATGGCTGATATTGGCCATCGAGAGAGTGTAGACTCCTTCGATGGCCGATATTGGCCATCGAGAGAGTGTAGACTCCCTCGATGGCCGATATTGGCCATCGAGAAAGTGTAGACTCTCTCGATGGCCGATATTGGTCATCGAGAGAGTGCAAACTCCCTCGATGACCGATATTGGCCATCGGGAGAGCGTAGATTCCCTTGATGGCCGATATATCGGCTTCAAGGGAGTGTGGCTTCTGCTCCCTAGCCGCTAGCCAAGCTTTTGGCTAACCCTGGCTAACCGAATGTAGCAACAGTTAGCCAAAAATCAAGCTCCGGGTGTAGCTTGACCCGATACGGTTGAGCTTCGGGGCTAAAGTGCTTAGCTCGCACTAAACTATGTAGCCACCGGTAAAGATGCTCTTATGATCAGTCATCAAGCTCACTGCAGGAAAAAACATCAAGTAAATAGGACGGTTCACATTGGGCACTATGACCATCTTTAACACCAATTTTATGACACTTGTCATAAAATTTTCACTCAAAAAATAGGACGGTTCACATCGTGATTTTACGCATTTTTAAACCAGTTTTTAACCACCTTAATGGATAAAATTTCATAAAACATTCACACCTCTATATCTGGATGTTTTGGAAGATTTGGATGCAGCCAAATCTTAAGTGAAAATTTTATGACAAGTGTCATAAAATTGAGGTTAAAGTTGGTTATAGTGCCCAATGTGAACCATCCTAATGACTTGATGCAAATCTTCCAAAACGTCCAGATACAGAGGCGTGAAAATTTTGCAAAATTTTATGCATTAAGTGTGTTAAAAATGGATTTAAACATGGTTAGGCATCCCAACATGAACCGTCCTAATGCTTGCAGTTGACATGAAAAAGTACAGAAAAGGCACCTTTATAGTTTTACATATGACTTCCTGAAGTTCTTGACTTTTTATTGCAGTGAAGGGAAGTAAATCCTCCCTTGAGCACCGGTGAGAACTGGTCAATGGATGGAGTATGTACACCATGGGTCCCGGCAGACGACCAATGGGCGCACTTCTGGACGGCCATTGGTCGTCCAGAATTTGGTGGCCTGGGAACCGTCCTGCAGTTGACCTCTAACAGGGACAGCACTTGGATGGCCGGTCAGAACCGTCCAAGAAGCGTCCAAGAGGCGTCCGGTGGATGGTTCTAAACTGGACTGACCAGGTCAAAAGATGGGGGGCTCCAGCTAAGGGTGCCAATTGGGCCGGGTGTCCATCAGACCGCCCAAACCTGTGCAGGTTCGGGCCAGTCGCGGACAGCTAAATCTGAAGATCTTGAGACTTTGGCCCGGCCCATCATTTTTGCTAAACGGCACAGGGGGCCCACAGGCTGCCCATCAGGCGCCCGCGGGCTTTTATTATCTACACTGACTGTACATACACATCAGTTTTGCTAAACGGCCGCCGGTGCAGGCTGTCCACCAGCCACCCATGAGCTTTTACTATCTCTAGTGAATAGACAAGATAGAGTGTACACTGGGTAACCAATAGTCAATCGTAGAATGATACTAGTATCCTGGAACCTATCCAAGTTTCCTGTTGTGGGAATGGAGTCAGTATCTACAAACTCCCACACAGTCTGGACCATGCTTGATCTTCCACTATTGTCGGTGAAGTTTTTCAAAACCCCTTTGCTATCTTGCATATAAAATCAGAGGGGCTTTTGTTAGTATTTCAGTACTCCAGCCAGCCACTCACCAGCCCATTGTTCATCCATTATAAGTCATTATCAATTAGTAAAAACACAAATCTGTCCGTTAGCTAGTTATAAATAAGCACTTCACCAAATCAATACTCAAAATGACCTGTGATATTGAAGTTCTAGACATTTCTTCTGAATCCCAATCCAATAAAAATCTTGCAGTTGCTTCAAACCCCTCTTTGACTGAAAAAGAAACCACAAAAAAACAGGTAGTGACGGAGATGATGCTGGAGATGATGCTGAAGATGATGTATCAAAGAAATGCAAGCTCACGAGTAAAGTTTGGGATCACTTCGAGCAAGTAGTAACTGGTAAGAAAGATTATCATATCCCAAAATGAAATGAAATGAATCTGATATGTAGTGTTTTCAACAGGTAAAATGGTTAAGGCGGTCTGCAATTACTGCCAGAAGCAGCTCTTGGCAAATTTGGCAGCAGGAACAAACCACCTTTGACGACACTCCAATAAATGTTTTGTTGAGCATGGAGGGGTCACCACTCAAAAGCAATCAATTTTATTGCTTTCTGGTTGCTCACAAGGGGTGTGGATTTTTTCTCAGGATTAAACCCAAGACAAGCTTGCTAGGATGGTTATAAAACACAAGTACCCTTTTTTGATTGTTGAGCACAAGGGATTTATTGACTTTCTCCAGACAGCTCAGCCAAAATTTGTCTTGCCCGGTCAAGAGACACTGAGGAACAATTGTGTCAGCTTGTTCCTGAAGCTGAAGACCGTCGAGATGGCAAAGCTTGCCAAGGCTGATCATATTTCTGTTACAACAGATTTGTGGACCTCGAGTGACCTCACGGGATATATGGTCATTACCGCACATTATATTAACAACAAGTGGGAACTTAAAAAGCAGACTATCAGCTTTTGGCCTCTCCTTTCACCTCATACAGGCCCCGTCATCGCTGACCGTCTCAGCCAGGTCCTTCTTGAATGGAATTGTATCAGAAAGCTGGCATTTGTCACCCTTGACAATGTCAGTTCCAACAACCTTGCTGTATCACGGCTCCAGCAATTTATTGGTGATTGGTTTCCAGTTGCAGGCTGCCCAGCAACCTCCAGCTACTTCCATATCCAATGCCCAGCCCACGTCATTAACCTCTTTGTCAAGGATGGGTTCAAGAAAATAAGCCAAGCAGTTACACACCTCAGAGAATCCGTCAAGTACATACACAATTCATCTTCCAGAATGGAAGCATTTGAGCGTGCCCTTGTGGCTTCAAATATCAATCCAAAGATACAACATCCATCAAAGTACATTCCCACTTGATGGAATGCAACTTACCTCATGATCAAGTCATCAGTACCTCTGAAGCTAGGATTTCAACAACTTGCAATGGACAATGACAAGTTCAAAGATGGTCCCTTGGCCCTTGAATGGGATGAATTGGGGTCATGATGGAGTTCTTGAAACCCTTTTATGACAGTGAGTCTACTTTTTTCCTCATTTCATTGCTTAATAACCATTCTGATTCTTCTTATTTTTTTATAGCCACTCTTGAATTAAGTGGGACTCTGTATCCAACAATCACCAGGGGAGAGGAGGGGGCACTCCCCAAGGAGTGCCAAAGCTTGACTTTTTTCTGTAACTCTGGTGGATACCTCCCCTGCATCTTTCTTTGAACTTCACAAAGTATTGGCTAACCCACATTGAACTCATCTGGAATTTGACTGGAATTTAGTTTATTCTGTATAAAAAAGATACTCAAAAAAAATTTGTAATTCAAGTTGCATTGTTCTTCAATTGATAAAATGAATCTGGTGAAAATCCAGACTGTTTGATTGAAATTTTATTAGGCCTCGTTTGTCAGCAATATATTGAGCGTAATTTGCACGAGTGTAATGAGCTGTGACATTTTCAATATTACGCTCATAATTAATTTAATTCTAGTGTTTGTTGTAATTGAACATTGACAAGATAAACACACCCAAAAAATCAGCAACTAACCAAATCACTCCACAGAGACCGAAACCATGGAACTGAACAAGATAATACAAGCTCACCTGATTGAAGAACAATACGAGGACAAGGACTGCCTGATGGAGACAGAAACAATGGTTATCACTTTGATTGGACTTCTCATCACCAAAGGGATACGTTACGGCGGGATCGCAATGCCTTACAACAACTTGGAACTCACTGGCGCAAATTACACACTTGCTATCCTTCAAGGAAATCCTCAACAAACAATTGATGTATTTTGAATCCCTACGTCAACATTCATGTTCATTTGCAAGGAGTTGATTGCTATTGAAGTCAAGCCAGTCTCAAAGCTCCTCCCCATGGAGGAACAGTTAGCAATATTGCTATATATTGTTGGTCACAATAACTCCAATCGACAAACACAGGACCGTTTCCAACACTCCGGCCAAACTATATCCAAAGTCTTCCGGCATATACTAGAGCTATTTGTTCAATTGACTCCAAAGTTCTTCTTGGCTCCTATGCACGAACGATGTCATCAACATATCCAACAAAATCCAAAGTTTTTTCCTTTTTTCAATCAATGTCTAGGTGCGCTTGATGGTGTGCATATCCCTGCAAGTGTCCCGGCCGAAAAAGCGGCTCCGTACCGAAACAGAAAAGGTTTTCTTTCGCAAAACGTTCTGGGAGTGTGTGACTTCTCAATGTGGTTCACATATATGCGCGTTGGTTGGGAAGGTACGGCTCACAATGCACGTGTTCTTCAAGATGCTCGGGCACGGGATTTCCACATCAGGCCGGATTACTTTTACTTGGCTGATGCAGGGTATGGCCTTGAGCAAAACATCCTAGTTCCTTACCGCGGCACTCGTTATCATCTGCGAGAGCAAGGCTTGGCAGGCCAAAAGTGAGTTTTTATTCTTCACTCTTCTCATTTTCAACTGCATCACTTGGCTTAACCAAAGATTTTTTAGGCCTGCAAACAAAGAGGAGTTGTTTAACCTTTGGCATTCAAGTCTTCGCAACGTTATTGAACAAACCTTTGGAGTTTTCAAGAGACGCTTCAAAATTATGACTCAGGCAAGTGAGTACCGATTGGAGCAGCAATACAACCTTGTGTTTGCATGTGCGTGTATACACAACATCAACATCATGCATCAAGGATGCTCGGATCAATTCTTTGAAGAAATGACCGATGTCATATCTTCCGATGGAACCTCAGATGATCCACCTCCTGATCCTATTTATTCAAGCGAGCGAGAGAGGGAGGAAATAGAAAATTGGTGTGATTCTATTGCTGAGCGCCTCTGGGAACAGTATTCAACAACATTGCAACTGCGCCGACAAGGTCAACTGGCCTCCAGATATTCCATCCAGAAATAAGATTGGAATCTATTGGTTTCTGGATTTCTTAAGATTTGTTTCACTTGATTCAATTGTTAAACTCTCATTTCTTCTACTCTTGTTTTTAATAGGATCTCATTACAATAGAGATTGAGAAAAAAAAACAAGATCATGATGTAGTTTACCGCAACTAGACATTGCTTGCAATTAAAAACCATTCAAAAAGAAAGAATCTTTGTTGACTCACAGCCGGTGCGAGTTCACAACAGAAAGAACTATGATCAAACGCGAGTTCAAAACAAAAACAACTTTGATCAATTTTGAGTCCACAAAAAAAAGAGCTATGATTGATCGCAAGTTCAAAACAGAAAGAGCCATCAATCACGCTTGATCAAATGACTACAATCTAAGGGAAAAAAAGGAAAACATCTGATGGTTGAGATTGGTGGCCACATTAATTTCTGTTCAATTCATCAATTTGCTGTTGGAGCCAGCTGTATCAAAGCCCTTCATTGGTGATGCTAATGAAGACCTGTGCATTGATTTCCTCTTGGAGAACCTTGAAGGCAGCCAAAGCTTCCTGTTGACTTCCCTCGCTCGCATGGCTTTCTTGATACATCGTAATCGCCCGTTGAACATTTGATTGTGAGATGACTGACTGACTCGTTGCCTGACTTGCCGCATGAAGTGCTGCTAAACTTGCATTGCGTTGTCTGGCATGCTCATCAGCTCGATCTTGTTGCTGCATTAAGTAACCGGTCAAACCTTTGAGAGCATTTGCAACATTATCCTTTTTGGTTTGTGAGCGGCTCAGGTAGTTTGTTGGACTAGGGGTGGGATTTTGACTTGGTTGAGTCGATACTGGGACCGGGTTTCCTTCCCCCTCCATAGAGGTATCAATGTCTTCCGGAAGTACCAGACCAAGCTGGGAGACTGATCAAGAAGCTTTTCCCGTGGCTGCCGACAATCCAAATATGATCTCGAGTTTCCGAAATTCAGGGAATGGCATGCCTTGAAATTTCTTGGCATTCGGATGTGACTGTTCCAAAACAGGAATCAAGTCAGGATGTATATGAACAAAGACCAGAGAAAGCAACTTACTCCTAAGTATTTTTCCCACACATCATTTGAAGCAGTGACTTCACAAGTGAGTTCGTCCCAACCAAAACCGCTTGCCGCTTTGCAAGCAACAAAGGCATCGTAGTCGTGCTTCGCAGATTGGCTTAGTTTTGATTTAACCTTGACGTGAGTGAGTAGTTGGTCAACATCAGGAAAGGCTTTCCTCAATTCTTGCGCCACAAATCGGTGAGTCGAGCTTTGAAAGCCAGAATCAGAATGTTTTCCCTTTTCAACTTCTTGAACATAGAGGTCCAGCATCATCACCTCCATCGGACCAGTCCATAAAAGGCAATTTTGAGTCCCACTTTTGTTTTTTTTTGGCTGGGCAAAGGTCTTGTTGTCTGGGTGAACTTCAGGGTCTTCATCTTCTGATGGGTCTTTGTCTCCGTCATCCAGAGCTTCGCCGCCGTTCTCAGGAACTTCATGACCGCCCTCAGGAACTTTGCCGCCGGTCTCGGACTGGTTCTCTTCTAGAGAGGATGCCAACTGAGCAAGAAGCCGCATCGTAGCAGCACGATTGCCGGTATGTTGAGCTATTCTGCCGCGTGGTTGGACTGGTCTGGCCCGCCGTTGAGATAATCCGCCACGCTGCTGAGTTGATGAGCCGCGTTGTTGAGCTATTCCACCACGTTGGCCTCTTGGGCGGCCTCGTGATCTGCTTCCTCGAGGTAGGATGGCCCTAGCAATTGGGAATTGAGGTGAAGGCGTCTGTTGATTGGAATCCTGCATTTCGTGACTTATGTGGAGGTGACGCAGAAGGTTATGACGGCCGTAATAAAGTGCAGTGAATGTGTTACCCATATAACGCTGAAGCAAACACCATCGATATGTCACTGTGGTTTCAGCAAGAATTTGGTGACATTACACCTCCAATATATTGCTGACAAACAAGGCCTTAGTGTACAAAAAAGTTGTTCAGGAAGGATGATAATGTTCCAACCAATCATCATGGCCAAGATCTTCTTTGAAAAACTTGGTTAATAATTTTATTATACTATTGAATTCTTTGCCTTCTGCATCCAAATAAATCTAAGAATTTGCCCTGACATTAGCAAAAATGTGCTGCAATTGTACCGCAACATGTGACAAAATGGTAGCCCTCTCAGTCCAAAAACTGATTGAATTCAATCTGGGGAGTGTTAGGGTTCAGCTGGACATCATTTTGCATTGCTACACACTTTGGGGTAAGAGGGTTTTTTCATTTATTTATATATTCTCAGCTTCATGTTCCATTTCTGTTTTTTGTGAGAGGGAATTTTGACAATGTCCCCCTATCCCGCTCAAGCGGGATTGGGGGACATTGTCAAAATTGGTTTCACACCCCATAACCAACACAAACTAGTAATCATCCGTGAAAGGCCCAGCCTGTTGACCAGTATGTCTGTGTAACATGCATTTATTGAGCAATTGTAGTCCATAGGCATGATCAAGTTGAGCTAGAATTCAAAATAAATTCAACAAAAGTTGTTGATAATCTCACAATGTTTAGCTCATCACTTCATCATTATTTCACCTCCATTTCACCTTATTGAAAGGAATAGTTCATCAAAAATTTGTGATTGACTTCTGACAGAGTTCAGACCAAAACCAAGATCAACTTAAGCTATGGCACTCCCTGGGGAGTGCCCCCTCCTCTCCCCTGGTGAATGAATCATACATACCAAGCCATGACAAAAATTGAAAAACAACTTTCAGATTCTTCAAACCTCAACAACAGCCACCTCGCTGAAATGGTTGAACCAATGAAAGAGAAATTTACAAATACTGGAACCCCATGAAGGAGATTGCAGCAATAGGTCTCATCCTTGACCCTTGCTACAAGATTCAATACTTGAAATTCAGCCTTGAACAGATGCACACCACCAAATAAATGAACACTATTTTGGAGAAGGTTTGTGTGGCAATATTAAAGTTATGGTTGATGTATGTCCCTACGCCAGCCCCTGCAGATGCACCAGTCAAGTCCGCCACCAACAAAGCAAGACCCATCAATGAAGACACCTGCCGCTTCTTGGAGTACATGAATGGCTCCTGATCCAACGGCAATCAGTCCAACAACAACCACCAGGGGAGAGGAGGGGGCACTCCCCAGGGAGTGCCATAGCTTAAGTTGACCCTGGTTTTGGTCTGAACTCTGTCAGAAGCCAATCACAAATTTTTGATGAACTATTCCTTTCAATAAGGTGAAATGAGGGTGAAATAATGATGAAGTGATGTGCTAAAAATTGTGACATTATCAACAACCTTTGTTGAATTTATTTTGAATTCTAGGTCAACTTGATCATGACTGTGGACTACAATTGCTCAATCAATGCATGTTACACAGAAATACTGGTCAACAGGCTGGGCCTTTCATGGATTATTACTAGTTTGTAGTGGTTATGGGGTGTGAAACTAATTTTGACCATGTCCCCCTATTCCGCTTGAGTGGGATAGGGGGACATTGTCAAAATTTCCTCTCACAAAAAACAGAAATGGAACATGAAGCTGAGAATATATAAATGAATGAAAACCCCTCTTACCACAAAGTGTGTTGCAATGCAACATGATGTCCAGCTGAAACCTAACACTCCCTGGAATGACTTCAATCAGTTTTTGGACTGAGAGGGGTACCATTTAGTTGCATGTTGTGGTACAATTGCAGCAAATTTTTGCTAATGTCAGGGCAAATTCTTAGATTTATTTGGATGCAGAAGGTAAAGAATTCAATAGTATAATAAAATTATTAACCAATTTTTTCAAAGAAGATCTTGGCCATGATGATTGGTTGGAACATTATCATCCTTCCTGAACCACTTTTTTGTACACTACTAAAATTTCAATCAAACAGTCTGGATTTTCACCAGAATAATTTTATCAATTGAAGAACAATGCAACTTGAATTAAAAATTTTTTTTGAGTATCTTTTTTATACAGAATAAACTAAATTCAAGTCAAATTCCAGATGAGTTCATCATGAGTTAACCAATACTTTGTGAAGTTCAAAGAAAGATGTAGGGGAGGTATCCACCAGAGTTACAGAAAAAAGTTAAGCTACGGCACTCCCTGGGGAGTGCCCCCTCCTCTCCCCTGGTGAACGCCCCTGGTGCAGAGCTTGACTTGTATCTTGAGGAACAAAACATCACAATGACCGGAACTCAATTGTTTGACATACTAGGTTGATTGAGGATGAACCAATCTTGTTTCCCAGCTCTTTCCAAGCTTGCTAAGGCCATCCTCATGGCCCCGGTTACCTCTGTGGCATTTGAATCAGCCTTTTCCACCGGGGGGCGGGTGCTTGATGATTACCAATGTAATCTTAATGAAGAGAGCGTTGAAGCGCTCCTCTGTGCTCAAGATTGGATGAAAGATGAATGATTTTTTTATATACATGACAATAGTCCACATGCATTCCTTTTACAAGTAACATGATGATTTTTTTTGTTATCTGTCTCCTAAAAAAGATGAAGAACGTCAATTAAAGTCAATAAAAAGCATTATGTGACCGTGGCCCGTGGGCTGCCTCTGGGCAGCCCGCAAAGCCCACCTGCCTGCAGGCTTGCTCGGGCGCCGCTGGGCCGCCCGTGTCCGCTATCAGACGGACATGGGTTTGGGTCGGACAGCAATATAGGCAATTTGAGCCCGGCCTGGCCTGTCCGTTAATGTCACGGGTTCTGCTGGGTTGGCCCACTGGCAGCCCAAACCCGCCTGATTGGCACCCTTAGCTCCAGCTGGGGAAAACACAACCTACCGGGCTTGAACCCACAGCCTTCACCCCAGCCACCGTGAAGTGGCAGGTGAAAACAGCAAGGCCACAATGCCTTTGCATACTTGCTGGCTGGTGAGATCTATAGCGTGTCCACTGGCCGCTCTACCCAGAAAGCATCCACTGGAAGCTTTCTGGAAGCGTCCAGTGGGTGTTTTGATGTTGAAGCGCCCGTTGAACGCTTTTTGAAAGCGCCAACCAATGGGCGCTACCTGACAGAGGTGCCCACTGGACGCTTCCAGAAAGCGTCCAACGGGCGCCTCTGTCAGGTAGCACCCACTGGACGCCTCCATGGAGCGTCCAACAGGCACTTGCAACACAA
Source organism: Puccinia coronata f. sp. avenae (assembly GCA_002873125.1). Lineage (NCBI taxonomy): Eukaryota > Fungi > Basidiomycota > Pucciniomycetes > Pucciniales > Pucciniaceae > Puccinia > Puccinia coronata. The sequence goes on along the minus strand of PGCI01000073.1, from coordinate 192,199 downwards.
AGCGCCCACTGGACGCCTCCATGGAGCGTCCAACAGGCACTTGCAACACAAAGCGCCCACTGGACGCTCTGGCTCCCATTGTCCAACGGGCGCTTCACCACAGTTGCGTCCAGCGGACCCTCTTGAAGCGTCTGTTGGACGCTTTTACCCAAAAGTGTCCAGCGGACATGCGGGTTTTTGAGAAAACCGCCCCATGGTGTACAGTGCCCGGAAGACAAAACTTGTGACATCTCTGAAATTTCATTTTTTGCCCACAAGCCCAACTACAAATTTACTTCACAACAAACAAACAAAACGGTCATTGAGATTTCAAAACATCAACTGATTCCTGGTTTTTTCTGCTAGTACCAATCCTACAAACGTCAGCTTCATTGGCATGTCTTTTTTTGTTTTGTAACCTCACTAACAAAGATTTTAAAAACTGAAAAATAAACAAATAGATAAAAATCAATCAAACACACCATGCAATGTCTAGTATCTTGTTGGAATCACCTTTTCATGCTTGTTCTCTACAACTACACCTGATTTTTTTTTCTCAAATGTCTCTCCTTTTTGGTCAATATTTTTTTTGTATTAACAGTTTTTTTCTTCCTACACCGCTTGATGACCATTTCTTACAGCTCATCAAGGAGAGCATTTTCACATCCTAATTTCCAGTTCTAAATGGTCATTGGGGTCAGTGTGCACTCCTCTCAATAAACATTAAGAACTAGTGTTCAAGAGGAAAATAGGAAAATACAGAAAGAAAGAGTGTGTGTGTGAGACTGGAGGCAAATCAATGGAATAAGGCCCTGTACCATTTGTTTTGGGTGATTCTCGAAGCGGGTTCTCTGCATTCAGAAACAGCGCAATTGCAAAATACCCTTTCGATTTGCGTATGCGACAGAATTGCGTACCAGATAGGAATGATTGTTGTGTGTGTTTGTGTGAGCATCAGGTGGGCAAGAATCAGATCCAAGAAACAGGGTCAGACCTATTTCTAGGATTGCTTGTTTTCATGGAGAATCACTCCTTGGATTTCCCCAGAAACTGGTGCCTATGGTACGCGTTTCTGGGGAAAATCAATTCTCACAAAAAAAAAAATCAAAAATATGCCCTGGGAACAATTCTGAGGGCCCTATGGTACGCACCCTAAATAAAGAATTTGGCTTTGTCTCCACAAGGCATTTTTTTCAAATATTCAGATCTTCATGCAACTGTGCCTTAGGTTCACAGTATTGTAGGTTTTAATTAATAAGAACATAGATAGTTTCTGAGAAAAGTGATGAACAAGGAGTAGCAGGGGGTCAGCTTTCACAAGAGTATGGACAATATGTCTTCATGAGATATCCAGGATGAGATTTCAAGAAGGGATTTTTTTTGGAATTGAAATCATTTTGAAGAACTACTAAAGTTTTTTTTTTTGATAAAAGGACACAACTACTCTTCAAATTTGGAAATTTCTTTGTAACTTTCTTGAGATGTGAAGTTGAATTTACATGTATGTTAATTTTTTTTCTATTGTTTTGTTTGTGTTCCCACTTTTTTTCTCTTCCTTATCATCTTTGCAAATTTCTCTTTGACCTTGATATAAATTGCTTCACAATTTGAATGGTAGATGTGTTTATTTATCACCTCTGTCAATGTAAACAGATTAGATTTGTTACTGTCAATACTATCAGACAGTTTTACAGAGCTTTGAGTCTTTTCTATCCAATAGTACAAAAAGCAACAGCAAAGGTGAAACCTTTCACTGCCGGCATTAACCGGTCGAACACGGCTGCTTGAGCGGTGCTCGAACAGCCGTGTTCGACCGGTGTTCGGACGACACTGTCCAACCGAAGCGAGAGCCAACTGGTCGGACAGATTTGTCCGACCGGTCCCGGCTGGTCCTGTGCAACCGGTCCCAGGAACTGATCGGACAGGCCTGTCCGACCCGCCGGCAGGTGCTTCGGTCGGACAGTGCCTGTCCGACCACCGGTCGAACACGGCTGTTCGAGCACCGCTCGAACTGCCGTGTTCGACCGGTTAATGCCGGCAGTGTTTCTTCCATGTTACTCAAGAAGCCATAGGATGTCCTGCTTTCAGGTGCAAATTTCAGCATATTATGAACCACCTCTTTCCATGTATTTTTTTCATCTGATTCAATTGTATTCTTAGCAAGATTAAACCATAATTCCTCAAACATCTCCAAGGTACCATTAACCTCATCTTCTGTTAGTGTGTCTTCCTTGTGGTCCTTGAACATTTTCATACAAATAAAAATCAGGAAATGTGTGATTTTGGTCATATCCTGAATTATTTTCTCTGTGGTTTCAATCCTTTTTCTTGTTGGAGGTGTTTGGGCAATATGTGAGTTGGATTCAAGTTTTTTCTTCATTTCTTTCATAATTTGACTAGAGAAAATGGTGTAACCTTCAAGATGAATTCTTGTATCTGAGATTCTCAACAAAGTGTGATAATATTCAGCCCTCACAAGTCCTGCAGGAAATTGTGATGGCAGATTGAATGTTGGATTCTTTGCCTTGGCAGAACAGATTTTACTCCAGAATCAACCTGCCTGCACTTGCTCAACAAAAAACAAACTATCCACGTTTTTTCTATCTTTGCATTGGTTCAAAAATTTTAAATATTTGCATTGATGAACCAGTCCCACCTTGCTTTCTGGTTCTTCTCTCAAGAAGTTCCAATCAGATAAATCCATTGGAACCTTATTGCTTGTGTCTAGACAGTTGAGATTACACAACTCTTTGGCTCCACCAACGCTGCAACAAATACGGTATTTGCAATGTATTGGCATGTATCTTTTCACGTATCAGTGCCTTGAGAAAAATTCTTTTGTGGCCAATGTGATTCCCTTGGGCTCCTCTACCAGTAAATATGTTTTTTATCCATTTTTGTTGATAAAAATCCTTGTGATACAAACTGCGTATTGTATTGGTTGCAGCGTTGGCTCCACCCTTTGCAGGAATAGTTTGTTGTCTGTATTTTCGATATCTTCTTTGGTCAGGCTTTGGGTATGACTTCTGCACATCCTCTGCCGTCTTGAGGGGGAGGTGCTTTGCGATTCCCAGTGTTGATTTGCAGGAAAGAGGGACACCCTTTTTGCTTTCTCTTGATGTGGAACTGTGGACTGAATTGCTTATTTTACGCTTTCTGGGACTACTGGTGCTTGAAAGAAGATGTTGCGCTGGCGCCTCTTCTTCTTCACCGCCACCATCAGAACTCCAACATGACTCGATGGGGTAAGATGGAGTTTGCCGCCAAGAAGAGAGAATCTTGGCTGTCTGTTGGTCATCTATTGGGTCGTTTGGATGGGCGAAGATCTGTCCAGCTGCTGAAAAGGTGCCTTGTTTATTGGAGAGGCTAAGCTTGTCGAGAGCAAGTTGCTCACCATTGCCTGGTGACACCAGGCAACCCCCTCAGTAAAATAACCCTGTCACTCCCTGTGTGCGAGATGCCTTGATCAAATTCAGGTGTCATTCCTGCAGTGAGTAAGGTTGAGAAAGATAGATGGCAGATCTGACGAATAAAGCTGTGCCTCATTATGTCGAAATATGTGGCGTAATTCTGCTTGTTTTCCTTAAGCATAAGGATGAGGATGTCGCTTAATCGAGTTAGGCAAACTGAGGTACCTGGCCGCTTTCTCCCGCTGGCCTGCGCATCTGCCACGTCCTCCGTGCGGCAGCAGGAAGGGTCCCCGCTGCATAGTATGACATGTGTCTTGTTTCAATGTTGAAGTAATACCCACAACTGGCTACTGTGGGGAAGCAAGTTGTAACATCGAATGCTATTTCAGATCGGCTGCAGCGTGGACAGTGCAATACACCTCGAAAGATTAGTTGTCACCAACGTTAGCAACGAAAAGTTCGACTCTATAGTTGTATTATTATCTCGTTTATTACATTGCAAGAAGGCTTAGTTGACGTGTAGCGATCTGTAGTGGTAGAACAATCAAATCAGATTTGTATAAGTTAATTCTAAGCAACGGAACAAGATAGCGAGAGAAATGGCTAAGCGAATGTAGGAGTTTAAGTACGAAAGACATCTACTTCACATTTCTTGTTTATGTACATGTGTTTTTGTGCCCATACGCTCGTTCATCTGAGTGGGCCAAGACGGTCAATTGAAGTAAAACGGGATATCAAAGTTGGGGGCAAATTATGACGAAAATTGAAGAGAAAGAGAAGAAGAAAGAACGGTGTTTATCTCCTGTGACCGCGATAATCGGAAGGTAGGCAGTTAAATCCAAAGGGCATCGATTCAATTATTTCCTGTTGAGTAAATTGAGTTGGAGCGGATTTTGAAGATGGCTCAGCTTCAGAATGAGAGCTGGACCTAGGAGGTTGAGGATGCGGGGTGTCCAGGATGGTGGGCGCGAAGACTTCACAGAGATGGATTGTGGCGGGTCCGGGTTGTGGTTCGGGGATGAGTGCAGCATTCTGAATGTCGAGGTCAGCCCATTGTTCGTTTGTGGGTAAGGGTTTGTCAAAGTATTTAGGTTGAAGATGGGGAGAAGTGGAGTCGTATTCGTATGATTCCCAGTACTTCTCCCGACGTCTGTCGAGAGCTTCCTCGGGAGAGAGGGAGCGACCGATGGAGTGATGCCTGAAGTCAAGACGGTAAGAGGAAGATTGTCGACTCAGAGGTTTCTCGAAGCTGCTTTTCAAAGGACTAGTGCCTAAGAGTGAACTTGCGGCGCGACGAATTGGACTAGTTGATATATTGGGTTGTATCTGACCGGAAAGAGGGTTCGTCTTCTGCGTTTCGGGAGTTTTTCGTGATGCCATGTATTTAGGTGAAGATTTAACCATGGCCATCCCAAGTAACCATGCAGGAAATGTGTCCGGTCGAGCCCAAGGTAAATCAGGTGATGGGAGAGGTGGTGGAGTAGGTACGCGATGTTGACGAGATATATTCAAGCGACGGTTTACTTTGTTCCCAGCTGGTTGATTGACTGGATCGATGGACATCGAGCTTTCCTCGAGTTTCTGCGCAGAAATAAGATTCTTGCTGATATGGATGCCATGATTGGGTAAATCGGAAAATTCCATGTCATCAAGCTATTGATTCAAACAGGTCAAAAAGTTAGTTATTTCCGTCTGTATTTTTTTGCTCCGCATGGTCCCCGTGCGAGGCTACATAAATATGTATACGATTTTTGGCGTTCTCACTGACGAATAGGTGAGGTGGGAAGTTTGACCTGGGTGCTCTCGTTCGTAATCGCCGTGTTGAACTCTCCGCCTTCGAGTCAGCAGGCTTTGGGCCCACAACCAAGCCGACGTGGGTATTTTACGATTGGTATGCCAGGAGAGAGAGAAAGGGAATGTGGGCGAGTTGGAGGGCAGAAAGAATAATCATGCAAGGGGTGAGACCAGGTTACTCCCGAGGAGGTGGCAGAGATTTCACTGATACATACTGGCACAGTTGATTGGGCAGCAGAATGGGCCATCGTTGAATGTGGGTAGTCGCTGGTGGTGGCTGTATGGACTCAGTTCTGCACGCATCCACGAAGATCAGAAGCAGCAGATGTTGGACCCAACTGGAGTACAACTTGTCTTCCAGATGGATTAATTATGTTCTGTGGCTCCTGGTGGACTGCCTCAGGGATAATGGATGAGCTGAAGAGAAATATGTGGGCTGAGGAAGACCAATGAAAAGGAAGCTGGCCAAGCAGAACAGAATAGAAACAGAAAAGGTTCAGGGTGACTTACAACTTTGAATTAGAGACTTTGTACACCACTGTACATCTAACTTAACTAAGTCCCTCTGTTATGTCGGAGGGGGGACTTGTCCCGCAGGGACCCTCCGAAGGAGGCCGGTCGGCAAGCACATGCTAAACCACTCGGCCGCGGACGGAGGGTGGGACTTAGTTAAGTTAGACTGTACATACAATACACACTACCCTGACAGTGTGTAGAAACGCTTACCTGGAAGACAGAGCAGTGTGTACACGGCCTCTCCCAGCCTCGCGGGCCCTCATTGCAACAAAGTATATTTACATATACTGCACAAGTTCACCCCGGCGCGACAACAGCCAACCCCGCTCCAAAAGCAGACCGGCGGATATCCGCCCCGCCACAACCACCACGGAGTCCCAACATGTCATATCGGGACAACGGGAAAGTTGTAAGTTTATCCCTTCAGCTACGTAGGCAGGTATGTAAGTTTCTCCTTTCAGTTATTACATCTCATCCTCTTTCTCTTTACTGACCCAGTCCTTCTTCTGTTTTCGCCAACTGCCTGCAAGCGAGAGATCCGGTCAGGCATGGCACGAGGACGCAGAAACCGCGATGGGGCAAGCAACTTCTCCATATCGATGGGATCCTCCAGGAGACGCACTCGGACATCGCGCCGTCAGCCCTCTGATGATGAAAACCTAGCGATACGAGAAGCCCGTATCACCCGAATTATCCGTCTTGCTGAGCAACACGGAATGATACCCCCAAGCTCAAGAAGACCGCATCCAATTCTTTTCTCTCATCATGAAGAAGATTTTAACTTCGACAACGATCAGTACAGAGAAAGCGAGAACGATATCGACCAAAACTCTTACCATCCCGCAATTAACCATGCTAGATACCATCGGCTCCAACGTTATGCAATGATCCGTCAAAAACGCAGCAAAGAATGGAAGCTCCTTGTTGATCGAGCAACTGCCACATATCTGTACTGCCAACAGATAACACATAATTGGACCCGCCTCAACTTCCCAACAGACTCAGTACCCTACCATTGCAGCTGCCCTCCAAGTGATGTTAAGCACCGCTCAGTTGACCTCATTGGCATATCGGGAATGTAAGCTCATGGTTTTCTGTTTCTTCATGATTTTTATACTGCCTGTCCCTCTGATTTTCCCTTCTTTGTATGGCTCAAAATTGCAGATCGATACCATGCATTCCAGATACCTTTTTGTCAATGTACGCCCCACACCATTCGCCTTTTACACTATGGATTCATATCCAGCTTGGTCAAACTCCCGCGGACTGCATTCTCAGTCCCCCTGATACAATTACATTACGAATTGTGGCAAGCGGCAAGCATCTCTACCTACGGATTTCTCAAAGGTTTAAATTCGTTCCTAGACAGCCGCCACAAAGAACTACTTTTAGCTCAAGGCTCCACCAAACGACGCCAGCTTCAGGTTCCTTTTTCGCACAGCACAGATCTTTACTTTCAAATCATTATAAAAAAAAACAAGCTCCTTACCGAAGGACTACAATACTCAACCAACCAGAAATGGGCAGCCAAATGCCCTAGGTGTTTTGGTCCGCAGAAGCACGAGCAGAAAGCAAACGAGCAAGAGCCCGATTTTATTCTTGCTATGGATGGTAACTTCCAACAGAGGCATTACGCGCATGCTAGCAAGGACACTCCTTTGGAAGATCAATATCCCCCCGTCTTCCTGCCACCAAGTCTTGTCAACACAATGGCAGCTGAAGTGGAAGCCACCAAAGCAAACGTTGGCCAAATCAAGGCAAGTCATTTGTCTTTTCGCATTACATGCACTGCTAAGCCATCCCGTTTGGTCCCACACAAATAGGCGCCATGTGCTGAATCCCATAAGGCGGCTGACGACTTGCGAGATGCAACAACATGGGAAAAATGCAACGACAATGGATTATTTGCAAGTGCTTGTTGTCATGACGTACCTCTCCTGTACACTAACATCTACAAAACCGGTGAAAAGTAAGTCGGTTTTCCCTTCCTTTATTAACAGATTGAGGTTTGGCTCATCCTTGTTTTTTCCAGGTTGTATTACCCGGTATCTTTTCTCAGCCAGATCTTCCAGGACTTTCCACAGTCCAAAATTGGAATACTCTACGACATTGGTTGTCAGCTGGAAACTCATATAAAGAAGGTAGAGTACCCCTGCCTGGCTTTAACTACTATCAAAACTGATTCTCGTCCCTCATCTCCCAGAGAGAATTCTTCATTAACCAGCAGTCTAGTTTACTGTATGGGACGTCAGTCTTTCATGCCTACGCCCATCAGTGGTCCTGCCAAGTTAAGTACAACCCCCGACTCAATAAATGGTGGGGATTATTGGATGGGGAGGGCCTTGAAAGACTCTGGGCTTTCATGTCGTCTCTTGTTGCCCCCCTTCGCGTCTCTACTCGGCTCCATCGTCTCAATGCTATCCACACCCGAAGCGAGTATTATACCAATGGATTGAATCAATCGGCATGTACATGATGTTCTATCACTCCTTCATTGATTACTTTCATTGAATACTGATAAACACTTCTGATCTTGTTTATAGGTGAATGGCTTTACTCGAAGCTCCAAGGAGCCCAGAAAGTTATACACAATGCTCGCAAAGCACTAGCCAAACTACACCTGCTTCCAAACCCATACCACAACACGGGGGAAACATATACTAACGCTTTCTTCCAGCATCAGTGGGACGAGGAGCAAGCATATCATCTTGAAACCAATCGATCCTCTGCTGAAAAGCAAGAGAAGGAACTTGGGCGACTCCTATGCCTGGAAGATCAATTGGAAGCAGAATGGTATGTGATGCTCCATTCGAACCGCCCAACTCTTACATGACGCAATGCAATTTGTTTTTCTTACCCCATCAGGTCAGTGGAGTCATTATTGGCCGTGCAAGCAGTAGCTTGCGCTCGGATTGCTTCAACTTTGTCATCACAGATTGCTGCACAAAGGGAAAAGGTCGGAGATGTCATGGTCCTCCTCAACTTAACCGGTATGTACCATTTTCCACCTGTAATCCGGTCAAGTTTTGCTCAACCAAGATCCAATAGCCAGACAATTGATTCCTTGGTCTGATAGATTCCGCTAAAGACAAACTGTTGAAGATATGGCATTCAAAAAATGAGATACGGCAAAAGTTTTTAGGATTGATTGAAGAAAAAGAGCCATTGACGTGGGTATGTCGTCCGGGAGAGCAGACAACCCTTGGTTTGTATGGAATCTATTTGCTTTTTCATGCTCTATACTTGCTAACCAGAATCAACGCTTGACATTCAGGCACAGCGGGACAACAAAAGGTTTTGGAGTCAATGCGAAGGCAAGCCAAGGGACTGCAAAAGGTTTTGAAGGAGTATAACGAACGCATAGAAGATTATGTTCGGGAATTTCCTTCTTGAGCGCATCCCCGGGTTATCGAGTATGGCCAGCTAATGCAGCTCGAGCCGGACGACCCTTTCTGGAATGATGGAATGTTCACCAACCAGAACAAACCCTGGGCAGTTGACCCCAATACACAAAAGGGCATCCGCCATCTTGCTTCGCTGAACCGAGGAATTGAGGAGAAGCGGCGTATAGGCTGGGAGGTGCGCAGAACTATGCGCTGGGCGGTTGATCAACACTCAAAACTCCGGCAAATCATTGATGCATTTGCCAATCCAATTGAGTGTCCCCAACTGGCTGTCGTACTTAACCATCCAATCCTTCAATCGCTTGTTGAAACCGGACGCATAACGGCCGCCAAAGCGTTAATCCACCCAGCTTACATGAAGGTTACTAATAATCAGATCATTTGGAACGATTTCTGCAACCGACTTGTACACGACACTGCCAGCCAACTAGACGATCAAGAGATTTGTACAGCATGGAGCAACCAGATCTTCAGCTTGCTTTTTCCACTGTCTCAGATACCAGGCAACATTGACAACCTCATCAATGATGTAGAAAACGAACAAGATCAAGCCAATCACAATCAGCGGGATCATTCGCCAGGACACATAGGGGAAGATGAAGAGGAGGAAGGATTGGATGACAAGAACTACCGTCAAGAACTGGAGCAACTTGTGAATCGTGACATGCTTGATGAACTTGCCAATGAGGCTCACAGGGATGTATAAAGGCTTTTTTTGAAACTAAAATTATCTATGTATGAATCTCTTTTGGCCAATGTAGCTTGTAGATATCATTCTGTATCAAAGATGAAATCTAAAAAAAATTAGATGCTATCAGCTTTGAGTGGTGTCAGCCTTTTTTAGATTTTTTTAGGTACATCAGTTTGTAGATTTGAGAAAAATAGGTGTTGGCAGGCATAAGGTACATCCATATGCAAGAAAAAGGTATTCCGTGGATAACTTTTTTGTTACAAGATTAAATTGCATTTTTTTTTGAAAATCCATTTTTTTAGGATGAATGAAATAAACTGTGAAATTTATTTCATTATTGTACAAGAAATGAGTGAGATATGACAGTGTGCTGATTTAAGCAAGTAGGTGTTTATAGGAAAAGGTATTCCATGGATAACTTTTTTGTTACAGGAGTAAATGGCATTTTTTTTTGTAAATCATTTGTTTCAGGTTGAATGGAATGAAATGTGAAATTTATTTCATTATTGTACAAGAAATGAGTGAGATATGACAGTGTGCTGATTTGAGCAAAAGGGGTATTTGTAGGAAATTCTCTGCCACTCACTTGGTAGTGATGCAACATGGGAAGGTCATTTCAAACAATGTATTAGTGATTGATTATGATTATAGATCATTAATCCATGCTTTGGAATGACCTTGCAATGTTTCATCACACTTTTGTTATGTGTGGTCATAGTCACTATTAGTGACAATATTAAGCCTGACCCACCATATCACAAGAGTGATGCAACATGTGAAGTTCATTCCAAAGCATGGATTAATGATCTATAATCATAATTAAAAATTAATACATTGTTTGAAATGACCTTCCCATGTTGCATCACTCTCATGATATGGTGGGTCAGGCTTAATATTGTCACTAATAGTGACTATGACCACACATAACAAAAGTGTGATGAAACATTGCAAGGTCATTCCAAAGCATGGATTAATGATCTATAATCATAATCAATCACTAATACATTGTTTGAAATGACCTTCCCATGTTGCATCACTGCCAAGTGAGTGGCAGAGAATTTCCTACAAATACCCCTTTTGCTCAAATCAGCACACTGTCATATCTCACTCATTTCTTGTACAATAATGAAATAAATTTCACATTTCATTCCATTCAACCTGAAACAAATGATTTACAAAAAAAAATGCCATTTACTCCTGTAACAAAAAAGTTATCCATGGAATACCTTTTCCTATAAACACCTACTTGCTTAAATCAGCACACTGTCATATCTCACTCATTTCTTGTACAATAATGAAATAAATTTCACAGTTTATTTCATTCATCCTAAAAAAATGGATTTTCAAAAAAAAATGCAATTTAATCTTGTAACAAAAAAGTTATCCACGGAATACCTTTTCCTATAAACACCTACTTGCTCAAATCAGCACACTGTCATATCTCACTCATTTCTTGTACAATAATGAAATAAATTTCACAGTTTATTCCATTCATCCTGAAATAATGGATTTTCAAAAAAAAATGCAATTTAATCTTGTAACAAAAAAGTTATCCACAGAATACCTTTTCCTACAAATATCCATTTTGCTTAAAACTGCAAGCTGTCATATCTCACTCATTTCTTGTACAATATTGAAATAAATTTCACAGTTTATTCCATTTATCCTGATAAAAATAATTTTCAAAAAAAATGCCATTTACTCCTGTAACAAAAAAGTTATCCATGGAATACCTTTTCCTATAAACACCTACTTGCTTAAATCAGCACACTGTCATATCTCACTCATTTCTTGTAAAATAATGAAATCAATTTCACAGTTTATTCCATTCATCCTGATAAAAATAATATTCAAAAAAAAATGCCATTTACTCCTGTAACAAAAAAGTTATCCGCAGATTACCTTTTCCTACAAACACCTACTTGCTCAAATCAGCACACTGTCATATCTCACTCATTTCTTGTACAATAATGAAATAAATTTCACAGTTTATTCCATTCATCCTGAAATAATGGATTTTAAAAAAAAAAATGCAATTTAATCTGGTAACAAAAAAGTTATCCACAGAATACCTTTTCCTACAAATATCCATTTTGCTTAAAACTGCAAGCTGTCATATCTCACTCATTTCTTGTACAATATTAAAATAAATTTCACAGTTTATTCCATTCATCCTGATAAAAATAATTTTTAAAAAAAAATGCCATTTACTCCTGTAACAAAAAAGTTATCCACGGAATACCTTTTCCTACAAACACCTACTTGCTCAAATCAGCACACTGTCATATCTTGTTCATTGCTCATATTTGTTTCTAAAAACTGTTGACAATTGATCCCCTCACACCACAATACTTGTTTTTGTGGAGGGATTGTATATGAATAATTGTTTTTAGGAAAGATTTGTTAATATGTGAAAGTTGTGCAATTCAGACTCTCCAAAAAGGAATTTTTGACTTTGAATTAAGTGCCTCTCTTGTCTACTCATCTCACATGCCAAGCTCCACACATCTTTTATTGAAGACAGCTAACAACATGATAATTTATTGCATCATATCAAACTTGATGGAACATTCAATCACTCAAACTTAGATAAATAGGAACAAGTTTTGTGTGGAAAGCATTTGAGTAGAAGGGATGAAATGGAGAGCATGTATTCTTAGCACAAAAGGTCAATGCTTGTATCTTGAGCTCAGGAAGTGTTGGTAGTTGAGGCAGTAGGATTACCTCCGAGATCCTCCGCTTCGAAAGTATTAGTACCTCCGGATGCAGTGTTGCCTTGCGTATGGGTAGCCGGAGACAAACTTCCAGCAGCGGGTTTGTTTTGGTGGCAGGTAGGACACACATTGGGGTTATTCAAGTCCCATGTTGGCTCAATCTCGTGTGCACCCCGTGGAATCAAGCAAATCTTTTCAAGCCGAAGTTCTCGCAGGAAGAGGCAAACCTCAACAATCTTGCGGTCACGTGTGGGGGACTTGAGCCATTCGACACAGAAGGCAGGTTCGGTAGAGAGCTGCAGCTTGTATCCTGCTGCCCACAAGTTGTGGTCGGTTTCCGTCCAAGGCCACTCGGTTAGTATACCCTGAGTTGCAGTTTCTACCAGAACAGATTAACAGGCATTGCAAACACAAAAGGGATGGCTTGTTGAGTGGATGAACGTACGCGTAAATTTTGCCATTGCATGGGTAAGTTGCGAGCGAAGGACCTTGAGGTTGGCTAAACGAGTGATGTGATCAGCGGGGAATTGAAAACAATGATGGCATCAACTTACTATGTGTTTTGCCAAGCTTCTGGGCCACCGCAATCTGCCCGACCGATTGCCCAGATATGAAGGATTGTAAACGAGCCGCAAACCTGTTGTCACCATCAACCACATTGATGGCATTGTTAGATTCGATGGCCCCTGGAGTGCATCGAGTAAACTGGAAGCTGTGTGGACCCAAGTGCTTGGAGACACCGATAATCACGAATTCGCAACTGCACGTTTTTGCTATATGAACTGCCTGAGGGGATTTTTAGTTGCATGAAGCAAATTTCAATTTGAGTGGGAAGCTACTTACCTGTTCCAACCAGGTGTTCATAGCTTTTTGCGCCTTCTCGTATCGGTCCTTGGCAGACACCGTCCCTTGAAGCAAGTTGGGGTTGATGGACGGATCAGTATCATCCTCACAATTGACAGGTGAGCAACTATCCTCCTCAGCGGGGCTGTCATTGAGATTTGGGTTGGTCTCCAGGGCAGCCTTCTCCTCCTCAGAAAGAAGGCTGTATGCTTCGGAAAGTTGCTTCATGACAGTCTTGTCCTTGACGCCAAGGCCACCTAAAAGTTGAAACAATTTTAGCAATGCTCACAATGCGTAAGTACAGAATGACGACCTCAAGCTTACTCTCTGCAAAGATGAGCCGCGCTTGGTCAGTCTGGAGGAATCGATTCCAACGATTAGCTTCTTTCACAGCAATGCGTCTACCCCTGACGACAAGAGTGAAGAGTGGGTAGAAAGTCTTCATTAGTGGTAAGGCGGACCAAACGATGAGGCAAAAACACTTACAAAATGGCAAACACCATGGAGAGGGAAACACCGCTTTCGATGGCTTTAATTGCTTGTTGCTTCTCTTGCTCCTGGTGAAGCGCAAGGAAGAACTCTTCGTCTTCGTCGGACATCGATTGTTTAGAGTAGTCCTGGGTGATCTTCCGAAGTTCAATGACACTAAGCTTCACGAGTTCCTCGACCGGAGTGGGGCATCATTCTTGCTCCGTCTGAAGGCTCTTCTTCTGTTTCTTTGACGCTTTTTGAGTGACAATGGAGAGCGGTCCCTCGGTGGTAGCTGCACCAACAGAGTTGGGAGTTGGGTTGGTCTCATCTTGTTGGCCTTTTCCGCGCTTCCTTTTGTTGTTCTTTCTCTTGGGTGCTTTTTTTGCTGTGTTGGCAGTGGAAGTTGGATTTTGGGAGGACGGAGTGGGGTCGGGCGTGCCATTTGGGATTGCTGGGGGAGAGCTGGGGGGAGAACCTCGGGCAGCACACTCAAGTGCTTCAATGTCAATAGCTGCAACCATATTTCCTGCGGGATTAGACAATGAACTGCTGATTAGGAACCATTAGAGAAACCGCTGGGCAACAACTGTAAAGAAAGAAGTCTTACCTGAAGCTAATGAGGAGAGGTGATGTCGGTTACGTGGAATGGGAATCTGAAGTTGATGGTACTTATAATAATATGCGGAAGACGAAGAGCAGGGGGGTGTATCAGCAGGGGCAAGCGCTGTGTGGGTAGTGTACTACAGGCGAAAAAAGGAACCGGTTAGGGCTCTCCATGTGAAAGTCCATGTGAAACCAGGAGATCCGCTGCTATCTTGCCAACGCGGATATCCGCCCGTGATACCAGCTGATTGCTTTGGGGGTTATTGCACGGGGGTGAACTTGGGTATATGTAAATATACTTTGTTGTAATGAGGGCCCGCGAGGCTGGGAGAGGCCGTGTGCACACTGCTCTGTCTTCCAGGTAAGCGTGTCTACACACTGTCAGGGTAGTGTGTATCGCATGTAATTCTTTGCTTTGTAGACTCAATGTGCACAGTCAGGGAAGGTCACTAGAGAACATCCACTCTGAGGAAACATAAATACATATTTATTTAAATACATAGTTCTCAACTGAATACACATACTATGCATATAGGATGCTCACTGTGCTCACTCTTTCTTTGGCCAACAGCAGCCAACAGCTAAACAACTGTTAAGAGGACCAATCCCACCAACACCTCTCTGCAGATACACCGCGGGTGCACTTTGGTGTCCCACTTATCCAGACTTAACACAAGTCCCTTGCCTGCCGGTGGCAGGGGTGCAAAGCGCTTTGCGCGCAGTGCGACCTCCTGTCAGTGTCAGGGAGGGACTTGCATGGTAAAAGCTGTATCTGGCCTGAGCACCTGAGGAAGAACTGCCTGTATTCCTTCTTTTTGTGCTTTTTTCCCCCACTGCCAGAAAATCTGGCTCAGATGGCTGCATCCGAGTTGATATTGGATGCAACCATCCAATTCAAACTTGGGTGTGCAACTAGCTTAACCCAATCCCCTTGCTTCAGAGGGCCAGGTATTGCCTGGCGGCGCAAAGCGCCCCTCGCCCTGCGAGGCCTCCAAAGGAGGGGCTTGTATGTAATGTCAACTTTTACGCTTTGGTGGGGGTTTTTTTGAATGGTATTTTTCACACACTTCCACTAACATGTCTTTGATGCCTTTTTGGCATGTTGAACCCTCAGTTTGGGCGCACATTTTGCCATCCTTTTCATGACGCTGCACCATTTCTTTCCCAAGGCAAGCTACCACAAAGATTGGGATTTTTATCATCCGGTCACTTGTTTTCATGTATCCAGAGCTGTACAGACGCACGTCTACGCATAAAGCATAGTACATGGCTTATGGAGATAAAAACACACCAAGGCATACACACCTACAGCACGCCTCATACTGGATGTAACAGAATGAGCAGTTCATTTTGACATAATTGCGCAAGTACATATTCTGAGTGTTGGATTTTGGGAAAACCCAACATAATTTTAAAATCTCTTGGATAGAGAGAAGTACCGGGTGGATTAAAATTTTGAGGAGGCCAAGTTGAAGCCAAGATGTCTGGCTATCTTGGATCCAAACCAATGGGCCCCCAGACACATAGTATTGGCTCTATTTACAATTGATTACAAATTATGATGAAATTCCTGAAATTAGAAGAAGCTCCCATGCCAGAATCCAGAGATAACTCATAAGCCTCTCCTACGGAGAGCCCTCCGGGCGGGTCCCTTGGACCCTCCGTTCAAGAGGCTTAGTTAGGCTAGGGTGTGCAACACCGAGTGAATTGCTGACTGATTCAAACTTGGTGGCCAAACACCCGGGCCACCAAGTTTGAATTGGTCAGCGTTTCACTCAGTGGCACACGCCCAAGTTTGAATTGGATGGCCGCATCCAATAAGGACCGAGGAAACCCCCAAAGTAGGTGGGTAACCAAAATGTATGAATTTTTGAAAAAAAAAATAGCAAAATGATACGCACAAAATTTGTATGAATGGGGTTACAAAACCCAAAGGGTACACACCAAATGTGGCAAAAATGTATGAATTTCCAATGAGTTCCAGTTAAATCCGCTAAAACCCGTATAAGCCCGGCTGGGATACGGGGGATTTTGGGTTCCTGGTGGCATTTTGCCTTGAGCATACGCACAAAAATGTATGAATTGGCCAAAAAAGGCCATTCCCCAGTGCCCCCCGATGTATGAATTTTGCCAAAATCTGGGATTTTACGTTACCCACCTCTATAGGGGGTTTCCTGGGTCCTATCCAATATAAACTCGGATGCGGCCTTCCAAGCCAGATTTTCTGGCATTGCCCATTTGCAAAACAATCAAACCAATTTGTTTCACGCCCTTGAGCCTGCAAATTGTGCTCTCTGTTTCACTTCTTCTGATGGAAGCCTGGCCTTGTAGCACAGTATATTTATAAGGCCTTATCCAGTTTCTTGAGGTTGCCAAACAACCAATGAACTCAGAACATTGAGTAAAAAATGAAGACTGTATGCTTGAAAGTCAATACTTTTGCCTTTACATACATCTATCAATAATAAACAGATGGCCATCTCATACAGGACCATGTACAGTGCCCTCCCAGATGTTTATGGCCCACTTCATTTGATTCCCAAAGCTCAATGCACAAGTTTGAAGTCATGCAGGGTTGGCAAAATTATAGAGAATGGTTTCAAACAAATGAAAATAAAAAAACTAAATCTGTCTTCATCACCTTCAAATTTATACTATTTTTTCCAGTAATCTCCCATTTTGATGGAGTTTTAATAGTTTTCCAAAAAAATAAAAAATATCAGAATTAATAGAATGACATGTGAGAAGAAATGATAATGAATGAAAGATGAAGAAAAAATGACTTTCAGGCCTTTTTATATCAGCTTTGATTAGGTATTAACCAGTCCTAATTGGCACTGGAAGCAACAAAAATATCCATTTCTGATGGTTTTGGCCACACACTCAAGATTGGAAAGTTTTTGGTGTTCATTTTTTTCATTTATTTTCATTTCTTTCACATGCCATGCTACCCATTGTGATTTTTATTCATTTTTTTGGAAGATTATTAAAGATTTTGAAACACTGTCAATTGATATGAAAAAAACATGCAAATTTTCTGTTGATGCAAATAATTTTTATTTTGTGATAATCATTCTTTTGAAACCATGCTCTATGATTTTGCCAACCCACCACGACTTCAAACTTATGTTTTGAGTATTGGAGATCAAATGAAGTTGGCCATAAACATCTGGTAGGGCACTGTACATACAGTGCTGCCTTTGCCAACTAGGCTACAGACACTTGTGGCTGCCAAGGAGGTTGGGTGTTACTGGTCTAGGTTCAACTGCACAGCTCCTCCCAACTATGGTGATACATCATGTTAGCAGGTTTTACCTCAACAACTTTCACCACCAAAGGGGTTGTATTGGTTACAACCCCCCGCGGCTAGATCAATGGCGGCAAACAATGTAACATTGGTTTACCAGACCAATGTTACATTGACGGGTCCCACATTATGCTTTTGTTCTAATGTATTGGTGGGCCCCGCCAACATAAAGTTGGTCTGGGCATCTGATGTAACATTGGTCAGGTGGTCAGGCCAGATACAGCTTTTTGGGCGCAAGTGCCTCCCTGATGGGAGGTTGCACTGAGCGTGAGGTGCTTTGTGCCCCTGCCTCTGGCAGGAAAGGGACTTTTTTCAGTTTGGTGCTTATCCCTTTAAAAATGAGATCATCTGTCACAACACCATCACAACAGGTCTATTTTGACACCTTTTTGGTACTTGGGAGCAAAGCACTGCAACAGTGCTGTCCCAGGGCCAAGTCTGCACTTGCAAAGTGCACCCATAGCGTAAAACAATGGGCCAATACAGTTACATACAGTTACATCAATGCTGAATCCAATGTGATACAAAGCATGTATTGGTCAATGAGTGCATTGCATTGGTTAGGTGGGTGATATATCCAAGAAAGAAAATCATGTATTGTACACCACCAGAAGTGTTTGACATCCCCTGGACACACATTTTGCCATCTGCCTGACCTTGATGATGCCTGCCCCTGATGAAAAACATAAGTATGAGGCACACATATTGGATCCAAAGGGCAGGTTCTTGACCGCAGACCCACCCAGCTGCTAACCGCTCCAACGTGACCAATTTCCCATTGGGAGGACGCCTTTTTAAGTGTCCTTGTGACAACACTCAGACAGGGGTCAAACCCCTGCAGCATGCACCATGAGCCACCACAACTGTCCTTCATAACTAATTAGACACTGCACATTGGGATTGTTCAAAATATTTTGATATAAATAATCTGATTATTGCAGTTTACTACTCCCACTCAAAAACCTGTTTGCACCAGTTTTTTTTTTTTTTGGAAAAGAAAAAATGGTAGAGTGGAAAAGTAAAAAAAAGGGGCTTGGAAAAACAACTTCCTTGAATTAGTTGAACAATTCCCAGACGTTTTCTTGACTGCCATCTGCCAAGTTGACGACGTCAATGAGAGTCGTCAGCTAAAATTAATTTTCAATTTGGGAGTTGCCAGGCCATTTCTATTTTTTAATTGGTGAATATTTTTTGGGGTGTTGGTGTCCCAAATGTGGCAGACCACTTGGGAGTTGCTGGCTTAATAATGAAGGTAGCATGCAAAGACACTCAAGTTGCATTGCTATTGGAAAGAGTTCATAATAGAAAGGAAAAACAATGAATACAATCATAAATCAGTATGAAGATCAATAGTAATATCATATAGTGAAATGAAACATAATAAGAAATCAATGTGAATGAAACAAATCAGACACTAATAAAATCTATAGTTAATGGTTGGATTTTTTCCCTTTATCTCTTGAGTAATTCTTAAACAAGCAGCATTTTTTTTTCCCATGCCAAAGCCTCTGGAATGGCATTTTGGCACCAATCATCAGAAACGTGGGGTGCAGGAAAAAGAAAAGAATCATGGAGCTTGACTGCAATGAAGTAAGATAAACCTGAGAGAAAAGCTATAAAAATGGGAGGCTTGTTGTTTGGTGGGGTGAAGCATGGGAAGAAAGTCTGAGAAAGGTGATTTGAAAATAGAAAAATAGGGGCGCCATATAGATTGGCTAATGGGTCACCCATTGACAGCATCAACATCCAGTTTTGTTTATAACATCTTTTCGTCCTGGGGATTTTGGGAACCTTAAAGAAATAACCTCTATTGCTGTAAAATTCCCTCTTCTCCTTGATATGATGGTGTATCTCTTCTCTAACTTCAGGAAACGCCTGCTGACCCCAACCTAGACTGTATGTAATAGCTCAAAATTCACAGTGTCCGTCAGATGCCAGGTTCAGAGCCTTGTTAATGTATGGCTGGATGATGTTGGGGAGGAATTGGAGATATCTAGGGGTATTGATTGGGAGTAAGCTGGCTGCTTCAACTGGGCAGAGCTTCTTTAGAGGACTAGCTTCAGGAGGGTTGATTTTTTCTGTCAATTGTTGTGTAATTTGGGTTCTTGTGGGGGGGTTGTTTCTTTTTTGCTGGTTGTTCTTTCTTTTGAGCTGGTTCCTTATTTTTGATTTCATTCTTGTTTTTTTGTCTTCTTTTGTCTTCTTTTGTCTTTTTGAGTCGTTTTTTCTTCTCATCTTTTTGGTCTTCAGTTTTTCTTTTCTTTTCAACATGCTCAAATTCAGAGGGGTCTCTTTTAGTGGTCCTTGGCTTGTTAGTGGCACCTTTGGGTATTCCTTGTGTCTTTTGAGCCTCCTTAGGTAGCTGGTAATTGGTAACTGTTGCGGATCCATCCAATATTTGATTAATAATGTCTATCTGAATTGCACATTGGGCTGGATTCATTTGAATGAGTCTATTGGTGATCCTCTGGATTTGCTCTTTGGCTTTGGCATCTGGTTGCATTTCCAACAACCTGTAGCTCTGTTTAAGGGGAAATTAGTTATTGGTTCCATCATGACAATCTTATGGGGTTGTTTTGGGTGTCAAAGCGCAACAACTCCCAAGTTGCTGAATCCTTTGATCTGATTTGGTGGACCAACTGCCATCTACTCCCATATTTTCTTTCTTCAATGCATTTATTTTTCCTGTGACTCCCAAACAGTAAAAATGGTTTGAATCAGTGACTCCTAAAATTGATCAACAGGAAGATGGAATTAAGAGTTGACTGCTGACGACTCCCATGTAAAAAACACATACAGTTAAATTACACCAGCAACTTCTGGCAACTCCCATACCTCAATTCTTCAGTACACTAGTCAGACTGGCGACTCCCATATTGAAAAATTGGAAAACATCAGTGACTTCCAATAATGATACCTGGTCCCATAAACTAGAGAGCCAACTCTCAGTGACTTCCAAAGAAAATGACTTGCCTTTGAATTAGCGGCACAACTCCTGCCAACTCCCGTTTGATTTTTTTTTGTGTTTTCTTGGCCTAGAGACTCCAAAATGAAAAAGTGTTCAAGTCAGCAACTGCCAATTTTAATTCTTAGACAGATGGAATTGGGTGTTGACTCCCAGCGACTCCCATTGAAGAGACAAATACCTTTGAGTTAGATTGCAACACCCAGCAACTTCTATACTACAATTTCTTGGATTGATTTCAGAGTTGCAACTCCCAAGATGCAAACCTGAAAATAAAACAGCAACTCCCAAAATTAGTCATTGAGGAACAATAATTAGAACATGACTTACTGTGACTCCCAAAAAAAAAAAACAGCTTACAAATTCATCAAGCCAGCAACTCCTGCCAACTTCCAAAGAAGGACTTTTGGTGGGTGAAATCAACTAGCGACTCCCAGGCAACTCCCATCCCAGATCTGTTTACTTACCTTTTTTGACCACTGTAAAGCTCAAAAGTGTCAGTGAAGACCTTTTGCTGAGTGCGGGACGGGATGATGTGAGGATGACTCTGCCGTTCCTATACTAGACACTAAAACAAGACCCCCCAATCTATGATTGGCAGGCTTTAATTCAAGTGATAGTAAGTGTATCCAAGATATTTCAGTTGGTATAGCAAGTGTGGATGATTAAGGATGTGTTGAGAGGGTATGAATAAATATGTGATGCTGATGATGATGTGGTTAATGGTAGGTGATGATGATAGTGGTGAATGTTGAGAGTGTATGTGAATGATGAAGGTGTGTTAAGCTAATGAGTTCTGGGAGCTGACGCTACTACCAAGGATGGATGATGATGATAATGGTTTGTAGTGCGAAATGAGTTTTTGGGAGCTGACGCTTCTACCAAGTGGGTCAAGATGAGTTGTTTAAATGAGTAATATGAAGCTGTTATTGCTGATGTTGATTGACTAAAACCTCAATATTGAGTGACTTATAATGAGGAGTGACCAGTGTATTAGACTATAGGGGATAGTGAAAGGTATCTGTGGATGGTGTGTAATGTGATGTGATCCCAGAATCTGGTGAGGAGGGGGGAAAACAGCTAGAGGAGAGCCTCTTTTATATCAAAATCCTGACAAATGGGGGGCGGTCAACTTGTGGTTGGAACAATGGTCATGGAACACAGTGGAACAACAATTGATGACTAATCATGGCTGAAATGTGGTTGATGGAAACAAATGGAACAATAGAACAAGTGAAATGTGTGTGACTTGTGGTTCTGAACCTGATGGAACTTTCCATGAGTGTTGTGGGCCTAAGTTGGGTGGAACATCCTAGAAAAGGGGTTACCTGGGCCTAGTGGTTGAGTTGTGGGTGGGTTTTTTGTGTGATTGCCTTGTGAAAGCGCCGTGTAACTGTGAATAACTGGAATAAACTCGGGTCTAGGAACTAATATTGGCCATAACTATTGATCCAGGCATGTAACAAAGATTCCGCGAGTTGTTCCCTAGGGTCATTTGGCCTGAAGAATGTGTTTCTGGAACAATCTATGGGATTTTGAGGGTTTTGTATCTTGGTGACTGTAGTAGGGATTAAGGTTTAGGTGACAGAGTATGTTGATTTGTTGATACTTCCTGATCCGGTCGAGTGGTGATAAATCTGTGAGTTGTGTTCTAGAGTGAATTTTGCCCTAGATTCTGATTCTTCAATAATATCTGGGGATATCTGAGTGGATATAAGAGAAAAAATGAGAAAGAGAAAAGAAATAGAGAAGAAATAGAAGAAAAATAGATAGAATAAAAAATTGAAAATTTGTGTCATGTTTGGAACACCACACCGCCAACACCCAAAACCCACCCCATTAAAAAAATAAAAACAGTAAATTAAAGTGAGACATACCTTAATATGCCATTGAGGATGGAACTCCTCTGGCTCAACCTACTTCCCTGCTCTTGCCAACTCTGCAATCCTGTGCTTGCAGGGAATCATCCTTTCTTTATGGAATCTGTTACAGGTTGACTTCTTGACAAGGTTTCCAATTTCTGAGAAGTTGTTTTGAGCCTGGCGCAGAGCGTAATGAGTTGTTTGTCCATGGAAGTTTTGGGAAATCTGGCTGATATTTTGAAGAGAAGTTATTTTCTGCTGATGATAGAGGGAATAAATTTCATGAGATTGAGCTTCAAGAGAATTGGTGATGATCTTGATAACCGCAGTAAGAGAATGTTGAGGGCCTAGTAGATGAGACTTGATAAAAGAATGAGAGGATTCAATTCTTGATTTTGCCTGGTGTCCAAAGTGAGGAATATCTTTTGTCCATGAGTTTGAATAATTTTCAGCAATTGGAAGCCATGTTGATGTGACATAATCTTGAAAGACAGGGCCATACTGAGAAGAAAACTGTTCAAAAGATGACTTGAATTTAGTTTGATCTTGAAGTCAAATAAGATTTCCCCAGTTCTTGATCATTTTGGTTTCTTGTTCTTTGTTCTTGATCATTTTTGCGGTGTTGGTGACTAGGTTTTTCTGGATGTGCCAAGTGCACAGAAGATGCTTAGCACTAGGAATCAAGTTGGAAAGGGAATTGATGAGAGCTTGTTTGTGGTCAGTGACAACCACTTTTGGGAGGGGTATGTTGTTTGCGTTGAGGATTGTAATAAGAGATTTGAGAGCCCATTCATAGTAGGGTTGAGTTTCTTCAGCTAAAAAACAGAAGGCTGCACTAAAAGATTTGTTGGTCCCAGTCACACCAGCAATATGAAGTAAAGGCATCTTATATTCATTTGTTTTGTATGTGCAATCAAGGAGTAGGATATAGTGGCAAGAAGAAAGGAATTCAACCAATCACGTGTGACAGAAAAATAGACCTTTGAGCTTGCCATCTTCATTAACTTTGGTTGTCGTTGTAAAGTCTGAGTTTGCTAGTGTTTGATTGAGATGAACTATAGGAATTATTCCTTGAAGCAATTGCTGTTGGGCCTTTTTCCGAGCAGAGTAAATGGTTGTGATAGTTGCTAGAATTATTTTGTCAGGGTGTGTCTTCTTCAGAACTTCTAGAATTGCTGAGGGTTTCAAACCAGCCTCACCTAGTTGTTTCATCTCTTCAAAAAGTGTGGCAGTGAGTTTTTGATTTACAGTGTGACCTGCCGGGTTGTCAGAGGCTGAGTGGTTGTGTTTGGGATTCAAAACAGAAAAATTCCAATGAACAGCCTTCTTCTGAAAATAACCTGTTGCACAAAAGGGACAATTAATCAAACAAGAAAAAGCTGGGGGCCCACAAGTTTTACCTTTACGTCTGTTTTGTGCTGGGTTTCCTCCCCTAAAATTTTAAGAAAAAAAGACAAAAAATGGATTAATAGTGAAAAAAAAGAAATGGGGAATAAATTGACAACTTACCTGTCACATTTGAAAGTAACACTTTTACCTTTAACAGTTCTTGACTTAACAATTGCAATATAGCCGTGATGCCAAGCAAATTCCTGGATAGAAGTGGTGAGTAGTGATTCAGTAGGACAGATTCTGTCCGGAGGAGCTAGAAGGTCTTCATCTTCTTGATTTTCAATGTCTTGATTTGGAATTTCTTTGCTGGAATTTTCTTGATTTTATTTCCTTTTTTTTTATTATTTTCATCTTGACTTTTTTCTTGTTTTTCTTTGTTATCCTCATCATTCTTTTCTCATATTTTGATACAATCATCAATTATTTTTTCATCTTGAGCTAGTTGTTCAATTTTATCTACATCTAATGCTTTGTATAACTGTTCTTTTTCTTCTTTATTCAACTCTTCATCAGATTCTGCATCTTTTTCTTCTGCCGTTAATCAAACAATTTGTGTTAGTGTTTATGGTGTTTTTGTTGGTATTAGCATCTTTGTTGGCTTTAGCATCTTCATTGGTATCAGCATCTTCATTGGCATTAGTGTCTTTGTTGGCATGGGTATCTTTGTCAGCGGTGGCTTCTTTGTTGGCGGTAGCATCTATTTTTTGATTGCTTTCACCGTTTTCTTCTTGATTTTGATTGTTTATGAGATTCTCTTCTTTTTTTGATTGTTTTTGACGTTTTCTTCATTTTTTTGATTGTTTTTGACATTTTCATCATTTTTTATTGTTTTTGAGATTTTCTTCATTTTTTTGAGTTTTATCGACAGTTTCTGGAGTTGTTTGGATGTCTAGGGGTTTGAGGACTGTTTGGTTCTGGTTGTTTGGGAATGACATCATTTTATGGATGGTGTCAATTGTTGATGGCGTTCTGTGATTGATTGTGCGTTGCTGGGCAGTTGTGGTTGAGAGTAGGATGTCAATTTCTTAGCTAACAGCTAATTGCTTTAGGAGAGTGACTGTTGCATGACACAGCCCGCGTGAGATTATGAACTTTATCAGGACAACTCCCATTTCTAAACTCAGGATTGGATGAGTGACTCCCATTGGAAATATTAAATTCTTAGAAAAAAAATTGGCCTGGGAACTCCCAAATTGAAAATTAATTTCAGCTCACAACTCCCATTGACGTTGTCAACTTGGCAGATGGCATTTGTTTGACTAATTCAAGGCAGTCGTTTTTCCAAGCCCCCCCAAAAAAAGAAAGGCTGGACCAAATTGGCCGTTGCAGATAGTCTTAGGATCTACATAGTCTGAAAGCTCCTGAAATATGGTCAGCTTGAGTGCTGGACCCCTGTCAAGTAGAGGGTTTTCCCCTACATGCCAAAATCCACCACGGGCATATTGGGGTCATGTATGACATACAGGTTGCACAGTCATAAATGTCACAGAAAAAATTACAGTGCTCTGTGTCACGCACAATTCACAGGACTGCATTTCATGTAGGTAACCTGTAGTTGACAGGCCTGTGAAACCCTCCGCGCAGTCACTGCACATGTGACAGGTTGCCCATGTGCGCTGCATGTCACAATCCTGACAGCTTGTCCTGTTTATGTAACATGACCCCCATTACCTGATGTGCGTACAGGACCACGTAACCTGTCTGCCTCTCATGACCCCGGTTTGCCCGGGGTGATCTGTTTTGCAGGCAGCTCTGTAAAGTGGAATGCCATGCGCAACTGTATGCATTTGTTCAAAAAAAAAAGATTGTGATGCCCATGGCCCATGGTTTGAGAAACTAAAACACTCCACATAATTCGACATCCAATTATGGTAGATAGTACACGTGATCTTACCTTTGTAGATAGAGAATATTGACAACTTCCTCTTCAAACTGTAGTTTGCAACAATAATACAGCCGAACTCATTGATTACGGCGCTCCGTAATTGGCTCGATGTGATCCATTATTTTTTGCATTCATTCCCCAGTGTTGATCCTGGATCAAAAGTCCCGGCTCGGTCGAGCACGGCCTGCGAGAGCTTGATAGCCCTATGCCGATGATTGGGAAGTAGATTGCACATTGGGAGTTAAGCAGAGGGCATCATGAAGTCACAGATCATTAAAATTACGAACTTGAAGCCAATATTCTCCGTGTTCTTTGATCAGTGCAGATATCAGCAGTACGGTTGTCAGGATTATAAAACTGACAACGATCACTTGATCTTTGGTGGAATCACGTTCTGAACCCCAGCAGATCGTGGAGAAAAAGAGGAGAATAATTGAAGGATGTGTCAATTACTAATACTTCAATTCAATTAAAAGAACTCGATTGAATGGGGAAGAAAGGGGATGAATGACGCACGAAAGCATTTTGTTCTGATATCGCCTTCATCTCCTGTTCCGGTGTCTAGGTTTGTATTTCCCAACTTAGCATCTTGACAGATCGACAGTTTTTGATCTAAACAGAACTGCTTGGTACACGTCAAGCATGGCTTGGATAGGTCCTTGGGCCGGTAGAGGGGAACGATCGTATAATTATTGAAGCACATGCACTTGCAAACTATTGATCACAGCCGCATCGAGGAGAGAAAAACATGGGTATCACCCAATTCTGCCTTTCCGGTCAAACTACCAAAAACTTGAGTCTGAAAGCAAAAAAAGGTGAACTTACATGAGATATCAGCTACGGCGAATGAATTCATCTTGATCGTGGGCGAACGCCAAAAGCCGGAACCGTTTTAAAGCAGAAAAGAGAAGAAAAGCAGATCGGTAACCTGATTGCAATCCGAACACATCAAGACGAAAAAAACATCAATCGATTTTCCAGTGGCTCACATGGGATAGGAGGAACAGCAAGACCGACGACCAGAATACAGGCACCCGAAAGCCATGGTTCACCGATGATGACAGGAGTGGTCGCATCTCTCGTTGCTTGAAGTACAATGTGAAGAATAGTGTGAAGTGGCATTTCGGTGATAGCCCACGTCGCCCCTCGTATCACAATCTGTGACAGATCAACAACTGTGACACCTTCAGTGCACCAAAACCCTTTCTGCTACGACTAAAATTACAATCTTCAATTTGACTGCACACACTGCTCTGGCTAGCTTAACAAAAACCACTCTAATGGACGTTCCCAAATTTATTGATTTTTGTCTCAAGGGAAGTACCCGGAGGGCTTCAGGATTACAAGGCACAAAAACCTTAATTTACAAGGCTTAAAACCAGATTTTTGACCCCAGGTTAATGTTTGATCTGAGACTGGACCAGTCTTTTAGAGTTTCAGTGACAGGCATTTAGACGTAAATGGGATTTCCGCGAGTGTAAAAACTGAAACATGAATCCATTGCCATGAATTTATCACGGTGCGGAATCCGGTGTCGCATTTTTTCCTGCGACACCCGGTCGCTACACTTTTGCGCGACATGTAACAGACTCAAAATTACAAAATCATGATGCGACAGACCAATTGTCGCATCATTTTCTGGTCGGTTGCATTACAGCATGATCTTGTCGCATCACTTTCTTTTTTGTCGCATCACACTTTCTGTTTTGTCGCATCACGTTCTGCTTTTGTCGCATGACTTTCTGTTTTGTCGCATCACATACTTTCTGTTTTGTCGCATCAGTTTCTGCTTTGTTGCATCACTGTCTGGCTTTTTGTATAACTTTTCCATGTCTGTTCGTGCTATCCTCCTGCCTCAAGAATCACTCCTATAAATTTCAGGCAATGGAAGTTTGTACTTGCTCAAAATGTTCCATCCATTCCTTTGCTCATCCTGATGGAACACAAGTCAATGGACAACTTATCTCAAAGCGAAACCTCCTCAAGCACGCAAAACTTGATCAAAACAAACTAATCCCAGCTGTCTCCAATCCAGAGCCATCCGTCTTCAGTAACGACTCTTTCAAGACATCATCTACTACATCTTCTGATTCAATCCCTTTTCAACTCACCCCTAGCAGTGTGTTGATTCTTTATCATGTTTCCATTTGAAATTGATCACTGATGTACTTTCAAAGTTGCAATGCTTGTTTCAATTTTTATAATTTGAAATGCCTGCATACAGAGATGGCAACTCCGTGCTTCCTACAAATTGAAGCGTAGTAACTATAGAGAACTTAGCCCGGCTAGCCTACAGAATCAATATGGCTCCCGTTGCTTGCCTGATGTGGTGCGGTATGTGTAATTTGCTGCCTCCATAACGTTGCCAAGGCCTATTTATGCCAGCCATGCATTTACATACATAAATACTTATGGGGGCACTAATTTGCTGCTAACAGTGCGCTTGCCCTATGTGGTGCTGTATTATATTTTGCGGCCTGAAGGCTGAATGTCGCCAAGCCCATTTAAGTCAGCCGTAGATTTTATGTGCACTGATTTGTGGGTGATGCGCTGCACAGTGCTGTAAAGGAAGGCAAAATTACACCCATTCAGGTATATATTTGCGTATGTAGGGTAAGAAAAAAAAATAGTGGCTGTCATAGTGCCCCAGATGCTGCAACAGCAGGAGATGCTACGACAGCAGGCCATAGATGCTGCGACAGCACCTGAGATGCTGCGACAGCGGCTGAGATGCTGTGACAGTGGCTGAGATGCTGCGACAGACCCGTGTGGGGAGTCACTGTCGCCGCAGCTGGGGTTGGATGCGGGCAAACACGTCATGCGTGCGACCGGGTGTCGCATTACTGTATGCGACACCGGATTCCGCACCGTGTATGGAGCTATCTATGGAGCTTCATGAGATGGTCCGACAATCTGATGAAAAAAAAACATAAACACTGCGGGGGCAAACACGGTGCTTTGAGGTTGAGCTCTAGATACTTCACAAAACGCAGGTGGGGCAGTATGGAAGTATTCAATCTGCAACTATACTGTAACAACTTATAGGCACTGTCTGGAGTCTGGATACTGACGACCCCACAACCTCCTAAGAAAAAAGAGCACGAACGAAGGTCTGACTACAGTTCTAGACACAGGATTGAACATTGAAACAAGCCAAGTACAAGAAACATGCAATTACCGGATCGAAGGCATTCACCGTGCAGCGGGGACACCCTAAAGATTTTTGCAGGTCACCGCAGATGCGCAGGCCAGCGGGAGACAGCGGTCAGGTACATAATACCCTCTGTTTGCCCAACTTGATCAGCACCCTCATCCTCAGGTAGAACAAGCAGAATTACTCTGCACCTTTTGACATCATGAGGTGCAGGCTCATCTGCTATGTCTTCCATCTACCTATCACAGCTTTACTTGGTGCAGCAATGGGACCTGAATTTAATCAAGGCATTTCACAGACAAGGACTGACAGAGTTATTCCCTTGAGCAAATTTTCGGGCCAGGAACTTGCTTCCGAAAACCTCGACCTCTCTAATAAACGAGTCATCTTCTCAGCAGCCGCGGAGAATTTGGTTGATTTAGTTAACTATGATGCAGTGGACAAGCAAGCAGCCAAAATTATCTGGTCCTGGCGGCAGCCTTCAATGTCATCCGAGTCCGACCCAATTGAGTCGACTTTAAGCTCCGAGAATAATCGTGCAAGTGAGCCGCCCGTACAACAATGGCTTTCAAACACCTGTTCCGCTACCACCGGAAGGCGTCAAATGAGCAATTATTTGGTCTGGGGCTCTACATCAAAAAGATCTAAGAAAGGGCGCACTCCAGCTGGTAACTCTGGCACAATCTTCAAAATTACAAAACACCGTCTCCCCAAGGATTTGGCCGAGGTCGTCAAGCCGGGAAACCCAAAGCCCAAAAGGATATACCGACAATACAAAAAAGGAAAAATTTATGTAAGTGGTGAAGCCAAAAATACTCAATCAGATGATCTCACTATTCCCAAAACAAGCCATAGGACACCAAAACCTCTTGATATGTCCAATTGGAACTTTTTGAAAGAAGAAGTAGGAAGTGAAATGACAGATTTGCATCAGAGGAGTTTTTTAAGATTTCTGAACAACTGCATAGGTAGAGAAGATGAAGAAGAGGAACATGGTTTCTTTTCTGTTAGAGAAGATCAGAAATCTCAATTCTTTATAAATTGTTTTCCTGGAAAGGGAAATAAATCACAATTCAATTTGCCTTCAAAATTTCCTGCACGAATGAGAAGAATTGAGTATTATCAAACCTTGTGGCAAATCTCAAACCAGAAAATCAATCTTGAGGGTTACAAAGTCTTCTCAAAAGAGATCATGGGAGGTATGAAGAAAAAACTTGAATCCACTCTAGAGCAACGCAAAATAACTACATCAATAGCAAACATTGAAGCCATGGAGAAGCTTGTTGCAGGTGTCACAAAAGTTGCACATCTGCTCATTGTTGTTTATATGAAATTGTTCAGGAAGCATGATCAAGACTTCTTAACAGAAAATGAGGTGAACCAGACATTGGAAGTCTTGAAAGAATTGTGGTTTAAGCTAGAAAATGGTGACTTTGAATCAAAGAGAGAAAAAGATTGGCAAATGAAAGTGCACAAAATTTTAACATTTAAATGTGGAACTACATCAGGATATGGCTATTTTAACAGGATGGATATTAGGCTTCACCTGTCATGCAACTTTTTCTATTATTGGCTAGAAAGTAGTGGTGATAATTTTTTGGATAAGCTTTATCATAAGGAGCTATATCTGAAAAAGTTGATTGAAATAATCAATAAACTGATTTACAATTCAAATTTTGAAAAAATTTATAAAAACATTGATGAGAAGATGAAAAGGATAAAACAAAGAAAGAAAAGAAAAAGAGTCTAGCCCCCTGAAAATGAATAGTGTTTAATTCCAATTATGACAAGTAAGAATGATCCATCTCATTCTCAATCCACCTTCAGCTAAGATTTTTATTGGCCTTTCACTGTAGGATATTGAAAAATTTGATATTGATACATGCATCATGTATTGGTTTCTAAATTTTCATACTCCCTATGGCTACAATGACCAGAGGATTTGCTATGGGTACCAATGTCATATTGGTGCTGTAACTGTACTATGGATATCAAGAATACTGTCCAGGTGTGAACTTGCGCATGTCCTGATAATCTGGGTGTCACAACACCATACAATCCAGACACACGCAAGTTAAAACCCGTGCAGTATTCTCAATATCCATAGTATCACCTTGTTGATAAATGTTCCAAAGTCTGGTGTTCTTTTTCATGTTCCTGTTTCCTTTATTAAATTTCCTCTCACTCTTTTGCCATTCTTCTGAATTTTTCATTAGTACTACTGATACATATTCTAGGAGCTTCACAACAATTCTAGTGTTGTATCCAGACTATTTAATCTCATATGAATTCTGAATATTCCAAAAATTGTTACTTGCTTGCACCTTTCCTTCAGAGAAACTTAAGGCTCTCTTGAGCCTTTTTTTTTCAAAGTACCTAGTGAGCCCTTTTTACCATTTGATAAATATAGCTCTCCCATATTGGAAAAGAAGGGGAAAGCTAGGTTTGATGGTCAGTGAGAATACTACTGCCAGCTGGCCAACTTGTTTAACTTGATTCTTGAAACTAAAAGGTTGCACTGCAAGAAGAACTTGCTCAACTGCTTGCAGTTCACATGCAAGGAACTCAATTTTTACTTGAGTTTAGTTTGATGTGCAGTGACTGCGCATCATGCCCAGTCACCGCAAATCATGCCCATTCACTGCGCATTTGAGCTTGCGTTGACTAAGGACTTGAGTAATACTCAAGTGGCCGCATGTCAACCTATGTCAACTTCTGGCACTTGTGCCATTTTTTCTTGCAGTGTTGTGTGCATTGAAAAGCAATATGAGAGTACCAAAACAAATAAAAACATCACAAAACATTGGTTGTAACTCTGATTCTGCTCTGGTTGTACCATCCAATGATTAAAATGCCTTTTTCCTCTATAGGGAGCTGCATTGGAAAAAACTGGGTACTTCACAGGTAGACAATGGGAGTTGGCCTTATGTCACCTGTCATCTCTTGACCCTTGATTTTTCCTGATGGAGGGTTCTTCCCTTCTACCTGACTGAATCTTCTTCTTTTTTTTTTAAAATGATCAAGTATAGCTATATGTATGTTCATCATTTTTTTATAGATCTTTCAGTTAACTTCTGGTGGCTGTGTTAACAGTCATCCAGAAACAAAAGAAGGAGGCAACGTGTTTTCAGTGGGAAGGTCAGTGGGCAGGTTGCACTAGGTCATGTTTGG
The DNA here is from genome assembly GCA_002873125.1 of Puccinia coronata f. sp. avenae. Taxonomy (NCBI): domain Eukaryota; kingdom Fungi; phylum Basidiomycota; class Pucciniomycetes; order Pucciniales; family Pucciniaceae; genus Puccinia; species Puccinia coronata. The sequence continues at coordinate 160,038 of PGCI01000073.1, read as the reverse complement.
CATTAGCAATAGTCAAGATGATTCTTTGTTAGCTGATCTGTACTAGTGGATAATATCTGTTCCACAAGACATGAAAAGGCATATTTTACATCCAAGTTAACTGATAATTGAACTGCATAGTTCCCTCACCCACCCCACCAAAAATGTCTCCTCCACTTCAAAAATGTTTTGATCACAATTGGACACCCAGCAGCAATTCTGTTTGATGGCCACGCAAAACAAGCACTTGATACTTGGAGTGATGTGTTGTCCCAATATTAAGGATTACTAGAGAATAAGGCGGCTTTGCCGCTGTAGGGACTAAGAATTGGAATTCCTTCAAGTTTCATTTTTTATTTAAGAGTTTAAAAAGGATCTCAAGATAGAAAGCACGTCTCAAATCTAGGGTCAGGATTGATGGTAAATAATAGCTGGAACCTTCTCTAGTTGCTGTTTATCTTTACATTAATCCACATGCGCACCATCTTTCAATATACAGATGTTTTTTTCTGCGCTGGCATGTCTTGAGAAAGTCCAAAAATCCATTATGCCTTGCAACCGTGTCTGGATCTTCATCTTCTTGCAAACACTCCCAGTTGTATAATTTGAACTTTTTGGCCCAGGGGTTGAATACATGTCTGCTGTCCATCCCGCTTCCATTGCCGCCGTAGTTAAAGCTGACACCCATAGATGCCAGATGTGATAGATGAAAGTGGACAGGGAGAGTGCGTATTCTGTGAAGGACTATGTATTTTGATGTATGTTAGATAGGCAGAAAAAGCGATGAAATGGGGAGTGGCGCTAATCAGAAGCTGGCGCATTTTATGTTTGGTTTTCCTTGTTGTAGATAGCTGTATTAAATGATGTCATTCACGGGAACAATGATACATAGTTTCTATGTAGTGTGGGCGGATTTGGAGAGAACAAGTGAACTATGAAAACTGTATTGATGCAGTGTGAGACTGGCCTCGCGGCTGCATGCAAAGCCAGTCCCAAACTGAGTGTACCAGCTAAAAGTGTGAAATCCCGCACTTTTGGATTGCGCACAAATCCCTCCCAACTCGGATCCAAATTGCATGAACACCTCAAGCTGCGATGGCACCTTAGTGTTTGAGAGACTGTAGCTCAGTCATTCCTCAACCAATATAGACAATGAAGATGTTGTTTGACGTGCACAATCAAGACAAATCAAATTTGATAGTTCATGTTGTATCAAATCAATCCCCTCAGCAAAATATTGTCACATTTCACAACTTTTTGGTCAACAAATGAAAATCATTCAAGTTAGGAATGAAACAAAGAGTGAAGTCCAAAAAAATGAATTAAACATGAAAAATTAGATCAAAAAAGGTATAAATATTATGGTTGTGGGGTACTTGAAGAATTTTGGCAAAAAAGTTAGAGTAGGAAAACATGAAATAAAGTAGGCAGACAGGATATGAAAATGAATTTGGGAGGAATGCCACTGACCATATAAAAATTTCATTTTATTTCATAACTTTTATTTGATTGATTTGAAATTTTTGAAATTTTTGTGTAACTAGTTGGCAATTCATACAGGAATAAAGATTCTTGGCAAAAAGAGTATTTAAAAAACAGTCTACTTGAATGACATCCTGAGTTATGCCACTGACAATGCACAGGTTTCCTGCTTTTCAGAAAATCCTTTCATGTGATTGAATTAAAATTTATCAAGTCATTGGATATATGTTTGCTGAGAAATTTAGCTTTGCATTTACATTGAAAAGCTGGATTCAGCTATTTTCAAAACAAGTTTCACTCCACATGCAAGGCTGGGGTTGTGATACTTTAATTAGTTCCTAATTTGGTGGTAAACCTTTTTAATTTTTTAAATGATGCTTTCCAAATTTGAAATAATGTTTTTTGGTTGTTACATGGCACGTCTGCACAAGTATAAAGGCACATATAGGTTTTGTGCAATAAGCAATATTTGTGCAAGTATAACTGAATCTAATGGAACTGATCACATTATACCAAAGTGTTTTAATCAATGTTTGAATGTTAGAAAATTAACTAAAAATGTTGAATCACTTCATTGAAACTTGATACAAGTATATGCAGAGTTGTTTGTGCAAAAATATTTGTGTACAGGTACAACTTTGGATGTAGAGATCCCCATGAAATTATTCAAAAGGTTCTAATAAAGTTTTTGATTACTGAGAAATCAGTCAAACACTTTGAAGAATTTAACTGGGTTAAGTACATCCAGAGTTATACTTGCACACACATAAGTTTGGTGCAAAAATTAATATGTGTGCAAGTATAACTCTGGTTGTACTTGACCTAGTTAAACTCTTCAAAGTGTTTGACTAATTTCTCAGGAATCAAAAATGTGATTAAAACCTTTTGAATAATTACATTGGGCTCTCTACATCCAAGTTTGGTGCAAACAGTTCATATGTGTGCAAGTATGACTCTGGGTGAACTGGACTCAATTGAAATGACTCAAAAGATTTTTACCAATTTGTAAAAAATCCAAGTCTAATAAACCAACACTTTCAAGAAAACCAGATCACAGGTTTTGCCTGTGACATTCCCAAAATTGCCCCTGGCCGCAGCTACAATTGTGGAAGACTGGGCTGAACCCGGGGCCATCAAAATCAATTGAGCACACGGCCTCACCAGTTGCCAAGCTCATTGGCTGACCAACTCTGGAGTCAACCAAATCACCCGACAGGACCTAGCATCTCCACAAGCGTGGAGGCTGCCTGACCTGAGACGCTCCCCTAACCCATCTCGCCGAGGGTCTTAGGGGGGAGCGTATGGGACAAAGGTGATTTGACCCCTCCCTTTATACCTTTCCTTTTCAGTGGGCCCATTCTTTGCAACTTGTTGATCCCTCAACAATAGCATTGCTTCAGCCACTTCATTGCCGTTGCAACCAACCTACTTGTGTCATGGTCATTACAACCGTTGCATGTTCCGCTGGTGCCCCATTGTAACAATGCAACAAGACGCAACACGGCCTGCCCACACAACTTTCCAGGGGAATGGTTGTATGTTGCCAGGCAACCTTCCTGCTCACCGAGACAGCTTGGTGAGCAGGAATACACCTGCTCATTGAGGTGCCTGGTGTCTTGGTGAAGCAGGTGTATCCCTGCTCACTAAGACACCTTGGTGAGCAGGTGGACACCTGCTCACCAACCTGTCTTGGCAAGCAGGTGTATCCCTGCTCACCAAGACACCTCAGTGAGCAGGTGTATCCCTGCTCACCGAGCTGTCTTGGTGAGCAGGCTTTACCTGCCCGCCGAGACCGCTTGGTGAGCAGGCTTTACCTGCTCACCGAGACCGCTTGGTGAGCAGGCTTTACCTGCTCACCGAGACCGCTTGGTGAGCAGGATTTACCTGCTCACCGAGACCGCCTGGTGAGCAGGCTTTACCTGCTCACTGAGACCGCTCGGTGAGCAGGCTTTACCTGCTCACCGAGACCCCTTGGTGAGCAGACTTTACCTGCTCACGAGTCACCGGAACACCTTGCTTGGTGAGCAGGTGTATCCCTTCTCACTGAGCTTTCTCGGTGAGAAGGGTATACCTGCTCACCAAGCTGTCTCGGTGAGCAGGGTATACCTGCTCACCAAGCCTCACCAAAACACCTCGCTTGTTGAGCAGGGATACACCTGCTCACCAAGCTGTCTTGGTGAGCAGGGTATACCTGCTCACCAAGCTGTCTTGGTGAGCAGGGTATACCTGCTCACCAAGCTGTCTTGGTGAGCAGGGTATACCTGCTCACCAAGCTGTATTGGTGAGCAGGGTATACCTGCTCACCAAGCTGTCTCAGTGAGCAGGGTATACCTGCTCACCAAGACCCCTCGGCGAGCAGGGAATACCTGCTCACCAAGACCCCTTGGCAAGCAGGGTATACCTGCTCACCAAGACCCCTTGGCGAGCAGGGTATACCTGCTCACCAAGACCCCTTGGCAAGCAGGGTATACCTGCTCACCAAGACCCCTTGGCGAGCAGGGTATACCTGCTCACCAAGACCCCTCGGCGAGCAGGGTATACCTGCTCACCGAGACCCCTCGGCAAGCAGGGTATACCTGCTCACCAAGACCCCTCGGCAAGCAGGGTATACCTGCTCACCAAGACCCCTCGGCGAGCAGGTTATACCTGTTCACCGAGACCCCTCGGCAAGCAGGTTATACCTGCTCACCGAAACCCCTCGGCAAGCAGGGTATACCTGCTCACCGAGACCCCTTGGCAAGCAGGGTATACCTGCTCACCGAGACCCCTCGGCGAGCAGGGTATACCTGCTCACCAAGACCCCTCGGCGAGCAGGGTATACCTGCTCACCAAGACCCCTCGGCGAGCAGGGTATACCTGCTCACCAAGACCCCTCGGCAAAAGGTATACCTGCTCAACTGATGCACCTGCTCACCAAGATGTCTCGGTGAGCAGGATATACCTGCTCACCCGGCTGTCTCGGTGAGCAGGTATACCCTGCTCACCAAGCTGTCCCGGTGGGCAGGTATAGCCTGCTCACCAAGCTTTCTCGGTGAGCAAGTATACCCTGCTCACCAAGGTGTCTTGGTGAGCAGGGTGAGCAGGGTATACCTGCTCACCAAGACTGCTTGGTGAGCAGGGTATACCTGCTCATTTGTCCAATTTTGGATGGTTTATTGGAAACAAAGGTACGAGGTGGTTGCTTCTTCAATAAGAAGCCACTATGACTTCCAGAACCCAATCCATCAAGAACAAGAAGGGTTGCACCCATTACTGCAAATTGAATTTGCATTCTTGAAGCATTTCAATTAGCATTGAAATGTGTTCAAACACCTCCAGAATGCTTCTGGGGGTGTTCAAAACGGTCACACATTGCCAGGACAAGTGGCACAGAATTGCACGTGAAGCCAGAATAGCTGTGAAATGGGCCATGCATGAATCATCTTGATTATCAAATAGAAAAATGATTTCTTCTGCGTATTCTTCATGGCTCTTCTATTTTCTTGCTTCTGTGTAACCTCTCCTTCCTGCTTTGGTTCTCACGCAAAAAGCAATGAGTACAGTCCGTAAAGACACCCTTGAAAAGCACAGTGGTACCTCTGATCTCACCTATCCTGATAAGGACAATTCTTCCTCAAGAAAGCAGAGTTGTTAACTCACTGCAAAAGGGGTTGTATTGGTTACAACCCCCCGCAATAACTTCAAAGCTCTTCCAGACCCCTGAAAGAGGCCCTGTTGATGGGGAGGGCTCAACATGATGCCAAAAACTTTTTCCCTGTGGATCTTCCCAAAACTACTGCGGGTGGGGCGGCGCAGCTGCCCTGGACCCTAGTGTAAATTTATCAAGATCTTCTGATTATTCTTCTGGGTGCAGTAAATGCAGAGTCATACTAGCACACATATGATTTTACTGCAACCAGCTGTCATATGTGTGCAAGTTTAACTCAAGATGTTCTGGACCCACTGAAATTATTTCATAGTCTCTGATATAATCATAAACAATTGAAAACTTGATTGCCACATTTTGAATCATGTCATTGGGTGCAGTACATTCAGATTTATACTTCAACTCATATTTGTGCTAGCATAAAACTGATGTGTGCAAGTATAACTCTGCACGTATTGTTCAATATTGAATTATTCATTACTAACTTGTGAATGATTTCATTGAGTCAAGTGGATATGAAGTTGCAGTGAAGTTGGAGCAAATTTACAACATGTATATTTTGATTGCACCTGACTTATATATGTGTGTGCAAGTACAACTCTGCATATACTTCTCCCAATGACATGATTTAAAATGTTGGAATTAAGTTTTTCATGGTTGAAAACTTGATTATAGGTTTGGAATCATGTCATCAGGCTGAGTAAGTCCAGAGTATACTCAAACACATATTGTCAATTGCACCAAACTTGTTTATGTGCAAGTATGACTGATCTACATGCACCAGAACAAATGACATGATTCCAAGTTTAGCAATCCCCATTTGGAATTCAAAGTCAAATTGGGAACCAAAAAACACATAGCCACTCTTCCCTGTGAGGTGGTATTAGTTTTTAAAAGGGCTTTGATAAAAAAACCTGGGTAATCCGCGCTGACACCCGGTTTTCTCTGCAGCGCGCGCTGCACCAAAAACCCGGTTTTCTGCGCGCACACCCGGTTTTTTTACTTTTTTATTTTTTATGCAATATGCATAAAAATTCGAAAATAATGGTCAGTGGGCTCAGCCAAGCTGACTCATCAACCACATCAAAAACCGCTCACCACAATCAAAAACCGTCACCACCCACCCACTAAGGGCCCGTACCACTCGTTTTTTCTTTTTTTTTCAGAATCAATCCTTGCCTCCTGGGAATTAGCGCTTTTTTCTGATTTCAATTTCTCGACTTTTGCAAGGATTGGTTCACACAGAATTGTGTACCATAGCTCACAGTTTTAGAAAACAAACTCCAGCTCATCAACACTCAATAGCCAAAATCCTCAATAGAGAGGTCCTCTCCTTTGACTGACAAAGTGAATTGGTCAAAGTCAGAGCTCCTCTGACCAATGTAATACATAATTCATTGGTCAAAGGAGAAGACCTGCCTCGGACTGATGGAGCGCATCGGTCATAGAAGGCTTCTCCTCTGACCGATGTACTGCATTGGTCAGAGGAGGGCTTCCTCCTCCTGACTGATGTACTGCGTCGGTCAGAGGAGGGAGCTTGCTCAGAGGAGAGCTCCCTCCTCTGACTGATGCGCTCTCTTTCTGATTGATGTATTGCATTGGTCAGAGGAGAGCTTTCTCCTTTGACTGATGCTGTACATTGGTCAGAGTCTTCTCTCTGACCAATGCAGCATATTGGTCAGAGGAGAGCTCACTCCTCTGACTGATGCTCGAAGCTCTCCTCTGACCAATGTACTGCATTGGTCAGAGGAGATTTTTTTGTGCTCTCATTGGATCATGTTCAGTCATTGGCTGCCATCAATGAGGTGAAGTTGTTGTTTTTTCCTTGCTGGATGTTTGGCCAACCTTGTGTTGGGTGGAGGCTGGATGGGTTTGGAGCTAAGCAATGGGTAACGGATGATTGTGGTGGAAATGTGATGGGAAGAAAAGATGAGTACGGACTCTGGTATGTATGTACATACATTGTACACAGGTTGATGAAGAATTGATCTTTGGAGTTGGGAGAAACGGGTCAACCCCTGTTTCTCCAAATGCTCAATTCTTGGCCAGAATCAATCCACAAGTGTCTCAAGAAATTGTTGCCCGTGTTACGCAATTCTGGTCTTGAATTGATTCTCACAAAAAAAATCAAAATCTGCGCGAGAATCGATTTCTGACGCGCTGTGGTACGGACCCTAAACTTTAAACCCCCATTGCTCAACCACTCCTCAACCAAATCAAACAAAAAAAAACACAAAAATTCACCGTTTTTCCTCCTCTTCAGCGCTACCATCTCTGATTTTTGATAAAATATCTGAAAAGGTTTTTTTTTGCTCACCCCTCAAACTCCCAACTCAGTTTCTCACACCACTTTTCATCCTTCCTCTATAAAAATAAGCTCTTTTTTCTTCTCTTCTTCATCTCTATGTAACTACAGTCTCAGATTTTCCTCTACTCTCTCAGATTTTCTCTACACAAAACTCCTCAAAAACTTCCAAACAAAAAAATTCAATTCTTCCTCTATCCAACTCAATCCCAATATTATCATCTAAAACGTCTCTTTCTCATATCAACCCAGCTCTTCTTTCATCCACCACCTCCAATACCCATGATCTTGCCCCCCTCCTGAGCTATCTTATCAACGCAAAGAGGACTTATATAGGGCTGCCCAAAAGTGGGCTGCAGATCATGGCTATGCCATCTGCATTAGCCATTCCACCACTCAACATGGTGAGAATAGGACCACTTGTTTTTGTGATAAAGCTGACACTGCCAAGCCAAAGGATTCAACCCAATTTAGACCTAGGTCAATAGTTTTTGTATGCTCCTAGAAGAAGATCTGCCAGACTCAACAACATTGTTTCAGTTGATTCTGATCAGTTCTTTTGGTTTTTGATGTGTCTTTTTCTGCTATCTTCTACCATATGTCTTACTTATAGTCTGCCTGTCAATCATTACATACACGTTTCTAACAATTGAGATATCTTCTGTTTGACATTTCCAACTAGGATCAAAAGTGGATCAGAAATTAATTAATGACTATAGTTTTTATTGTTACAAAAAGTTTCCATATCCCATGAATGGTTTACGTGCAGCAGCCATTTGAAGATTTGGCCAAAATCTGCTCCTACTCAAATGTTGTAACTGCTGTTTGGCATGTCCAAATAGGCTCAAAATTAAATCAGAAATTCATTAATGGCTGTAGGTTTTTACTGTTACAAAAAGTTTCCATAGCCCATGAACGGTTTACGTGCAGCAGCCATTTGAAGATTTGGCCAAAATCTCCTCCTACTCGAATGTTGTAACTTCTGTTTGGCATTTCCAAATGGGCTCAGAAGTGTAGCAGAAATTAAGTAATGGATATAATTATTTACTGTATAAAAATTTTCCATAGCCCATGAACGGTTCACGTGCAGCAGCCGTTTGAAGATTTGGCCAAAATCTCCTCCTACTCAAACGTTGTAACTTCTGTTTGGCATTTCCAAATGGGCTCAACAGAAATTAACTAATGGATATAGTTCTTTACTGTATAAAAAGTTTGCATATCTCATGCACGGCTTACACACAGCAGCTGTTTAAAGATTTTTACAATTTTGCCTGGTTTGCCCAGATCAGAAACATGTCAAGGGGGCATTTTTGTGGAAAATGAATATCTTCATGGGTGTCCCCACCCCTCAAAGTTTAGGAAAAAGATTTGAAACCTTGAAGAATCTTTGAATATGAGGGGTACAAAAATAGTTGAAAAAAAAAAAAACTGGGTTTCCCCCTCAAAACTGGGAAGAAATTTTTTTCATCAAAAGTGGTGGTGACTATTGGGTTCTACACCCTTGAAAGTGTGGGAAACAAACTTCAAACCTTGGAAAAAGGTTAATGCTGCGGGCCAATGGAATTTACGCCAAAATTCTGTTGAAATTCAATTTTACATGCCAAGATGACATTTTCATGCTCCAAAAGTAGTTTTTATAATTTTGGTAAATAGGGGGTATCAAATATAGGCAAATCCAAACTTATGTAATTGACTGGTTTTCCAAAATCCACCATTGTTAAAACCAGTTGGTTGGTCATCAATCAACATTGTGCATCCATTGATGAAGGAAAAGATTTTTGGATATTTGACTGGTTTATAATTGTGGATCTGGTATGTTTGATACCCCCTAATATGAAAGTATTGGGAAAAAAATTGAAATCACAAAAAACAGTTGAGTAATGACCTCAAAAAAATTATTCAAAAAAACCGGGTGTGTGTCAGGAATCAGATCAACATTGTAACAGCTGCGCTACGCTAAAAAAAGTGGTGTTTTAGCGCAGCGCAGCGGTAGCACCGCTACTTGCTCAGGCCAGATAGCTTTAGCTGCTGGACAAGCGCTACAGCTAAAGCTAAATTTAGCAGCTTTCCGCTTCTTCCTGAAGGGTATCAGCTTTAGCGCAGCGCAACAAAGGACGCTAAAGCTGAAAAAAGCGCAGCTGTAGCACTTTTGCGCTACCTGGCCGCTGACAGCTAAAGCTGCCTGATTTGGTGTCAGCTTCCCGCTGCAGCAGCTCTCAACAAGCTGATACCGTACCAGCTTTTCAGGAGTGCTTGCTAGCAAGTGGGTATGGTAACAGGTTGTCAAAACATTCTCACGTGAAGCCTGTACAATACCGGCTTTCCCAGAAAGCTGGTATTGTACCAGCTTTCCGGGAGAGTCTCTTGACAAGCTGGTGCAGTACCAGCTCGTCGGGAGAGCCTCCCGACCAGCTGGCAATGTAGCAGCTTGGCAGGAGAGCCTCCCAACAGCTCCCGACCAGCTGGAAATGTACCAGCTTGGCGGAAGAGTCTCCCGGCCAGCTGGCATCACACCAGCTTGTCAGGAGAGCCTCTCAACCAGCTGGCACTACACCAGATTGTTGGGAGAGCCTGCTGACCAGCTGGCAATGTAATAGATCAGCGGGCCTCCCCACCAGCTGACAATGTACCAGCTCAGCGGGAGAGCCTCTCGACCAGCTGGCAAGTAACCAGATTGGCGGGAGAGCCTCCCAACCAGCTGGTATAGTTCTAGCTTGCCGGGTGGCTCTCCCGACAAGCAGTGCCAGCTAGTCGGGAGGCTCTCCCGACAAGCTGGTGTGATGCAGGCTGGTCGGGGCTCTCTCAAGGAGCTGGTACAGCACCAGCTCTCATATTTAGTTTTCTATTTTTACCTGTTTTTGTCTCTCCCGGTGTATGGAGAATAGCGGTTATTACACCGCTGCGCTACCGCTAGATTAATGGTTTACCGCTGCGCTTCCGCTGATTTATCGCGGTTTGCCGCTACGCGGCCGCTAATTTCAGCGCGCTAAAATCACCTGGTTTTTCTCAGGTTTTTAAAATAGCGGAAGCGGTTATGTTGGGCCGCTAACCTGCAGCGCAGCGCAGTGGGGCCAAAAACAGCTGCGCTTACCACTACTCTGCGCTTTCTGGAGCGCAGCTGTTACAACGAGTTGCCAGGATGCAACCGGGTTGGGTCTGGGTCGAAAAACGCTGCCCAAACCCAACCCGCCACACTACGCGGGTCAGTCTGGGTCGGGTCAGCGGGTCAATTTTCTTGACCAAAACCGAACCCATTTAAGAAACAATTGGGCTTGGGTTGGGGCGGGTCTGGTTTGGGTTGGGTAATTAGCGGGTTGACCCGTTTTTATTTGCCTGACACAATGAGGAGAAAAAAAAAATCATTCAATTTATTTTTGTGTATCATATCTTCTTAACTAACATGTATGTATATCTTTATGAATTGGTCAGACACAATGAGGAGAAAGAAAAAAATCTTTTATTCATATTGATTGGCAGTCTGTGCCTCAAACTCATTGATTCCTTTGTCTTGATAAATCCAGTCTTGCCTGCATATGAGAGCCTCCAATGTAGTGGGGGTAAGTCAAACCGCAAGATCAACATCCGCATCAGATTCAGGTGGTTTGGGTGCCAGTTGATGAGAGTTTTTTCAATTGCCAATGACGAGAGATTACGCTTGGACCTGGTGACAGTCATGTTGAGGTTAGAGTTGAGTTGGTCCACTTGTGGAGGCGTTGACACCAACGGACCAAGGTCAAATTGTTGATGGCTAGCTAGCAGTGGAATGGTTGACTCTTGAGTCAGGAGTCATTAGCTGTTGCCCTTGGGCCTCAGTCAACAATCGGGTCTTGGGTTGCCCTGATTAAAGTGATGGCTGCCCAAACCCGACCCAAGACTGAAGCGGGTCTGGGGCGGGTTGGGTTGCAAAAACCGTGAATCAGCTCAAAGGCTGCCCAAACCCAACCCAATTAGTGTTGGGTCACGGGTAGTAAGCGGGTTGGCCCGGCCCGGTTGCATCCTGAGGTGTGTGCGCGCCGTCATTGGTCAACCGTCCGCCTGACGTTGGCTGGACGTGAAACCGCGTGTCAGCGCGGATTACCAGGTTTTTTTTTTATCAACACCCTTTTAAGAAGGTTTTTTTTTTATCAACACCCTTTTAAGATAGCTGAAATGGACCCAGGTTTTAAGTGAATCAAAGCTGAATATCCCAGCAACCATTTGCACAATACTGGCACAAAATTTGGAATAAAAAAAGTAAAAGGGCTTAATTTCTCAACACCCTGGAATTTTCACATTGTTGGTGACATTCCTCACAAAGTTATTCTCATATCTGGTTTTCCTACCTTGAGCTATTTTACTTAAATCCTTTAATCCAATCTATGACTCATTAGCTACAATTACAAAAAACTGTCACAGATTTCAATAATTTTAAAACATTGGCTCTCTAAATACCCTGAATATCACACAATGCCATTGGAATTACTCAAAAAGTTTTTCCCGTATCCATTTTTTCCTACTCTTAAGATATTTTGCCAATAGTTCATTCCTCTATGACTCACTAACCACTTTAAAATCAATCCAATCAAGGGGAAGGGGCTATCTAAATACTCTGAATCTTTCACATGGTTGGTGGCATTCCTTGCCAATTAGTAATCATCCATAAATCATGTTTTCCTACTCTAACTTTTTTTGCCAAAAGCCTTCAAGTACCCCACAACCATAATATTTATGCCTTTTTTAATCTCATTTCTCATGTTTAATTCATTTTTTTTTTTGGACTTCACTCTTTGTTTCATTCCTAACTTGAATGATTTTCATTTGTGGACCAAAAAGTGGTGAAATGTGACAATATTTTGCTGAGAGGATTGATTTGATACAACATGAACTAGCATGTTTGATTTGTCTTGATCATGCAAGTCAAACAATGTCCTTCTTGTTTATATTGGTTGAGGAATGACTGAGCTACAGTCTCTCAAACAGTGAGGTGTCATCGCAGCTTGAGGTGCTCACGGGATTCGTGCGGGATCCAAATTAAGTGCGGGATTTCACACTTTTTGGCTGGTACACTCAGTTCAGGACTGGCTTGAGCTTCGCGTGCAGCCGCGAGGCCAGTCTCACACTGCATGATTAATACAGTGTTTATAGGTCGAACAAGTTTGGGGAAGGGGGTAAGAAGATCTCCGTTGAGTTTGAGTGTGAGGTGGATCTGGATGGTAAGCAAGGGGAGGGAGAGGATGAGTTTGTCTGGAGGAGACGGCAGGACAGTAGTGTCAGCTCAGCAGCTGATCTGAGCTGGGCAGTGCCACCAGTGGGGTGTTTCCGCAGGGGCAACCCTGGTATGTATGTTTTAAAGGGCGCACTGCACCCCCCTACTAGTGGATGTCATGCAACGCCCTCGCAACCAAAAGAAGATCCAATTACAAACAAAACAGATTCTTATTGTAATCATCACCTAAAGAACAGTACATACAACAAATCATCAGTAAACAGCCCACGCCAGTCAAAAGATTAAGAGAGTCAACAGTCAACAGTCAACAGCCATGCCCGCCGATCGCCAACAACATACACCAGGGCTGTCATCCACTGACTCACCCAACTTGCCACCCTCACGCAATCCATCCCTCTCCGCCGACGAGAAACACCTCCCCCACACCGTGTTCGATGTCGACGACAACGAGGAGGACGACAACCAGCATCCATCACACTCGCTCCTCAGTCATCCTCCCCCTTCAAAACCACCCCCAGCCTTCCATCCAGCTGTCATCATCAGGTAAACTAGCTCACCAGAAAAACAAAAAACAAAAAAAAACACCATGTTGATCACCATCATCTCTCTCTCTCTCTCTCTCTCTCAACTCGCAGCATCTGGATCACCCTTTCCTCCTCCGTCATCATCTACAACAAATACATCCTCTCAGATCTCCACTTTGGCTACCCCATCACTCTCACCACCTGGCATCTCACCTTTGCTACTATCGGCACCCGCATCCTGGCCAAGACCTCCCATCTCCTCGATGGCTTATCCCAGATCACCATGACGTGGGATCGCTGGCTCCGATCCATCCTGCCCATCGGCGCTCTCTTCAGCGCCAGCTTGATCTTCAGCAACATGGCTTATCTGACCCTCAGTGTCTCATTCATCCAGATGTACGTCTCTCTTTCCCCAGAAAACCCGCCGTGTCAATTTGTTTTTTTTTGTAAACTGAGATCGGTGTTAACCTTTGAAAACAGGTTAAAAGCCTTCACATCCGTGGCGGTGCTGGCCATCTCGATCGTCATGGGTCTCGAGAAGGCGAACAAACGCACCATGCTGATTGTCCTACTCATCTCCCTCGGCGTCGCCATCGCCTCGGTCGGCGAGCTCGAATTCGCCATGAGCGGCTTCATCTGCCAGACCTTGGGCATCCTGTTTGAAGCCACTCGATTAGTCACCATCCAGAAACTCTTGCACGGGATGAAGATGGATCCATTAGTCTCGTCAGTTATACGCTTTCTTCACCTACATTGATATCTGCATTTTTTTTTTTAAAAAAAAAAAAAAACTAAGCACCCGATCGGGCGATTTTTTCTTGGTACTGCAGGTTGTACTACTTTGCGCCGGTCTGTGCGACTTTGAATGCGATCCTGATACCGGTGTACGAAGGGACGGCGCCATTCAAGGAAGCGATGACAACGCTAGGGCCGATGATACTAGTGACGAATGCGTCGGTGGCGTTTGCGCTGAATGTGGCGGTGGTGTTTCTGATTGGGTCGGCCAGCTCGCTGGTGCTGACGCTCAGCGGCGTGCTCAAGGACGTGCTTCTGGTCCTCGGCTCCGTCTTCCTCCTCGGCTCTACCGTCACCTTCATCCAGCTCGCTGGCTACTCCCTCGCCCTCGCTGGCTTGGTCGCCTTCAAAACTAACCCCGACGTGCTCGACGAGCGCATCCGAAGACTCCGTAGAGCCTTCGGCAAGGCTTAGATTTCTCTCTTTCATTTTCCGTCCTCCTCCCACATAATCTCGTGCTGTCTTTCTTCCTCTGCTTTCAGTTTGCCACTATTCCTATGTCTTCGTTGGGCACACTCTCTGTTCTTTTTTCTTTCCCCTGCTCTTTCATCAGTGTTTATCTCTGCCACTTGTCCTCTCATCCTACCTTCAAAATATATTCTCACCCATAGATATATATACATACATAGTTATACATAGTTATGTAAATACTATTTTTTTTTTCTATATTCTTTTTCTCAACAATAACATTCATGTTTCTCTCCTCTCCAACCCACACATAGAGTATCTCCTTTCCCTACCTCTTGTTTTTTGTTTTGTTTTGTGTGTGTGATCATCAGATCTTTCTCTTTTCCTGTGTCCTCTCCAATAAATCAATATATACATACATACATACATACATACATACATACATACATCCTTCTTTTTTAATGTTTTTTTTTTCCTTTTTTTCTCCTTGGGTTTTTGTTTGTTTGCTGCGCACAGCCTTGTGGTAATACACACACACACACACACAAATATAAATATATGAAGCTGATGCTCTGGAGTCTGGAGTCTGTTGGGCTTTAGGGAAGTGATTTGTGTTACTCCTGAATCCTACTACATATCCCAAGAGAATCAAGGTGGACATACCTACTGCCCTATGTATGTGGAGGAGAGATTCAAATCTTGAGATGACTGCTTATATACTCAACGAGATTAACTCTAGGTGGATAAGCTTTCATATGAAAACATGTACATGATACAAAAAAGGTGACAGGAAAATGTGTGGAAGTATTAAATGTGAAAAAAGAAGAAAAATGACAAACTGTGGGATGTGAAAATAAGGATATCAATCAAAAACTATGTATCACAACAATGTGAACCCATTGTAGTAGTACTATCAACGGTGTAAAAAGTGCTATACACGTATTTGTATATCTCACGTATTGCCTTGTTTTGTATAGTATATACATTGTATTTGTATTGCATTTTTTATCCAATACAATACAGTGTATTTTTGAAAAATGTATTTCCCTCCCCAAACTTAATATTGTGCCAATTGGTATGGTCAATACATTTTTTTGGGATGTATTGTATTGTATTGGTTGCCCAATGCAATACAAATACGCCAAGCCTTTTTGTAATCCAAAATAAATACATACAATACAATGTATATGCCTATACAATACATGTATAGCACTTGTTGCACCGTTGGTACCATGGGGGAGGGGTTGCAACAGGAATCTGTACATAAGTGTCACAAAAGATCTTCCAGAACTCACATGGTCTGTTGTGGACTGTCTGTCTGTCTGTCTGCCTGTCTTACCAGTGCTAGCTGGGGGTTTGATAGATTTGTGAACCTCATACATGTTTATCTTTTGGTTCCTGGTTGAGCAACACCCCACTTTGGTGGGAGACACAACCCCCCAAAGAAGGGGTCATTGACAGCTATTTCTATGAGATCTTGGTCCAAAATGGGCCAAATCACTATGAATGTGCTGAATAGAACAATTAAAAGGACTATTACTAGCCCTACCCCAATGGAATATGGGTTATTTCTGCACTCCTGTTACGCCAAAAGTTGGTATACAACAGATGGGTAGGAGAACAACCAGAATTGTTGTTAATTTGAGCCAAAAGTGGCCACAAATGGGTAAGAATAGCAGGAAAGCACGTGGCAGAATGGCTGCAGGCAGAGGTGGTGGTCTTTCAGCTACTATTTTTAAGAATTAGTAGTAGTAATTGGAGAGAAAAAGGCAGACTAAATGCTCCAGTGGATAAGGAACCGGATGGAAAACACTACTCTAAGAGTAGGAGGAGAATGCTCACTTATACTGAGTTTATGGCTAAGTATGTAGGTGAATAGGCTGAGGAATCCATCTCTAGGCGTCAGAAGCCTTCCTTTTAAGGCCTAGAGGTCCCTCTAGGCATCATGAGGTGCCTCTGGACAAACAGACAAGGCTAAGAATGATCATAAACTTCTATGTGAAGGTTTATGTCCAATTCTATGGCTTTGTAGAAATTATTATGATGTCCCCATGGCATCATGAGAATATTTATGAAACATTTGCTCTATGTTGCCACTTATAAAAATATAATAACTTAAATAATTACCCACACTTCTATGGGAAAGGGTAATTCTATTTCTACAATAAGGGAATATCTAATAGGTAGTATATTTCCTGTAGAAGTACTTTCTCAGCCAAAAGAGACAAGTTTTATATTGTTTTAAAACCTTTTGTATTTTCTTTCTCTGCGCCTGAATATGCTTATACTCTGTATTAGCATATTTACTAGAGGTATATTCTAATGTTTTATTGTAATTCCTCTGTGGTACTTTGAGAATAGCCAAAGTACCATAAGGAGTAATAATTAAGGGGTACTCTCAGTGGGTAACCCTACCTAAATTTACATGAGAAATTCATTTCTGCAATAATATTCAAGGATTTATTAATATTAAATAATATATTGATGAGTTGAAGCAAAGATAGCAGTCCTTTGGATACTTAGAAGTATCTCTAGGGCTGACAGTCATGGTTGTTGCCCTTGGGTGACTTATAAGCAGCAACAGCTGAGGAGTAAATCTCAAAATCCAACTTGAGGATTGAGAGCTGGCCAGAAAATCCAAATAAAATAAAATAAAGATGATTTGATCTGCAACCCCTGTAGGAATTGCTGGACTAAAAATTGAGCCCTGAAATTTAAACAAGGGCAATCCCCAAAGAACTCAGATGGAATGTTGGGGCCTCTTTGGCATCTGGAATTTTTTTGTGTAACTCACTCCAAGGAAAACTTGGTCAACTGCTGCCAGTTGACATGCAGTCACACAAGCATCACTTGAGTCACACTTAAAGCAAGCTTGGATGCACAGTCACTGCTCATCATGAGTGAAACTTGAGTAAAACTTGAAGTTGAGTGTTCACAGCCAGAAAACCTGGCTTGGATGACCACATCCGAGTTAACATCAGATGCGGACATCCGATTTAAACTCGGGTGCCCGCCACCGAGTGAATCGTTGTCCGATTCAAACTCGGTGGCCCGGGTGTTTAGCCACCAAGTTTGAATCGGACAATGATTCACTCGGTGGCGGGCACCCAAGTTTAAATTGGATGGCCACATCCAATGTTAACTCAGATGTGGCAATCCAAGCCAGGTTTTCTGGCAGTGGTTCTAGACATTAACTGGCAGCAGTTGAGCAAGTTTTGCGTGCAGTAACTGACACTCTCAAGGCTAGGTAGATCCCCCAGATAAATATAAAGATTATAAGTTGTTTTCTTTGGATTTTTTTTCTTCTTGTGTTCTACCTTCTTTTTACTTAGGATATATAGTTAATTTTAGCTCTCAGGTATGAACAGATTTCACATCAGTCATGTCAATGACATGTGGGCTGGGAGTTTTTTTTTCATAAGATTTGAATGCATAATTTATGTGTGCTAAATTCTAATGAATTGGCCTTGAAAGCAAACTTCAAGGGATCCAATGAGGCTTCTTTGAAAAATCCAAGCGCTCTGGAGGAAATTATTTCAAGTGAAAAAAAAAGAAAAATAAACTTGCCACAAGAGTAATGCATCTCATTTGGCACTGGCAGGCTCTTATTTTGGTGCATTGGCCTGCTATACATTAATTTTTTTCTGGAAAAAGGTATACAAGGTTCTTTCTTTGATTGTGTGATTATTTATGTTATTCAATTGCTTCTTTAAAACAATATCTCAGTTTATGTCTTGACTTGAAACCTGTGTTGAACATATCTACCATATGAAATTTGATGAAATTTTCACATCCCAATATTTGGATATTTCAGAAGAATTGGAGCAATTCAAAACTTGAATGTCAATTTGATGATCAGTGCCATAAAATTTGTGTTGAAATTCTGTTTCTCTTCTCTACTCATCCTAAAAACATTTCTTATCTCTTTATTATTTTTGATATTAAAAATCATTCTTTACTACATTAGAAAGCATGTTAGTAAAGTTTAGCCACACCTGGTAGTCTGAGAACCCTGAGTAGTAGGTTGAATATAGTGAAACCAGTATTCATATGTACTGTCAGATAGTATTCCATGTTTATTCTTTATTGTCTTTTATTCATTTCCACAACCACAAGTCATTAGTTGTATGTATTCTATTCAAGTCCTCTAGATTAGAATGAAGAAAAAGACTATTGGTTCTTCTCCCTCTTTTTTGCAACCCAGGACCAAAGGTGGGCCAATACAGTAATGCATATTGGTAGCCCATTGAAATGCAATACAGATACACATATCACGTATTGGTTTCCACTGTAGAGCTACTCTTTATGGGAATAGAGCTTGAGAGGGAATAGTGCTTGAAGGGCTGCCTCTCTATAATAGCTGGGAGAGATAAGTATAAAAAGAACAAGAGTATGGACTCCTGCAGAAAAGTGTGGCAGATGAAGATATTTAGATATATATGCTAAGGTATGATTTTTGTATAATCCAAGTTCAATAAACCCACAGATTCAGCAAAACTGAATCTGAGGTTTCCCTACTGATTGAACTCCACAAACAGAGCTCAACTTGGGCCTGCTATCCAGCTGTGCTGGACACATCCCCCAGGTCCCCGCCCATGCGCATCAGCAACATGAGGGGCAGGTTCCTTACATTGGACGCATCCTCATGGGGGGCCTTATATAGCCACACTGCTCACCTAATCCACAGAGTCCTTCCTTCCATTGCAAGAATCACCAGCGGTTGTCAACACGCCGCCACGTTCTGTGGGTGGTTATCTCTATCCCAACCAAGCCACCAAATCAACTCAGTTCTCCTTTTGGCCAAGGGTCCAACCATCCATACACCACCTGCTAAACATGACCCTGATCACCTCATCTCCATGCACATGCCAACAGTAAGCTTGTTGCTGTCCTTGTATCTAACAACTGCAATCCAGCCGTGACCAGGAGGGTCACGCAGTGGGAGTGCAAGAGTAGCAGGTGTGGATGGGAGGTGTTTCACAGCTGTTTCATGGAATGGCGGGAGGGAGAGGGTTGCCAGATGAAGCAACCGGCTCCCTCCAGAGGAAGAAACCAAGGGCCCTAGCAACTCAGATAGCAGCTGAGGTGGCTCGCTTTTTTGGGGTTTGGGTTGCTAAAAGTTGAATGGCAACCCGGTTTGACTCCCGCGCTGGAGCTGCTCTAAGGATACACATGGCGTGCCCCAGATACTCGATGATATTTGAATATCAATATCTAAGAACTTGCGGATGCAAGCCTGTGCTCTGCGAACGGTTGACCACGATGGCAGGCTCAGATTGCACAACAACCGGAGTGTAACCTGGATGTGTTTGTAGACAGCCCTGGAGATGATATTTCTGGAATACCCAATCAGAAGGGAACCAACCAGCTCCTTCAACCAGAAAGATGTGTAAGTAATTGCTTGGCTTTAAGATTGGGAGCAGCGGTGAACTAAGGGTGTACTGACCATCTTATTTTTAAAAGGAAACCACACATTTTCCCCTTTGGAAACGCCTTTGTGGGACTTGTCACAGTTGGCCTCCTCGTGAGCATCCTCCTGCATCTCCTCCTGCATGCCATTGTATATCAATTGGGGCAGCCTAAATGAACACCAATAATTTACTACATGTACACCAAGTTTTTGGTGTGCCAACATTCATACACCAAGAAGCCTGGGGTAAAGCACTTAAGCACACCAAAAATGTTGGTGTGCACATGTGAGCACACCAAACACTTTGGTGTAAATACAAAAAAGTAGGAGAATATTGGTGTGCAGCTGGGTGGTGTGCACAAGTGGGGCTTACACCAAAAGTGAAAGAAGTGCAGTCAAATGATCATCCCAAATTGACATTGAAGAGCACAACAGAGTTTTTCTTTAGTGACAAATGTGGTTCAAGGGTATGGACACACCAAGAATATTAGGGGTAGGAAGAGGTTACACCCCTTTCAAAAAGTAGTGATTTATCTCTCCAATTGGTGTGAGGTGGCAATCAATGCACACGCAAAATGTTGGGTGTATCATGACTCTGCACACATGAAATTTTGGCCATTTTGGTGTGCATCATACTATACACCAAATGTACTGGTGTAAACTATGGTTTGCACCAAGTAGCCTTAGTGTGCATCAAGGTGCACACCAAACATTTTTGTGTGCACACCTACTAGTCTGTACCCCTTTTTTGGTGTCCATGAAGTAAATTATTGGTGTGCATTAATGCTGCCCCTATCAATTCGGTCCAATCGATATTGCCATCCGTACCCGTAATTCCAGTGCCAGACACATCAAAGAAGTCTTCTTGCGTCATTTTGCCTATCCAATCCAATGCCTCTTGAAGTTCAGCCGCATTAGTTTGTCTTTCTTCTTCTATATCATTTTCCATCTCAGAAACGTTGTGAAGGTAGTCCTCCGGAGTCGAATTCAAACCCGAGTCCATTTCAATATTGTTGACTTTGCTCACGCCTACGTTTGGGACCCAATTGTGAATTGGAGGCAGCTCATCATTATTTTCCTGTTCTGGTACAGGTAAGCGCACATTTTTGACATTATTCTGATGGAGGGCCAGATTTTGATGGACTGGAATTTGCTTCTCCTTCATTGGCCGAGATCCACAAGCATTACAGACGTAGATTGCCGCGCTTCCTGATCCCGTTTGGTCAAACCCTGCAATCGTCCAAGGCAAAGCAACCAAAATTCAATTGGGAAGAAAAAGCACCAAGTCATAGGTGATTTGATTGCACGTACCTGTGTGATCTGTCATTTTCCTTGAAACAGCTGCTGATGGAAATTCTCTTCTATTTTTGATGATTGACAACGGCTGGCCAGACTTATTCAATCAAAAAAAAAATTGAGTTCTTTGGTTCAAAGAGGAAGTCCCGTGGGGTCTGCTCACCATAAAAAGAGGTTCAAGTCCTCACTTGCGACTGGGGTGCCACCAAACCTCTTCCATCTTCCTTGATATTGCAGTCTTTGCTTTTACATCTTAATTTGTCTTGACCTTTCCAATGTCTCACACTATCAACTCAAATCAGCCACATAATCGCAGCTCACACCCACCTACCAGGGGGGTCAAATCTGCTATGCCTCCACCTTCCCACCCAGCCTCTCAAAGTCGCCCAAGTTCAAGAACAGCTTCCGGAACTCACCTCGCAGCCTTTGTCCCTCCTCATCTTCAGCCATCATCTGTACCTGGTAATAATGTTCCCATCCCTTACCAAAACTGTCCTGGCGGTGGCGGCTATCTTTATCAATCTGCTGGAAATTCTGCTCATTTCAATCAGTTCAATGTTGGTCAAGATGAAAGCAACTTTGATTCCAGTCACCACGCTTCCAATAACGGTTTTGAACTGCTTGACAATTCATACATCAGAAACCCACCAATTCCACCACCATTTGTCCCTGGACAAGATGATCATGATCGTGACAAAAGCACCTATTCTAATCAGGCTGGAAGGAACTTGATGATATCAGAATCCTCTTCTTTCAGCTCACAGATCAATCACGATGTTTTACAGGAGATCTTTGATCTGTCTGAACACAACCTTTCACATGGCAGGAGGCTGCTTGAGGTATTTCTATCTGCGTTCTCAATGCATGCCTTGTCCCTAGAACTACATCAAACATTTTTTTCTTATTATTAACTAGATGACCCAGCCCAACATCATGGGGGCGCTCGTGTATGAATTGATTTCCATTAGAACTAATCAAGCCAGGCCAGCGTCACTGGCACCAGACTTGGGAAACCCCCCCCCCCCCAAATCAAGATGGAGTTGTGGATGATTTTGCTTGCTTTGAGTACAAAGACCAGATAAAGGTAATGTGGCCATTCAATCATCATGATATATGGTATAGACTTATTTGTTGATCTCTTATTTGATTCCGTCATGTAGAACAACATACGTGATTCTGCTTGGCGCAAGATTTTAGAAGCACGACTTGTTACTTACAGCCAACCAGTCGATGATGATGGCGCCTTTCTCCCTACAGCTCTTATTAATATGACACAGGTCTGCTGTTTTTCCTTGCTTTTTTTATTCTTATGCTTTCCTATCGCCGGAGTGCAATTGACCATTTGCTTCAGGCCTATGTTTCTTTGCTTCCAAGGGCGGACCATGTCAAATACCTTCCCCCAGGATATAGTGCAGGGAATGGTGCAGCTCGGCGAAGTCTATGGAAGCTGCTTGGTGAACTCCTGAAACACATCCGTGTTTCCTGTTAGAACTTAGTAAGCTAATCATTTATGCAAACGATATGATGTCTGTGGTTGATGCTAGACCGTCTTCTCCATTCCAGTTACTCAAAAACATCATCAACACCTCCAATGGTAAGGCCAACGGGAATGCCCCAAGTCTTGACGTGTTGTATAATCAAGTCAGTAACTCCCTTTCTCACCAGGACAGATCTTCAAAGTCTGATTACCATCTTAAATGACCCCTAGATCCACTCGGCCCTCAGCGTCACCGGAGCCGTGCAGGGCAATTGGTCTCAGCTCAGCCCTTGCGTCAAAGTGCGGTTTGCGTACATGCAATTGGAAACTGCTGCACATTCTATGAAACCAACACAGGGTCATGGCTCTCAATGGACACCAATCGACAATCACCTTTTGTTTATGAGCCAACAATCGCCTGGTTATTTGCAAGCGTGAGTTTTCCCTTTGGTTTGACAGAAGGTTTTATAATGTCTCAGTTTTTCATTTTGTTGACTTTAGATGGGCTGCAATGATTATGGAGAAGGACAACGAGGTTTTTGAACCTAGAGGCGCAGTTTGGCAGAGTGTTAAACACTTATGCAACTTACCAACTCATGAAGACGTCCTTGAACGCAAAGTTTTGGATCTCTCGTTGCCAGCTCGCACTCAACAAAGCCAAGCCCAAGAACCCTTGGACTTCAGCTCCATGAACGACTGATTTGCACCTCTGCAATCATAGATTCTTTCAATTGAACGATAGATTCCTGAGAGAGTCCTCCTCTTGATGTTAGTCCACACCTGTGACTAACAACGACATCAACAAACACAAACCTGAGAGAGTCCTCCTCTTGATGTTAGTCCACACCTGTGACTAGTGACGACACCAACAAACACAAACCTGAGAGAGTCCTCCTCTTGATGTTAGTCCACACCCGTGACTAACAACGACACCAACAAACACAAACCTAGACGGGTTGGTTGGGGAGACAAGTGAGTGTTTGAAACAAAACGATGAATGAATCTATGTATTTCAACAATCTACCTGAGAGAGTCCTCCTCTTGATGTTAGTCCACACCCGTGACTAACGACAACACCAACAAACACGAACCTGACAACAAGAACAAAGGAATGAGAGAGAGATCATGAGAGTGATGAAACAATGAAACTGAGAGATGATGAAGGAACAGACCTAGACGGGTTGGTTGGGGAGACGAGTGAGTGTTTGAAACAAAACAATGAATGAATGAAGAAAAGCGATAAAACAGACTGAGAAAGCTAATAAACTACATTCATCCTGAGGTTAGGTTTCAACCTAATCTCACTGTTTACCCCGCGCCGCAGCCGAGTGAAAATGACCACTCAAACTTAACCCAATTAAGTTCAATACTTTCTTCCCTTACATACCATTTTTTTCTTTTCAACCTTTTGGTTATGAGTGTGCGATGTAGGATGCGTGCTATTTTTCTATATGCTTTCCATCCTGTACTGTTGTCTGCAATTTTACATTCATACTGCTACGGATTGATCCAATCACATCATGCAGATAAATGCAAAACCCGAGGGGAAATATCGGATCAAGAAAGTGTAAAATAGTGGATTACCCAAGCAGATTTAGAATTAAACGTAAAAGAGCGGATTATACGAGCAGATGTAGCCCAGAATCATCCAACTGGATGGCTGGTCCGCAGGACAGCAAGCCAACGTTGAGCTAAACGCCCCTTTACCCTGCCAACAATAATTGTTGCAAGTACGACAGCTCAACGCTGCCTCAACAATGCTTGGTTTCCCAAACCAGTGGCAAGACGTTGTCAAGTCCTCATTGTAACGACGTGGGTCACTGGTTGCCAACGTTGAATCAAGGTTGGAAAGCTGGTTTTGAGAACAGTTTGTAAGTTAAAGGCTACGGTGAAAGGACGGCTACTTGTCGTGTCCTCAAACGTCCCACCAGCGTCCTCATAACCATAACCCCAATAACCAATCGGGGTAATGGATCTGCCGACGGTAAAAGAACGTCACCCACTGCGGGAGTGAGCAACGTCCGATGGTTCGTTTTCCCTCGCGACGCGAAAACGTCCATCTGGGCCGTGGTGTACCTGCTTGTTCAGCAGGTCACCCTGCTTGCTGAGCTGGTACAGCCTGTACCTGCTCGGCCAGCAGGTCACCCGCTGGTCAAGCAGGTGCAGGCTGTACCTGCTCGGCGAGCAAGTCACCCGGCTTTCCAAGTTGGTACAGCCTGTACCAGCTCGGCCAGCAGGTCCCCTTGCTGGCCGAGCAGGTACAGCCTGTACATGCTCGGCCAGCAGCTCAACCTTCTGGCCGAGCAGGTACAGCCTGTACCTGCTTAGTGAGCAGGTCACATTGCTGTCTCCTACGGAGAGCCCTCCGGGCAGGTCCCCCGGACCCTCCGTTCGAGAGGCTTGGTTAGGCTAGCTGGAGGAACCGCTTTGGGAGGTATACATGGTGAGAATCAAACGCTGGATACAAATTTGTGTCTCGGAGAGTCAGGAGAATGGTCAGCAGCAATGGAAAACCCATTCTCAACCACAAGACAAGAGGAGAAATATCAAAGCGTGTGAGCAGAACAAGCCGTTAAGACTCCGTTATGTTATAAAGAACAAGAAAAAAAAGGGTGATGAGCTGATATTTGCTTGACGAAAAAGGAGTCAAGAGAGATAAGTGGAACCAATAAGCTAGAATCTGAATGGTGCACCATCACGATGAGTTGTATATTCCGGAAGCATACAAAGCGCAGGGGCATAAGAAGAGAAAGACAACGGGGATGGCTGTGATGAGTTTGGGGCCGAGAGAAAGAACCAGGCGTGAATACAAACCATATATTCTCATCTTATTTCGTTCATCAGACCTGCCGATGGAGTAACATTTTCACCAAGCACCAGTGTCCCCAAGAGATGATCTGTTTCGCCCTGTTTCGCCATCGCTCATTTCAGGCGCCTCTGGGGGCCCGTCAAGCGTCTTGCGCAACTCGGCCAGCGCGTCGGCAACGGCCGAAAGCAAGTTCGGAGCGCCAGGAGCCTGGAGGGCCGGCCACAAAGCCGATTGCAACCGCACTGCCACCACCACCACCACCCATTCCACCGAGAGAGCGCGTAGCGGGTCTGCCGTTGTTGGTCAAGTGGATAAGCGAGAGTGATATGTACATAGGAGCCTCGCGCGGGTGATCAAAACCAGAAAATCCCCTCCCGCCTGGAGCAAAAGAAGGCAGCCTAAGGCAACAGACCAAGTCACCCGCAACACTGACGATTGCCGTCGAGCTTAACCCAATCCAACTCCCTGTGCCCCGCGCCGACGACATATCGTATGTATGCTCGTTTAGCCTCGCATTTTTTCCTGGTCGTCATTTGTTTGTGTCTCCTAAACAGAAGTGATATATCTCAACTTTACTTTCAAGACGCGGGATGTGCTGAAGGGGCAAACAAATTCTGCGCAGGGATGAGAGCATCGATTGGCCATGGAACCCTGCTAGATCCTGCCCCCTCTGCCCTGCAGCATCTGAGACAGAAAAGACAAGCAAGTTTGTAACTTGTATTACCTCAAAGCGGCGATGTATGTAGAAGTCGTCTCATATCGATTGTCAACTTCAAGTAAGCCAGCGTATTATGCTATGCGAGAGACCGGCAATACCTTCAAAATAGCGGGCGGATATAGGAGAGAACTAAATTGTTGCATGCTCCTTGAAATCCGATATTATGATGGCCTTTATCTATGACGTCTCTTCGGGTGGGATAAGCCAGGATAAACTTTTCAATCTTTGGGTATCCACCGCATCAGTTGGTGTTATATCGTTGAGTCTCATGAGGTAGTGCAGGTAGTGCTGACTGGAGGACGTTGATAATAGTTACATTATTAGTAAGGATACGTAACAGATGCATGCGGGAGGTGTTTGCAACCAGAGCCCAGACGACATTTCCCAACCAGCCACGCATGTATGAGCTCGTCAGGAGTCAATGGTGCAGCGATGGTGGCCTGCAAGTGGCATCATCCACCAGCGCTGGACATCGTAACGGCAGTCGTTCTTCCAGCGACAAAATGGGGCGGCCGGACGAGCCATGTCTCTACATTACTTGTTGGGGTGGGGGGGGGGGCATCCTTGTTGGACAGAGGAACTCCGATCAAGTTTAGCTGCGTCCTCTGCCTTTGTGCTCTTTACGAGCGCAGTAGCAAGTTAGCAACCATCGTCACTACATTATACGTACGCATACATGTTATATAGTTTTCCCGCTTCAATCAATGCACTTTTGTTGGTATCGCTGAGTGTTTGCGAGCGAAGAGTCCCAAAGCTCAACCTTTGGCCCGGCCAAGATCGATTCGGATGGTGCTAATTGCTAGCGCCGGTCGTATGTTGCATCTTCCATGCCCTTCGCCTCCCCCACAAGCTGCAGACCAAGCCAACGACACGCAAGCACACACATACCTAATTATTAAAGAGTTGTATCCCACTCCCTTTCATTTATAAAAGGGCCTAGGAATAAGACACTTGGAGAGATATCTCACCTCCATCAGTATCAGTCTTGCAATCTTCCTTCATCTATAATCCGTCAGTCTAGATCTGTCTAGATCTGTCTTGGTTGAAGGTCTGAGACCAACATCACCCGGAGAAGCTTCACACAAAAGATTACGACTCGCCGAAATTAGTGTACTTACTCGTTTCAAGCCAAGATGGAAAACATGAATGGAACGAGCGTGATATCGTCGTCGTTGAATAGTTTTGCATCTCCATGGTGGTTCGCGACGAACAGCTCTTCGAGCAGCTGGGCGATTTCCACGAGCGGCGAATTAGCGAGACCCGGAAGTACGACGAGCCTGATTCTGGAAGCGATATTGGTGATGAGTTTAATGTCTATTCAATCTGTGCTGCTGCATCCCAAGTTCGAAGGCTCGACCGCATCCCGCCTGGCGCGCTTATCGCTGGGCCCTATCATCGTGGGATGGTGGTTCTATTTCCCGTTCCGCTTGCCCGTCCAGCCGCTAGAAACGAGGAACATCCTCCCCGGCTTCGCCGCGGGCATGATGATCCTCAAGTCTCTCGAATGGACCTTCGTCGCCGGCCCGTACCACCTTCGCACCCTGAAAACTATAGACGGGGTCCCTTTCTGGGTCAAAGAACCTGCCCCTATGCCTTCTTCATGCGGCGGCAAGTCCGATTGGCGCGAGCTAGCCTTGTGGACCGCATTACAGTTTCAATCGTATGTGTTGATGTCTTTTTTTGTTTGATTACGATTCCAAAAAATAAATTCCTCTACATAGTAGATATCTTAATCCATCCTTTTTCTTTCTCTCTCTCTCTCTCTCTCTATACTTTGCAGTTTTCGTGGATTGAGATGGTCATGGGGACCATCGACGCCGATCAAAGGGAACCAGAGCACCTTCACGCAATCCATGCTTGAGCTGGCGCGGCTGCAACTGGTGATGCTGCCATGCTTAGCCTTTCTGATCCACGCGCAGGATAGGAGCACGAATAGCTTTGACTCGATGCGGGCGCTTCTAGATCTGGGCGTGCCATCGTTCCCGGGGCTGAGATATGTAGCCAGCGGGTTCCATTCGATATGTGCCATGCTAGTAATTAGCTCGTCGATCGAGATGATGAGCCTCATTCCGGTACTATCGACCTATCTGCTGCACCCTCTCGCGCAGAAACTGGGGCTTTCTTCCCAATGGTGTGACCTCGTCAACCCGCAAGCCTTCCCCCCTCAGTTCGGCCCCATCTTGGAGTTCTCCTCGCTGGCCCACTTCTGGGGCAAAACCTGGCACCAGCGCTTCCGCCGCCCCTTCCTCTTCTGCGGCGGCAAACCCGCCATGGCTCTCGCTAGATTCTTTGGCGCTTCCCCACAAATCCAGAAGGCTTGTGGTGCCATGGGCGTCTTTGCCATCAGCGGACTCCTTCATGAATATCGTGAGTCTTCCCCCCCCCCCCCCCCTCCAAAAAAAAAAAAAAGAAGAAACTACTTCTTTTGTCCGTTTTGTCAAATTCTTTTCATATCTGACTCTTTCTCCCATAATTTTCTGTCCATCCTACTCTAGCCATGCACGCATTCGAACGTGCGCCGCACCCGCACCCTCGAGGACTGTTCAAGACTTTCCCGGGTAGTTTCCTATTCTTCTTCGTGCAGTCGTTTGGCCTGATCCTTGAGCCGATGATTATCCCTTACATCCCCAAGCGGCTCGGCGGGGCCAAACTGTGGACGGCCTGTTTCTTATTCTTGACGGCGCCGCTCTTCACCCGCGATATCTGTCGCCCTACCGGCATGTTCACCCAGTACCACGTCCCCCAAGAATGGACCTGGCTCCATATCCTCATCCCTGCTCCCTATGCCACTCACGTCTTGTCTCCCAAATAACCTTCACCCTTCATCCATCTTGTCCCCCCCCCTCCCCCCCCACGTTATCATATTCACGTCTGCTTTCTCTCATCCTGTACTACATCTGTATGGCTTTTTTTTCTTCTTCATATAAAGGAATCGATTCAAAAGCAGAAATGATTGGCAGCTACCGCACAGATGCTCTTGATTTTTGTTAAAAAAGAAATTTGTATTTCTCTTTTTCCTCTGCCTCTTCCTCTTTTTGTTCTTTTTTTGATTCCGATGGTGGAGGATTCCCACACATTTGTATTAAACCGTTTGAAATTATATTTTGGTGGGCGAGTACTACTGCATTCACATACGTCAAGGCCTATCACAGCGGAACAAAAAAATCAGGGGCGAAAGACCAAAATTCAAATGAAGAAGTAGAAGTAAAAATAAGCTTGATCAAAAACCGCGAGCAGTTGTGATTTAGTCGTAGATAGAATCTATGATGGTTAGTTATATGAACACAAGTGGGATAGAAATGGGACGAAAAGGGCGTTAGTTGGGTCGGGTGAGGAAGGCGTCGAGGTTGGACTGTTTAGGGTCCCAAGGTGCGTTGCCGATCCCCCCGGGCTGGCGCGAGAGGTTGTTGAGATGGTCGGTGACGTTAGAAGCAAGGGTGTGAAAGCGGACGTACTCCTCCGGGACAAGTCGGTCGAGGAAGTTCCTGGTGAGCTGGATGCGCTCCCAGCCCGTGTTAGCGAAATGTTCCAGGCTGGTAGCGTGGTGGGGGTGGGGCTGGAAGCGGTTGAGGGTCTTGAGTACTTGGATGAGTTCGGTAAGGAAGATTCCATGCGAGACGATGCACAAGTGCACCCCTTCTCCTTCTTTTTCTTCCCCGCTGCTCGTGACCTGGTCGGGATAGTGTTGGTGGAGGAGTGATGTCCAGGTGGGGTCGATGATCGACCGGACGAATTCTTCCGCGCGAGCCTGGACGTCTTCTCGACTCTCGCCGTTCTTAAATTTCAGCGCTTTGTTGGAATAGAAGCCCTCGTACGTGCATCTTCCCGAGTCCCACCGCTCTCCCTCCGCCTCGCCAAAGTTCTGTTCTCGCAGGAGGGGGAGCACGACCAGCTGGTTCTCTTCATTCTGATCTTGCCCCTTCGGTGGGACTGGGTTCTTCAGATTCTGGATGCAGATCTGGTTGGCTGTCAAGTGAGCGCGCTTGAGGTCTGAGCAGAAGATTCCTGTTGTTGTTGTTGTTGTTGTTGTTGTCAGTTTCAGTTTTATTTTATTTTTTTTTGGGGGGGGGGGGTGATGAGATGAGTGGGACTACTCAACGGTGGAAGCGGTGGTTCTTGAGCGAGTCCCCGAGTCGCTGTGCCTGCGCATGGCCATGGTTGGTGAGTGTTGCGTCCCTATGTCCCGCCCAGATGGGGATGATATTGTCCGTTGACTCTCCATGTCGGACGAGCGTGAGTGTGAGTGTGTGCAGCATATTAATATGTATTTATATTATTCCCGCTTTATATATGTAAGTCTGAGATTTGAAACGGTCATTAATTACAATTTAATTTTTAATTTAATTTTTTTAATGGTCGCCCGCAGAATTGTACTCCCCGGCAGTAACGGTGCGGTGCTCGCCCACTTCCGGGCGCCGATCCGGTTCGCATTCGCATACGGCTCGGCCGTCTTCCCGCAGAAGTCCTACTCGCCGGCCCATCCGCCGCCCGTCCGGGACTTCGTCTTCGCCGTCTCCCACCCGGGCCACTGGCACAGCATCAACCTCCACCAGAACCCGGTCCACTACTCGCTCCCCGCCAGGCTCATCGGCAGCCCCGCCATCGCCTGGCTCCAGGACCACGCTCCCGGCGCCGGCCTCTGGTTCAACCTGCGTGCGACCGTCAACCAGACAGTGTGTTCCCCCCCCCCCCCCCCCATCCCTCTCTACTCGTGCAGTTCCTGAACCTCATGCCGTCGTCTTCTGTTCGCACCAGGTGATCAAGTATGGCGTCGTATCCATCGACACGCTGTGCAACGACCTACTGGACTGGAACACGCTCTATCTGTCGGGGCGGATGCACAAGCCCATCGACATCCTCCGAGACCATCCGCGGGTCCGACTTGCGCAACAGGTGAACTTCGTGTCGGCACTCCGCACGGCCTTGCTGCTGCTTCCTGAGACCTTCGTCGAGCTGGAGCTGTACAGGACCATCGCCGGGTTGAGCTACATCGGCGACTTCCGAATGCGGTGGGCCGAAAACCCTCACAAGGTCAATAACATCGTCGCCGGACAAGCTGAGCTCTTCCGATCAATCTACCATCCCCTCATCATCGCTCTCAGCTCCCACGTCAACATTCAACATCTATCGTCCCACTCTCCTCACCATACCTTCACTCAAGACGTCTCGCCTCGGGCGCGGGCAGAGCTGCTGGCCAAGCTGCCCATCCGGCTCAAAGAGCGTATCCGCACGGTTTACGACCGGCGCTGGAATCTGCAATCCGCCTTCCCCTCGGCCACCAACCTGCCGCTCTCGACCTCGGACGAAATAGATATCTTGACAAAGATGGCTGCTGATCGCGACTTCCAACCGACGCTCAGAGACGCCCTCGTGGACATTGTCGCCCGCCCTGCTCTCTTCCAATCCCTCAAGGGCATCGTCTCCGCTGGCCCTGTCAAAAGCGTGTCATACGCCGCTCAAAAAGGTGCAGTTTCATGCAAATAGTGACTCATTCCATTATTGATGCTTTTTTTTTTTCTTGGTCTCCATCTAATCGTATCCCTCTAGTTCTTAAACGATTCACTGCTTCATCCTAACCAGCTTGGCCGCTCAAAACGTATCATACACATGACTCTTCGCACATTCGCATCCCATTCATAATCGAATAATTGGTCGTTTCTAAACCCTGCTACCCATTCATGCACGTCCGGAAACAAAAGCTTAGTGGTTCTTCGATAGTTTTACCAACTAACGCATGCATGAAATTCAATTTGGTCTCCTCTCTTCTTTGAGGCAGCAATCCCTCTTCGAAAGATCCTTTTCTCTCACTTAGCCTTACCTCGTCATCCCCTTGCTAGATCAAGTTACCTGTGTCCATATTCCACACTGTGTCATTTTTTTTTTCTCTCATCTCCATTCCACGCACATCCCTTGTTTGTTTTCTTTGTGTGTGTGCTGTGTTCTTGGTTTTGGGGTCGTCTTGGGGCTTATGCTTTTTTCTCTGTCTCATTCCTCTGTTAATATTTTTTTTCCGGTAGAATTTATGATAGACTTGCAATTACCATGTTGAACCATCACAAGATTACACTGGCCATCTCTGCAAGGTTATTGGCAAAAGAGAAAGGTATCTCTTTTATCTATTCGCTATCTACTACTACTGGCTTTGTTAAAGATTGGCAATGGGAGACTCGTCATACTCATCGTATTTTATTCTTTTTTCTCTCATACCGCTATTCATTATTTTGAAGATGTAAAAAAATAAAAGTTCCCAGCCCACTTCCGTTTTCATCAGTCACTAAAGAGACTGGCAGCAGACCAAAGGTCCTGTGCAAATGAGGATTCGGAAAAAGCTAAAATCCGGTGGAAAGATTGTAACATTATCACGCTCTTTTTGGGAAAGAATATCAACATTGGGCTGCAAAAAGTTTCCAAGCATTGAGGAAGCATGGTCTTTCTTGAAAACTATCTGTCAATCTGTATATCTAACTTGAATGAAGATAGGGGGGCAGAAAAACAAATTTTGAGAAGGCCAAGGCTGCAAAGCAGCCCTTGAGAATCTATGTAGTGTGAGAACAGGAAATAGACCAATCTGTGACTGTTAGAATATAAAAATTCCATTCAAATTGGACAATATAATACTTCTCCTGATTTCATCAACTCAACTTCTTTCTCAGTAGTTAAGGAATCTATTGAGTATGTCAAGATAAAGTTGAACACCGTTTTCCAAGTCATCCGCAATCTCTTTGGATCTTCCTTCCAGAAATCGGGTCGCGATTTATAACTCTCATCATGCATAAGCCAATGTTCGATGTAACTCCACAATAATTGCAATCTGAGTTCTTTTAATTTACCGACGAGGCCGAGTTGTAGTCGGGCGATGAGCTCATCAGTATGCTTTTCAAAGCAAGTCACAGCCGTCCGGAAGGCTTCAATTCTATTGACTACATCGTGACTGGTCTCGGGTAGAACAGTAATGATTGTGTCAACAAAAAAGAGGTAGGAGATGAAGGATTTCTTCATCAGATCTGTCATTTCAGGAGGGAAGCTGATTGGTGACATCAAGAGAGTCTCTTCAGCCCATTTTTGAAGCGCTTTAAAATCAATTTTCAGTCTTCTGTGATAAACATTCATCCAGATCTTTGAGGAGGAGAATAATTTATTTATTTCTGTGGGCACGAGGAGCGACGGCCTGCGAAGTTTCTTGGTACGTTTAGATGGCTGAGTAGTGTGCCCGTTGATGTCTTTGAAAAATTCCAAAGCTTCGTCTCTTTTGAGCAGGAATCCGGCAAGATTGGAGTCGGAGCGACTTTCCCATTGGCGTATGTCGATGTATTTTTCAAATAGGTCTTTTCGTTTGGTGTGCAGCTCGTCCACAGAAACTGGGATTCTGAAGATATATTTATGAAAAACTAACTGATGAACGTTGTTCTCCTTGCTCAGGTTAATTCGGTCGAGTAGTGGTACCCTGGTGATCCTTGATTTTTCGTTATTGGAGCTCGTAGCCACTCCCGTCGATTTGCCATGATCTGCAAAATTATACGCTGGTGGTAAGCCGTTAAAGAATGCATCGTCCACTGGAGTTCTTTCATGAAAATAACGATCATCAGAGCTAGTCGGTTGGAGCTGGTAATCAATGCCTTCCATGAGATCCTGGTCAGCCTCGCCAATCCAGTTGTCGGAGAGTGCCTCATGGGCTTCGATCGCATCCCAAACGCTTCCTCGGCAAGTGATGACTAATTCTGTCACAATCAACAACAGGATTGTTGTCAACTTCATGGCAATTAGCAAGTTGAAGTAGTTGCAAATTTGCAATGTTGCTCTTTTGTATGTGGATGATTAACCAAGAATTTTCAAGCAGGAACCAAGGAAATGTGGTGCGAGTGGGGGCCGAGAAGCCGAGGCAACAGCAGAGGTTCATATATAGTACTTCCGTTCATGGAACCTTTCCTCTGAGGGTATTGTCTCATCCTCTGACTAGTCTCGAGAAGAAGTTTCATTCTTAGTGGTTAAGGAAAAACAAAAATTGTTAAAATGGATGTAAGAGTCGGATGTGGGGAACGGAGAAGAAGGAGAAGCGGCGAGATTCTACAGCATGCACGAAACCGAGCTTAACTAAGACTCTCGATCGGAGGGGTCCCGGGGGGACCCCGCGTCGCGAAGCGACGCTCTCCTGACGGGAGGCGCCTGCCTGCGGCAGGCCGAGGGACTTGTGTTAAGTTCGGCACGAAACCGCCCTATGTATGTAGGTCGTGACACTATGAATCTGGGAACGGAACCTTTCTGAGAGAAATACTCTTTGGTCATTCGCTTCGATGTAATCCTTTTCCTCATTCTGGGTTGCGTTCTCATGCACTCCGGAAGCTATTCTGTGCCTTCATTTGCTCATCCACTCCATCTCACCCCCTACTTCATTCATCTTTCGGTGCTATCTACAGCCCCTAAGTGAAGTTTTATTCTTGTTTCTCAGACTCAACTTCCTGTTATTTTGAAGATGTAAGAAATACAAGTTCTCAGGCCAATTCCATTTCCATCCGTCACTTAAGAGACTGGCCGACCAAAGGCCCTGTGCTCATGAGGAGTAAGCTAAAATTTGGTGGAAGGATTGTAATATTTTCAGGCTCTTCTTGGAAAACGATGTCAACAATAGGCTGAAACATTTTCCAAGCATTGAAGAAGCATGGTATTTCTGAAAAATTTCTGGTAATTATCTAACTTGAATGGAGATAGGGGGGAGGGGGGAGGGCATAAAAACAAATTTTGAGAAGGTCAAGGCTGCGAAGCTGCCCTTGAGAATCTAGTGCGAGAACAGGAAATAAAACGATCTGTGACTTTTGGAAAACAAAAGTTCTATTCAAATTGGACGATAAGATGATTTTTCTTTGGCCACTTTCAGCTCAGCTTTTTTTTCAGTGGTTAAGGAGTCTGTTGAGTATGTCAAGATAAAGTTAAAAATTGTTTTCCAAATAATCCGCAATTTCGTTGGATTTTCGTCCCAGAGATGGGGTTGCAATTTATAACTCTCATCATGGATGAGCCAATGTTCGATGTAACTCCACAATAATTGCAATCTGAGCTCTTTTAATTTACTGGGGCTGAGTTGTTCTTGCGCGATGAGCTTGTCCGTATGCTGTT
Organism: Puccinia coronata f. sp. avenae; assembly: GCA_002873125.1. Lineage (NCBI taxonomy): Eukaryota > Fungi > Basidiomycota > Pucciniomycetes > Pucciniales > Pucciniaceae > Puccinia > Puccinia coronata. The sequence goes on along the minus strand of PGCI01000073.1, from coordinate 124,872 downwards.
CAAAACAAGTCACAGCCGTCCGGAAGGCCTCAATTCTGTTGACTACAGCTTGCCTGGTCTCGGGTAGAACAGTGATGACCGTGTCGACAAAGAAGAGGTAGGAGATGAAAAATTTCATCATCAGATCTGTTGTTCCAGGAGGAAAGCGGATTGGTGACATCAAAAGAGTCTCTTGAGTCCATTTTTGGAGCGCTTCAAAATCAATTTCCAGTCTTCTGTGATAAACATTCATCCAGATCTTTGAGGAGGAGAATAATTTATTTATCTCTTTGGGCAGGAGGAACGACGGTCTTGAAATTTTCTTGGTACGTTTGGCTGGTTTAGCAGTTTCCCCGCTGAGGCCTTGTGAAAATTCCAGAACTTCGTATCTCTTGAGCAGGAATCCGGCAAGATTGGAGCCGGATCGACTTTCGCGTTGGCGTCTGTCGACGTATTTTTCGAATAGTTCTTTTCGTTTGATGTGCAGCTCATCGACAGAATCTGCGTCGACAAAATCTGGGATTTTGAAGACATCCTTATGAAAAACTAACTGATGAACGTTGTTCTCCTTGCTCAGGTGAATTCGGTCGAGTAGTGGTACCCTGGTGAACCTTGATTTTTCGTTGTTGGAGCTCGTAGCCACTCCCGTCGATTTGCCATTATCTGCAAAATTATACACTGCTGGTAAGTCTTCGAAGAATGCATCGTCCACTGGAGTTCTTTCAAGAAAATGACGATCATCAGAGCTAGTCGGCTGGAACTGGTGATCAATGCCGTCCATCAGTTCCTGGTTTGCCTGGCCAATCCAGTTGTCGGCAAGTTCCTCATAGGCTTCAAGCGTATCCCAATAGTTCCCTCGGCAAACGATGACTATTTCTGTCATGATCAACAACAGGATTGCCATCAACTTCATGGCAATTGGCGAGCTCGAGTCGGTTTGGATTTGCGATCTTGGTCTTATGTATATGAATGATCAAACAAGAAATTTCAAGCAGTGAACCAAATGTGGTGCGCGTGGGGGCCGAGAAGCCCAGGCAACAGCGTGGGTTCATATGTAGTACTTCCGTTCTCGAAACCTTCCATTTGAGTGTCTTGTCTTATCCTCTGACTAGTCTCGAGAAGAAGTTTCATTCGTTTAGTGGTTGAGGAAAAACAAAAATTGTCGGAATGGATGTATGTAAGAGTGAGATGTGGGGAACGGAGAAGAGGGATCGAGAAACGACGAGATTCTACGGCATGCACAAAACAGGCCTATGTATGTGAACCGGCAAGGTGTCGACACTAAATATATTATAAATCTAATGAACCTTTCTGAGAAGGGTGATGGAAGTCTAGCTTAACGCAATCCCCTCGCTTCAGAGGGCCGAGGAACCCCGGAGCCGGGGGCGCCTCGCGAAGCGGAGGCCTCGCAGGGCCAGGGGTCCGGAGGGGTGAACACCCCTCCAGAAGGATTCGGACCAGGGGCGCTTCGCGCCAGCCTGCATACCAGGCACCTCCGACATTGACAAGGAGGGGCTTGTGTTAAGCTGGGATGTAAGTGCCCTTTGATCATCTGCTTGGATGTAATCCTTTTCCTCATTCCGGGTTGCGGTCTCATGGCCTCCGGTCGAAGCCTTCCTTTGCTTAACCACTTCATCTCACTTCCTACTCTATGCATCTTTTGGGACTATTTTCAGTCCCCAAGTGACATTTTCTCCTTGTTTCTCAGACTTCTTGTTATTGTGAAGATATAAAAAATACAAGTTCCCAGCTCACTTCCGTCTCCATCAGTCACTTAAAGAGACCTGCCGACCAAAGGTCCTGTGCTAATGAGGAGTAAGCTAAAATCTGATGGAAAGATTGTAATATCTTCCAGCTCTCTTTGGAAAACGATGTCAACGATTAACTGAAAATAATTTCCAAGAATTGAAGAAGCATGGTCTTTCTTGAAAACATCCTGTTAATTTTTATATCTAACTTGAATCGGGATAGGGGGGCATAAGAACAAATTTTGAGAAGGGCAAGGCTGTAAGTAAAGCTGCCCGTGAGAATCTACGTAGTGCGAGAACAGGAGATAAAACAATCTGTGACTTTTGGAAAACAAAAATTCCATTCAAATTGGACAATTATAATATTTCTCCCGACTTTTCCAACTCAGTTTTTTTTTCAGTGTTCAAGGAGTCTATTGAGTATAACAAGATAAAGTTAAACACTGTTTTCCAAACTGGCTGCGATTCTTTCTTATTTCCATCCCAGAAAGGGGCTTGCAATTTATAATTCTCATCTTGGGTGAGCCAATGTTCAAGGTAACTCCACAATAACTGCAATCTGAATGATTTTAAATTCAAGAGGCTGAGTTGTTGTTGCGGGACGAGCTTGTCAGTATGCTTTTCAAAGCAAGTCACGGCCGTCCGGAAGGCTTCAATTCTATTGACTACATGCCCACTGGTCTCGGGTAGAATAGTGATGATTGTGTCGACAAAAAAGAGGTAGGAGATGAAGAAGTCCTTTATCATATTTGCTGTTTCGGGAGGGGGCATGATTGGTTCCTTCAAGAGAGTCTCTGTAGTCCATTTTTGGACTGCTGTAAAATCTATTCCCAGTCTTTTGTGATAAACATTCATCCAAATCTTTAAGGAGGAGAAGAATTTATTCAATTCTTTGGGAAGGAGGGCGGACGGCTTTGGAATTTTCTCCGCACGTTCAGGTGGATTAGTAGTGACCCGTTTGAAGTTTTGTGAAAATGGACGAACTTCGTCCCCCTTGAGCAGAAATCCGCAAGGATTTGAGCCGGAGTGACTTTCGCGTTGGCGTTGGTCGAAAATTTGTTCAAATAATTTTTTTTTTTCGTTGTGCAGCTCGTCGAGAGAATCTGGGATTTTGAAGACATTTTTATGAAAAACTAACTGATGAACGTTTTTCTCCTTCTTCCTCAAGCGAATTCGGTCGAGTAGTGGTACCCGGGCGATCCTTGATATTTCATTATTGGAGATTCCTTCGTAGGGATCATGATGACTAGTCGATTGGAACTGGCGATTAATTCCTTCTATGAGTTGCTGGTGTGCCTCTCCACTCCAGTTGTCGGAGAGTGCATCATGGGCTTCAAGCGTGTCCCAATAGCTTCCTCTGCAAGTGATGACTAATTCTGTCATGATCAACAACAGTATTGTCGTCAACTTCATGGCAATTGGCGAGCTCGAGTCGGTCCAAATTTGCAATTTTGGGCTCATTTCGATATGTGGATGATTGACTAAGAAATCCCAAACAGTGAACCACTCCCGGAAGAGTGGACGATGTGATGCGAGTGGGCGAGAAGCCCAGGAACAGCGGTGTACCCCGGCTTCCGTTCTTGGAACGGAACCTTTCCTCTGGGCGTCTTGTCTCATCCTCTGACTAGTCTCGAGAAGAAGTTTCATTCCTTTAGTGGATGAGGAAAAACAATTTTTTTGAACGGATGTAAGAGTGAGATGTGGGGAACGGACAAGAAGGAGATGCGGCGAGATTCTACGGCATGCACAAAACAGCCCTATGTATGTGAATCGGCAAGGTCTTGACACTACATATGGATCTATGAACCTTTCTGAGAACGGTGATGGAAGTACTCTTCTGTACTTGTAAATATGTCATCCTTTTCCTCATCTCGGGTTGCGTTCTCAACATGGACTCCAGACTGTGGCCGTCATTAGTTATTCCGTTCCTTCATTTGCTCAACCACTCCATCTCACTTCCTCCTCTATACATTTTTCGGGACTACCTACAGCCCCCAACTTCCAAGTGACTCCGTTCGTTGACCCAGAATAACAAATGTTCTGGCTATCAGTTACATACAATCATGTAACCCCAAACATAATCAATCCTCCTATTGTTCTTAAATACCATGGGCTTCCGCTTCCACGACATGAGAAAGAGAGAAGGGCTTTTGACTTTCGATTACTAGCAAGGGATTTGGTGAGATGCATAAGATATCTCAAAGTGTCGTTAGCTAGAACCAGCAGAATATCCTGAAGTAAATGGATGCGTACATGAATATGCACCAGCAGCTTTGAGCAGAAGGAAACAGATGGACTTTTTTGAATACAACTAAGCAAGCTACACGCCGATTCAACCAACTGGTTGAGGGGGACTACACGCGAGCTGACTCATCGTCGTGTTGTCACCATAACGTACTGATTATTGAATCCAACACGAAAAAAAAGCACTAACCCCCTTGTAGCCTTCCATTCAACCCCGATGGCATACGACTTGGTCCTTTTAGATGCAGGAGAACCATATGTGAATACACCAATCACCAGCCTAGAGGTAAATCCTTTACCTACTTTGAGCGATTCTACGGATGATCGTCGTCTGCACCCAAGTCATCATCATTTGGTCATCCGGCGGCGGTGGTGAGACTATATAGGATTGAAAGGAATCCGGTATGACTTGCACCGAGTTTTGACATTTCGAGTTGGATAAAAGGAACCCATTGTGCTTGATATGTATCCGAAATGGCTGGTTGTCTCATTCCTTCTCGAAGAGCCCGGAAAATATTGTCCGTTTTTTTCCCGTATCCTATGCATGGAAATATTTACCAGGGTTTGCGAACAATGCTGATGGATGGGTTAACCTATAGTTAACTGCTCTATCAGCTGGAACGCTGGATGGGGTTCCTTTTAATATGTTTATCCCTCCCATGTTTTTTTTTTGTACTTTTACTACCATCAGCTTACTTGCATGGGACCCCAGAATGCGGGGGATTGCGAACATAGCCATCATTGTCTATTAAGCTACAGCAACGGTTGTAATTTCAAGTCCACTCCTTCCAAGTCCCCTCCTTACTCCAGCCTCTGTTATTGTCACCTAATCCCAGCCAAACTCAACGCGCTTGTTCCCATCTTAATAAATATTCATCTCACAATGCGATTTCTCCTACTCGTGACAATGTTGTTGTGTGCGGTTTCCGGAACCATTGGAGAGGAAAAAGTAAGTTTGAAATATGAATAGTTGACGAACCACTTTTCGCATCTGTCAGCTCAGCCTCAGCCTCAGCTTCGGCGGTTGTGTTGATATTTAACCCTTTTTATAATATGGCTTGGTTGGTAGTGGTCGAATGGAAAGCGGCTTGTGTTCAGACGGGATGATGGTATGCCTCTGTCCGGACTGCAGCGACGCAGTAGTCGATCGACTTCTGGAACGCTTGCGAAGGGCTTGAGCTCTGCGAGCAGACTTTCTCCCAAAAAGATGGCTTTCAAAGGTCCGTCGAAAGATATCGACAGTGGTTTCCCCTCTCCAACCAAGAACGCCGCCCGCAAGCTTCCCGCAGCGAATGATTCCAAGGCAGATCACGCCCCGCAGACCGACAAAGTGCCACCCTCGAATTCGAGCACTGAGACATCCTCCACCGGTGAGCCCACCGTCAAGAAACACGAGTCCCTCAAAACCACGCCGGCACGATCATCTGATGAAACAACCACCAAGAAATCGAAAGATAAGGAACGGAAGTCGGAGGAAGAGGAACCTAGTCAACCAAGTTCTTCAACTGTTTCTAATCTCTTCAATGGCGCCAAAAAAGCGGTCCAAACTCTTAATAAGCTAGAAAGCTCCAAGGAAACAGACTATCCCGGTGAAACATCTCCCGAAACTTCTACGCTTTCTAATTTGAAGCACGAGGACCCCGCCGGCCTAGTCGGGGAGATTGAAAGCCAAGAAGATGAAGAAGTATCAACCCCTTCAACTTATGTTTAGTTTTTTTTTTTTTGCATCTTTTTTTTATGTTCACCCTTCATTCCGCATCTTTTTCTTCATCTTCGGTACATGTATAACAGTCACACTTTCATCTTACCTTACTTGTACATTATTATGTTGAATTTTGAGAGAAAACTATTGCTGGTCAACCGTGCCTCATTCTTGGATCTAGCTAGCTGCTTAACGTTAGCTGAGGGAGCTGATTGGTTTTGATGATGTCATTTCAATGGGCACATTATCACTGGAAGAGTTACTTCATTTGGGTTCTCATGGCTGGGTGCGACTGGTTGTTGGCATAAGAGTGTTTTAAATGGAAGCCGAAGCTCGAAAAACACCTTTGGTACATTTAAAAAAGTACGTCAGGATCCGCACCGATCCGGACCGGATAAGCATACCCACGGGCCTGTGCTTTGGAAATATTTGGAACGCAAGTCGATGCCAATATTCCATGTCAAAATCCAGAGGTGTTAGGAGGAGTCAGATGAGTGAGATTCAAGCCTCAGTTTGAGTTCCTGGACATTCAGGTGGTACATAGTAATTTTGTAGGTAGAAGACACTTCTAGTCCAAGGCGCGAGATGTTTTCCCCAAGGCAATGTTGAGCAGAGTGCTTGATCCTTTTGGTAATAACTACCACCGGCTTCCAGATTCGATTTTCTCCCTATGGGAGGGAGGATGTATTTGTATGACACTTCTCTGAGCACTTAATAAATTAAAAGATTGCTTGGTCAATTTGGGTGGAATGTGCTTGGGTTTGTTTAGTGGGTGGCGATGGCCTGATGGCTGGGATTGAAATGGAAGGACCTGACTGATGATCAGGGTTCTTTGAAAAAGTGTGTTGGGTGATTTCTTCTTTTTCTTTTCTTTTCTGTATAAATAGATCAGCTTGTCTCATTAACTGATCTACTTCCCAAGTTTCAGACGGGGACACACGCTGTTTCAACTATTTATTTAAGTAATTTCCGACTGCATTCTCATTCTCATCTACTGCCCAAGTGGACATCACCCTCGCTTTGAAGTTCTTCCCAGTACTCTACTACTTCGATTATCGATACCATCCATACACCAGCGAGCCATCGTTTGCGATCCGAGTTTCTCTCATTCTTGCTGCCCGTTCCACTCCAGACTGCGGACTCCAGACTCCAGTGGGAGATCTACTGGAACACCAAGCTTGCTTTCTATCCACCGTGTCCTGTGCCCAGCCAGCCAGCATGCCGCACAGCACCTCATCCAGTCTCCCCACACTCCGCAGAATAGGCTCCAGCGCCTCTGTCTCCAATCTCGCACTCGATTCTCGTACCACTCGCTCCTCCACTCTGAACAATACCACCCCCTCCGAAACCTCCCACCCAGCTCCTGCGAGCACTACGGTATGTGGATTATATTCTCATCCCCATCTGCCCTCACATGCATTCACTCACTCTCTTCATAATTCTTGTCTCATTCAGCGTGCTCGATTTGGTTTCCCATCTTCCACCTCCTCCAACCAGGCCACCGCCCAGACTAATAGTCCCCATACTAGCGAGAATACCAGCAGAAATAATCCATCGCAACTTCGCAAGTCAACCCGAATCTCTTCCACTTCTACTTCTCAAATCGCCAGACCTGCTTCCGCACTCGGACGACCTGCTACCGCTCTAGGAACCCATTCAACGACATCCGCTCATACCAACAGCCGTCTCCCTCAATCTACTAACATCCCTGCACCCCATCGCAAGCGTCGTACCTCATCCGTCTCCTCCCAACGTCCAGCTCCCCTCGATCATCCCCCAACATCCAATTCAACGCGTCCCTCTGATTCCATCCATCCTTCCGAGCTTCAAAAACAACTCGACGAAACTCTAATCCAACTAACTAGTGCTCAACAAGAATGTACTCAGTGGAAATCGCGTGCGGAGGAAGCCGAGCTACGGATCGAGCGCTCTGAAAAAGATCGATATGAAGAACGCGTCAGCTTTTGTGAAGAAATTAAACAACTCGAAGAACAGCATGACGAAAAGGTACGACAGATCAAGACCAACTTGAGCACTGAAATGACTGACTCGCAGGAACAAGTCGAGAAATTACGTGCCGCAAGCGCCAAATCGCAGGAAGAATTAGACAAGTCCACGGCTCACATTGACCGGTTACAATCAGAAATCGAACAGATGGACATCGACTCTGGCCGAAGTGCTGCCCAGGTCATGGAACTAACGCGTCTGAAAGCTGAGCTCGAAGTCCAACTTGAAGCCTCGCGATCCGAACTGGAGCAAACCGTGCGAGATAATCAAAACAGGCTTGATCAAGTCACTCAACACTATCACAACATACAGTCAAAACTTCACGAAGATTTGGAACACATGACCGCCGATTATCAAGCTTCATTACAACAGCATGCACTTTCCCCCTCCCCTGAAATAGTCACGCAGCTCAAATCTCAGATCTCGCAACTGGAACAAAAAATCAAGGCTCAGGATATCGAATCTTCCAAAGCCAAAGCTGAAGTGGATAGACTTATCCATCTAACCAATCAGCACCATGAAGAGAAACGCGAATGGGACCTCGTCCGAGAGAAATTGGAGCTACAGTTTCAAGAATTACATCAGCAACAACAATTGGCTAATGGGTAAGTCTATCCACTTTCACCCAAGACTTGACCAACTTAACCCTAACTGTTTCTTACGCACATTTCCAGCGGGAATCCTGATAATCAAGTTATACCGATCAAAATCGAGAACGATACCTCCAATCACGAAACCCAATTGATAGACTTCACAATCAACGTTGGTGAAAGTCACTGCAATATTCTAATGCCCAAGTCGGAAGAGGAAGAATCAGGTCAATTGACTGGCAAATCTAGCTCAACCAACGAATCAAGTTCTGCCGCGCAAGAAGTGGACATCTCCGACGAGACAATGATTAAAGTTGTCCCTCTTGAAGTCTACGAACGTACTATATCGGACCTGAAAAACGCTCAAACCGAACTCGAAAGCCTCAAGTCAGAGCTGAGCACTGTTCAGGAAACCATTGCAAGTCTGCGGAAGTGTGCATCTGATGCCGAGAAGGATCAGCTAGCCGCGCAAATGGCTTCACAAGACGAGTGGGAGTCGATACGGAGGGATCTTGAAAGCCAACTAACCCGCGCGAGACAAGCCGTGGATGACTTGAAATCCGGCACGGTTCCTCGCGAGGATCACCAAAAAACCGTCGACGATTTGCAAAATCTTCAGTCAGAACTCTCGAGTCTCAAGGCAGAGTTGATCTCATACCAAGAAACCGCCCAAGATGCTACCAACAAACTCGCTTCCTCTCAGCAAGTCGTTCAGGAGTTACAAGAGAACCACCGCAATTTGAAAAAAGATTCGACTGAAGACTTTGATCGACTATCACAAGTCCATGCCAAAGAAATTGCAACCTCTACGGAACAAATCAAGCTGCTACAGAGGGATCTTGATCAAGTCAATGTACGCCCCAGTGGAGGACAAGCCAATTCCGCCTTTTTTTTTTTTTTGTTCACTGATTGTTTTTCCATGTCTGTATTGCAGAGCCTTCACGCCCAAGCACTCTCGAAATTGGATGAACTGGCAGGCTTCAATCCCGAACAAATTGCCGTCCTCACCTCGCGTCTTCGAGAAGAACGCGACGAAAGCCGACGCGCGATCGAATTCGTGCAGGTTGAACGACAAGCCCTTGAAAATACGAGTCACGCTCTCATCTCCAAGCTTCAGCGAGACCACGAACACGTTTTGAACGAGACTACTGCTGAACGTAACGCCTTGGTGCTCGCGATCTCAACATTGCAGCAGACTTTGAGGTCGTGGGTACAGTCGCACTCTCTTAGCCAAAATGCTGAAACCAACGATGTCAAAGGATCCCCTACAGCTGGAAAGGCTGCTATGGAAGATAATAACATGTCTTATAATATTAGCATAGCCTCCCATCTCCGAGGAGATCTAGGTATGAGCTACGATGATGGACTCGGTACGCCACGATTTGTTCGACCCGAAGGCAGCTATCGCCAATCGCTTTCTGGGCCCCAAGATCACCCGAACGTAATTGAATCGCGACCTTATGACACTGCGCTCGAGCAGATCACTACGTTGACCAAGCAAGTAGACGATTTGAAGGAGCAACTTCTTCAGACTTATGTGGTCCATCAAGAGCAAGAAAAACTCGCGCTACATGACGTGGAACAATTACGTAGCGAACTCCTTTCTTCGAGAGAGCAGCATTCGCAGGCTCAAGAACAACAAGCCCGCACAATTTCGTCACTCGAACTGCAATTTTCTGGAATCCAACACCAATTCCATAGCTTAGAAATCTGCTACAATGCTCTTCGAAAGGAAAATGATGCTTTGAAACACGAGATGGTGGAAGAATCTGAAAGATCCGTGCAGCTCAAGGCCGATCGAGAAAGTATGCAAGCCACCACTGATTCTCTGCGCATTCAAATCGAGTCGATGAACGACGAAATTCAAAGGTATAAGCAACACATCTCGGACCTTCAGAATCAGCACTCGCTTGCCAATCAAAGCTCTGCTGCGACATCTGAGGAACAAACCTCGCAGCTCATGACTCAAATCGGACAACTTACCCATGATCTTAAAGAGCAAAAGATACTGACTGATTCCCTCGAAGAACAGCTCAATGCTGCAGTTCTGATTCAAAGGGAACATTTGTCCACCGTCAAACGCTTGGAAGAAACCTTGGAAGGTCAAACGCTCGAGACTCAAGCCACGTTGGACAGCAAGAAAGAAGAGCTTCTGGTACAAAAAGGCGACTTTGAACGACAGCTCTCCGAACTCTCGGAGTCTCTAGAGGAGAAGTCGGCATTGAATATTCAACTACAAGAAAGTGTCACCGCTTTGACCGCCCGGATTCAAGAAGAAAACGATTCCCATCGACAGATCCAGACGGAGAGTGAAAGGAAATTATCGGAGACGACCGAACTCCGAGCCGTGGTAGACGAAAAGCATAAACTACTTGAAGATCAAGTAGAAGAACTGCTTGAGAAAACGAAAGCTTTGGAAGATGAAAATAAATCACTGAGTGATAAGCTTGGAGTAGCTACGGAAGAGCAAGAAGCTCTGAAAGACAAGATGGCTACCGAGCTCAGCAGCACCAAGGAGGAATTGGCAATGGTGATCATCTCTCGAGATTCGATGGGCCTGCAGCTTGATCAGGTTAACCAAGAGATCCGGCTGCTCACTGAAGAGCTTGAACATGTCAAATCGGGGCAGAACTTCAATGCACAATCCACGGAGAAATACGATAATCTCTTGTCCGAGTTTAAGGCGCTAGAAGAGCGACTTCCAGCATTGACGTAAGTACCAATCTTGTCATGAGGATGTGAGCGCTCACAGCTGATCAAGTATCTATACTTTGCTTGATAGGGCTGAACTCGAAATAGTGCGCTCTGAGCTTGAGTCAGCGACGGGGATGGTAGAAGACCTGACGACGGAGGTGAAGGAAAAAGATAGCATGGTGGATTCGCTAAAAGCGGACCTGGCGACAATCAGCAAATTGCATCGCAGCATCTCGTCTGCTGACACTACTGCACGGGTCCAAGAGTTGGAAGGAATCGTCGCCAGCAAATCTTCCGAGGCCGAAGACGCCCTCGATCAGCTCCTCGACCAAATGCAGAAGAATAAAAAACTGGCGAATATGGTCGAGATACTGAAACTCAAGTAAGCCTCTATAACCACCCTCCCCCCTTTTTTAATTAAATAAGATAACCTCATCATTATTGGGTTTGACTGATTTGAATGGTTTTCATAGGTTGAAGAGCAGGACTAAGGCGGTGCATTCAGCGGCCGATCAGCAAGTGGCACAAGACTCAGCTGTTGATGCTCCGAGCGTCTCGAGTGGCCCATCAGCGCCAGAACCTGAGCACCCGGTGGGGGCGACGAATAGCCGGAAGCGCAAACACGAGCCGGGATCAGACGGCGTGCCGACGCGTGGACGGGGCCAGGTGGGAGAGGAGGGCCACGACGGCAAGGAGAATCCCGGCGGGGCTCCTGGGCGACAATCGGTGCGACGGAAGATCAGTGCGAATCGAGACGACGATGACGATCCCCGTGCCGATCCGCAGACGCATCCGAAGCCGCCGGGTGAGGGTGAGACCCTCACCACAGTCCTCCAGCCCGTTTCGCTCAATCTCCAGACGCCCCACCACGCCCCATCTCCTGCCACAGCTGCCGCCAAGGATGGCACCAAGGACGAGCTCAAGCCACCCCTGAAACCGCCTCCCACCTCTTCCACCAATTCCACCCTCCTCGCTAGCATCCAATCGTTGAGGCGCAAGCAGCAGCAGAAACAACAGTCTATCTCCGCTCAAGCCGGCCGTCCCGCTGCCACCCCCGCCGCCGGTGGGGGTGGCAGTACCGCCGCCAAACTTGTGGCCGAACCGCGACGCAGCAGCTTGCGACTGGTGCGAAAGGAGCAAGAAAACTTATAGAGGTGTTCGGGTTCCTTTCCACATTTGATTCTCCTTGATTCATTTTTTTTCCCGTTTAGATTTTCTTCTTCCTCTTTTTTTTAATTATATTATATGATGTCCAGGAAACGTTCTTGTATCCTCTCATGCCCTTGACATTCCTCCCCCCCACCCATCTCGTGTGTCTCATATCTCCACCCTCCATCGCTCTCCTCTCGGCAAAGACGGCCGTGGTTAGATTCCCTGGAAACGCGTGGTTCTTGTACTTGTTGAGTCTCCTTGGTACCGCCTCCATCCCTCCATCCACCGATTTACCTCGCCCTATATTTATCAACCCATTATCTTATACATATTCAATCATCTTCATCCTTTCCTGCATTTACGTTTAATATTTTGTTTCTGAATTGTCCATCCTCTTGACCTTTTAGTATTTAGTGTTCTCATCCCCCCCCCCCCCCCCCTCCTCTTTTTTTTTTTGTTTTGCTACATAATGCAGTATTGTGCATGTTTCTGGAGTGGTTGTGTGTGTTGGATTTAACCTGACAGTCTCTTTATCTCATTTTATGATTATCATCAGCGTTGATGTATTCATGTGTACCGGTTGGCCTGGCAAATACATAGGTTTTGACATGCATACATATATATATAGTGTTCCTGGAAGCTTAATGCACACTTCAGGTTACATAGGGTTGGCAAGTTAATGTGAAACCAACAGCACAAGATGAAATGTGACCAAAAGAAAATAACAAGAAATCATCCTTTTGCTCACTTGACACAACAGCACTCCTTTGGGGTCAAGTGGTGAAAGCACCTTGTAGGCGTGCCTCCTTTGGGGGGCCCCTGTGGAACTTGTCCCTCCCCCCCCCCTTCGATTCAAAGAGTGAATTGGTCAAGTGACGTAGATGGTTTGATACCAGATATTCATGCATATGGTATAGATCATGTAAATTCTCCTCCTTGTTATGAAGAGGCTGGAAAAAGCAGACTTAGAGTTAGTAGTGTGGCTACAGTTTTTTGCATATCAGAAGAAGAATGATGGTGATATAGATGATTTTTCTACAAACAAATTGCATGGTAGGAAATCCTCTCTCTTCTGCGAGAGGAAGCTGGCACGGTTAATTTGGAGTGCCAACATCCAAGACCCTGGATTATGGACGCCCCAGTCACTTCAAAAGATCGCAAAACAGAATGTATACTACACTTGCATAAATTGGTCATACATAAATCAAGGAGAAAGAGAGAGAGAAAACGCCCCTGTCAAGACCAAACCAGACGCACAAGCACTTGACAACACCAGATACAGTAATAATACATGAGATATTCATTCCCCTCTTTTTTGCCTTGACTAGTATACAAACAGGTTGGAAATTTTCGATTTTCACCTTTTTTTATTCTGATGTGTTTTTTTTGTTTTTTTTTTGTTTTTCACATTTTTTTTCTTCCTTTTTTTGGTGGGCTTTGATGATGTTTTTTTTTTTCTTTTCAAAAAAATATATGTGTTTTGAAAACCAATTTTCTGAACCTGTTATATCGCCTCGACCTTGGCAGCTCACAAATGCTTGACTTGTTCAAAAAGCTTCTGGATAATAAAAATAATAAACATGGGGGAATACGTGGAAAAAACAGTTGCCTATGTTATCCAATGATCGAATTTCAAGCATACAGGGTAGTTACTAGTCAGCGAGCATACCTTCTCTTGTGAAGCGCGGGACGCTCCCTCGGGACGGGCTGTCATCAACTCGAATCGAGGGTCATAAGCATTCGACCTTCCTTCCCAAAACTCAGGGTTGAAGGAGAGAAGCTTGGTGTTGGTGTGTTGGGCCACGTTGTTCCAAGGGTGCGGGTTGGCTCTCTTACGCAAAACTTGATCTCCGCCGTAGATGTCAGTTTGAAGCTGTCCTTTAGGATCTTTCTTTATAAGGAGTTACTGGTAGTACACACCAACTTCCGGGTTGTTCTTAAGGTAGTGGATCCCGAACGCAATCCCGCCACCGATACCCAATCCAGTCTATGTTTCAACGAAAGTAACCAGATCGCGCAAAGGAAAGGAAATATCTCAGATAAAACTTCTGTACTCAACCTCTGCAAACGGGATGATGCGCCGAGCTCTATCGTGGTCGAAAATAGCAACAAGGTTCAACTCACCGCTATAATCATCGGCAAGAAAGTTGCACTCTTGGCTAATGGCATTGGGAGAGACATCTTGGAGCACAGAGGAAGTTCATCCAATCAGCGAAGAGGTTGAGGACTGACTACAAGTTCACACGTAGATTCAATATAGAGAGAGGTGAGTTGAAAGAAATCGTGTAACCTACCCTTAACCAAAGGGATCCTTGACTTGTATGAAAAATGAGATATATCTTAAGAAGTGTTAGTGATGTTTGAAATTGAATACTGTTTTTCTGAAGAAAAGCATCTACCAATGGCCTCCTGGAGGCGATATTTATACGTTTGTGATTGGCTGGGAGGCCACACGTGAAGGCTCCTTGTGCCATTCTAGGGTCATCATTGTGGGGACTAGCAGTATAGCAGTCTCGAGCGTGATAAATCATGATGCTTGTTCTCCACCTCTATACGCACCATATTGCGAGAGATATTTTGGCCGTTTCATCGCTCCACCCGGATCTAATCTACATGGATATCATCATGGTGGTAAATAACTATCGACGACTTACAGAAGAAGTACCCCATATGGAGTTCGGATTCTTCATATCATTTTGGGGTTCATACCTACCATTTACTTTTCATAAATTTGTTGTTTGAATTTCTTCATGAGCTATTATCCACAGGCCATCATGACACAGGGTTGTGTCACAGGCCTGAAGAGGGTGAAAATACGCTGGTTAGACGCAGCGGTAATCATAGGATCGGCTTTGTAGCACGAGACTCCTGAATATTTGAGGTCTGCACCCTCAAATATTGTACCAGCGTTTAAATTTCAATGGCTATCCCCAGCAATACTAATTTAGATCGTTCGAGATCATTCGCAGGCAGGCGCAGCTTGCTCTACATACTCTTCAGAAAATATATCTACCAGCACCTCGTTTTCGCCTATGTACCCTGCAGCAAAATATCTCAGCAAACCTGCAGCAAAATATATCATCAAACCAAGATGGTTTGTCACATACTCCGACGATAGAGCCGAATGAGCATAAATTCAATCCGCCCAATAAATTGTGCCAACCGCTAGACTCGAATGGATGTTGACGAGGGAGCAAATCTCCTCGCATTAAGTGGAGAATTGATTTCCGTAGCAGGGCTCGAGCTTGACAATTACGCTAGCTGATTGACGGTCTGGTCTCTGCTTCTCTCTCCCTTCAAATGAGTTGCCTTCGTTTTCCACAGCTAGCTGGATAATGAGAGATCCTGCACAGCTCCGTCAATCGATGGGGGTAGAAGTCATTTGAAAACTATATAGGAAGTGTGTCCGAAATGTTTCCACATCTCAGAACAGATACAATTAGATATTCCTCAGGGTGGAATCCAGACCTTTGTAATCTGAACTTGCAAACATTGAATCCAGACCTTTGTAATCTGAACTTGCAAACATTGAGGTGAGAAGCACCTGGACACATCGGGGATCAACATCAGAGTGACTCTGTTTACCAGAGATCAAACCCCGGCGCAATTCTCACATGAATTGAGCAACATCTTAACAACAGGTTTCTAAGATAATCCGGAAACAATCATAGATGCAGCATACCCATTCCCAACACTTCAAGAAGACCTAACTTGGTTGAGTTCATCCTATTCAATAAAAGATGTGATGCAGTCAACCCTTTGAAAGTGGTTGAGCTAATGTGATGAAATAAGGTCCCTTAGATTCATATTTTGAGATCAAAAATGTTTGAATTAATGGATTTAATCTTAGGCTTTCTTTATTTGATAAAAAAACTCGGTAAAACCGCGCCTACACGCGGTTTTACCGGGGGGCGACGTCGCTGCCGCCGGCGATCTGGGACAAGCTTGTACCAGCTCGCCAAGGCGTTATTCCTCGGCAAGCAGGTACCGGCCTGCACCTGCTTGCCAAGGAATAGCTCCTTGTCGGGCTGGTACGAGTTTGTACCCGCACGGCGAAGACTTATTCCTCGCCGAGCAGGTCAAAGCCTGTACCGGCTTGCCGAGAAATAACTCCTCGGCGAGCTGGTACAAGCTTGTAGCAGCTCGTCGATGAGTTATCCCTCGGCAAGAAGGTACCAGCTTGCAGCTGCTCGCCGAGGAATAGCTTCTCGGCGGGCTGGTACAACCTTGTACCAGCTCGGCGAGGAGTTATTCCTCGGCGAGCCGGCACAAGCCGCTCGCCGGGGGCAACGACGTCGCCCCCCGGTAAAACCGCGTGTAGGCGCGGTTTTACCGGGGTTTTTTTATCAACGCCCTTCTTTATATTCTATGTAGATTGATTTAAAAATCCCAATGATTTTCACCTTCAGTCTGACTTATTGGGCCCATTTTAACATTTTTCATAACATTTGATAATCTTACATCTCTTTATTGAATTCAAGTCAAGCTTCATAAATTATAGTAATTTGAATAATATTCACAATCAACTTTTACATTCATGGTGATCCATCAAGAATCCATTCATTTAGGAGATTTTGATATTCCGTGTAAATCAAATATCATGGCTCCATTGGATGGACCCGTCAACAATCTAAAGCAGTCACCCCAAATTTCTCACCAGGATTACAATTTGTTCAAACAAAGCCTGGAAAACAGGATTGAAGGTGATTTCAATTTGATTTTTAGGGTTTTGAATAATGACTTACTTTCCAATTCAGTAATTAAAGATCCTCCAAAAGAGATCTCAACATTTCCTTATGCCACCATAGCTTGAATCTAATTTTTAAAATAGACATGATGTTGGGCAAGAAGCCCTTGATTGCACCTCCTTTTTTTATCTATCTTGGACATATCCTCATTGCTTAAAGCAGCAGCACCATTGGATGCCATGGTTCTGATTAAAAGCTAGTTAAATCTTAAGGGGCAGCCAATTAAAATGTGAGGATGCTTCCAAACCTTTTGGGCAATCCAGTTGAATAAAAAGAAATCAAAAAACATGGTTCAGATTCATTTAAATTTCAAGCGTCATTTGCCTCCAGGGAAGTGGGACCACAGTTTGAAACCTTGCAAATTCCAAGTCTGAAATTTGTCCTTGAAGTTTATGATCTATCTCCACAAAGTGGGTGCAAGTTATTTTACTATTCCAAGCTGGGATCTTTTCCCCTCTGATGATCACTGCTTGAAGTTGAACAATATCTGACACTAATATATCTTTTGAGCCAACTGATTTGAAAACTGTTTTGAAAAAGATATCATTGGGCTCTCCCACCTAACGTTTCTGTCAAAACAGAAAGAAAATGAGGCATTGCTTAAGAAAGAGTACGAGGAAATGCTCTTGGTTAGCGATGGCTTGAGGAATGAGATATTACCTTCATGTAGGTTCCTTTCTTGGAAATGAAAGCCTCCTTCCTCCAAGTGATTATTTTTCTCAGGAGATAGAAAGTTGAATTTGTATTCCAACCTTGCCCACACACACACACACACAATGCTAGTAGCTTACCAAGCCTAGAGTATCAATGTGATTGAATGAATTTGGATGTTGTATGGTCTTGACTGGAAGAAAGTGCATGTTCAGTCCAGAGGTTTGAAGCCTCTTCATGCCAGGTAAGAAACATGTGCCAATTAATATGTTTACAGCCCATCACTCCATCTTACAAGACTGCTTTTGGGTCACAATAGACTATCAACAGTTGCTTGCAAGTGTTTTGAAGCAAACAACAATTGTCAACTACATACAAAAATACATATATTTACACAGATGATATTATGTCTTGAGATAAAAAAAACACCCCTCCAATCGAGAAAAGAAAAAATGTATAGAAAATGTGGATGTCAAAAAAGCAAAATGAAAAATGGACAGAGAAAACAAATAAAAAAAGAAGTCAAATGAAGAAAAGAGAATGTCTTTCGGAAGATGGTGGAGATTTGTTAGCGGAACCGTTGAGTCCAAAAAAAAGAGGGACGCTGTACATGTTCCAACTTCCACTAAAAGAAGCAAGACAGACGTATGAAATGAGCACGTGTAGAGAACAGCAATCATGCTGATATGCAGCGGACGTCATCGTAGCCAAACCACTCCTTCCACTTTTACTCTCATCTTCAAGACCCCAGGTTTGCGGAGATCTGAGTTTTCAAAAAACGAGCATCTTCCTTCCTTCCTTCCTTTAGATTTCTTCCTCTTCCCTGATGACCGCCTCCAGTGAATGCGATCGACGATTGAAGTTTACAGGGGTATCTTTGGAAGCCGTTGCGTTCTCCGTGACCTGATTGAATTCTGTATCGTCGGATGAAAGAGGGAATGGGTGATAACAGAAGCTAAGATAGCTTATTCCTCTTGCCCTAGGATCGAAAGCGGAGATGATCTTACCCATCTGTTTCAACAGTTTCTGGTCTTCATCGTCATCTATTTCCAGTTTCCCTGACGATGACCCTTCTCCAGTTGGTAAGAGAAACGAGGGGGCAGTGGTGGCGGTTGTCGTCTTCGGGATCCTATGCAGTAATCCAAATCCTATCGAGCAGCCCAACAACCCTTCTGCTGACCCCCAGGAACGCTTTTGGTATTCCAAAATTGAACGTCGTATTCGATTTTTTTGTTTGTTTGATTGTTAAGTGGGTGTCCGTTTCTGTGAAGGTTGAGAATTGGATGGACAGTTCACTCACGTTGGGTACAATAACTACTTCCCTGGTCACCTCGTAATCAGCGTTGTAAACAAACAGTCGTAAAGGTCTTCCTTCATGCTATGTAACGAGGGTGAAGACGTATTCAGCTGATTTGTTTCTGCCTCACGCCGACTCTGATAATGATGGCTTGATCAACGAACTTCCTCTACAACTTCATAAAGCTCGTTTTCGCTTCGTAAGATCCCTCCGGCATATCCGATGATCCAGTCTCCGAATGGAACAAGACCTAATAAGGGGATGATGGGAATATTCTAGAATCAGAAGATTGGGAGATGAGATGACAAGTAGGTTGAAATAATCGTGAGCACGTTGGACGTACCAGCATCTTGAGCAGGCGATCCCTCGATGATATCCAATACGTGCCACACCTACATTATAAGGAAGCCAAGAAAGCGCAATGCGACAGAGTTCAAAAAAAAAAAAAAAAAAGGATTTATTCGATAGATACCAGAAGAGTGATCGCACGTTTGTCAAAGCGTTCTGAGGACTACAGAGTCTTAGCGAGAGTCCCAAGAGTGAAGGCTGAGGTGGTTGATCGGTTGATGGTGAGTGCTGACTTGATGACCATTTCCGACTGGGTAATGTTCGAACGCCTGGGTGAGGACATAAATATGCGATGATCAACTTTCAAGAGTGAAGTGGGAGATGATACGAAATTAGAGAGAAGCTGACTCCGGACTTCTTGTTTCCGTGAGCTATAAATTTGCAAAGTGATAGATTTTCCTTCGGCTTCGTCGAGCCAATTCGCCAATTTCTCGCCATCCTCTGTCTTGAAAAAGAAGACAAGCGACCGATCATCGTCCAAACATCATGTTAACTTCAAATTGAATTCGGTGTGCTTGGTCACAGAAAAAGAGAAAGGAAGCAAGATCTTGCACATACCACCTGTTGGCCGCCTATCCCGACGATGTAATCGAAGAAGGGCTCGATGCCCGCTTCAGCTGCAGGCGAACACTCCGCCACTCGAAGAACGTGGTACGCTTTGAGCGCTTTGGAATTGAGACCCGAGGCTAAGTGTGATTCTTGGGCACCCATCTCCAGGTAAGACTAAAAATATATTGTAGAAGAGAAAGCACGTAATCTCGAATGTGGTATCCTGGTTAATATTTAAAGATGGCCGCTGTTGGTGAGATGGACATGAGAGAAGAAACAGAAAGATAAACTCACACTGGAAACTCGTTCACACGGCGTCACATCGATTGGCCAACTGACCAACCAAAGCCACCGGAGAAAGATTAGAAGAACTACATACAACATTAACTACAAACTGCGCTCACAAACAAACATCTCTCCAAATATACTCAGCCTTGGTTTGTTAACACATCCTATCACAGCATCCATCCCTGCTCATCTTTGATGGAACGATGGTAAGCTTACATACGGCGCATGGTTTGCCAAGATTTACCACATGCACCTTAAAAATAGAAATAACTATTTGTTTATATACAGCTATCACACGAATGCTTGCGGATTTCCGCCATTTTTTTCTTTTTTTTTCGCCCGCAAATTTTTTTTTGCCCCCCGAATTTTTTTTTTCCCCGCATTTCCCGGCCGGGGTCCGCCTCCTTGGCCGAGCATAGCCCTGTCGGCCCAGCTGTACACACCCTCCATAATCAACCGATCACCCTCAACTGGACACAAAACCGATTGAAACATGTCTGAAGGTATGTACATTTTCTATTTCAGTGGCATGATTACTTTAAAACATTGCTGACTGATCTTTTGAAGTTGATTTTTCTGGTGAGATTGAACGTGAACCATCCTTAAGCCAACTTGACGAATGGCTTTCCAATGCCTTCCAATCACCCACACCGCATGACCCTGGACGAGAGCAATCTATTTTGTCACTTGCTCCATCAGCTACCCTCTCTGTCGAGCCAGCCAAACGATCCGCCGTACGAGAGGAATCCCCCGAGACAGAGGAGCGACAAATGAATGTGGAATATGTCCTCTTCATTGCTTCTCCCAAGGAAAAGCCTTCCAACTCTCGTTTGGCCAAGAGGAAGGCGCCTCCAGAGGTTGAATACACGAAGTTTGTCTCTGATGCGGGGAAAATCAGGTTTTCCTGGGATCTCAGTAATATCTCCCTTCAAGCGTTCAAAGAAGCATCGATCACTTCCATTCGCCTTCAAGATACGCCACTGCTAGCCGATCACGCTTGAGCTCAGGAAGACAGCAATTTGATCACTTGGGCCGCTATGATACCCCATGGAGGAATGTTTTCGGCAAAGAACAAGGCAACCCTTGAGTCTCCGAAAGACTTTTTCAACTTCGTCGAAGCTTGTCAAGCTCTGGACACGGCCGAACGAAAATGTCAAATCACTTTGATTGAGAAAGATCCAAAGGTGATTGCACAGGTGAGATCATACTATCTGGCCCCAAATTGCTTTAGATTGTCTGTGAAAATAATAATGATTATTTCTAAATGTCATTTTCAGAAAGAAAGAGCCCTCAAGAATCTGAAGCGGTCCGGTCCTTCTGGATCTGATAACGTCGAGGCTGAGCCATCTCCAGGAGCGACCTTGTCATGTGACGTTGTCAAGAACATCCGAGCAATCCGTGCGCGTTATCATGCTCGCCCAGAGCTCACTGGGTCAAACGAGGTGCCAGTGTATATGCACCCATACAAGAAAGGGTACTTCCTTCGACTGGACCACAATAGAGTGGGAGTTTGGGCCATAGCCATGGTAAGTTTTTCCTTTGGGCTAGCACCTGAGATTTAAGCTGAATGGAGTTCATTTGGTACGCACTATCTAGACTGAAAACCCTGAGGTCACGCTTTCAAAACCTCCAGACTCTCCTTCGTTTGAGTTCGAATTTGCTGAACCGCGCGAAACCCCAAAGCAATCCCCAACAAAATCACAGTCGGCAGTCGATTCGCCAACGAACACTGGGCATTACAGCGGTTCACCTTTCTCACCTTTCCCACCTGCCGGTTTCCCTGCAATGCCCGATGGGAACAATTCACCCTCAGCTGCCCGCATGCAACATCCCCCCTATCCTTCAATGCCGTATCCAATGGGGTACGGTTTGCCTTACGCATATCCGGGTGTACATCAACCTGGTATGATGTACAACCATATGGGGCCTCCAATGCCTCATATGGCTGTTCCGTATCCGTTACCACAAATGTATCTGCCAGCTCAATCGCACCAAACTGCCCCCCACGCCGCAGGGCAACACACGTTTCCAACAGAATCGGCTGCCGATAATGCTCCACCATCATCTCCAACTGGCTCGGATGACCAGTCCTCAGTCGACGATTACCTCCGATTTGCAAAAGTCAATCCATGCGACCCTGATGTCAGCAAGGTTATCGATGACATGGGAATCACACACTACTCGGCTTTCGCAAAGTTCAAAGAGATCGACTTCGAGAAGCGTGGAATCAAGCCAGCCCCCTCCCGCCTCATGACCTCCTGCGTGGGCAAGTACAAGAGGCACCTTAAGCGCGCCAAAGAAAACTCACAATCAACTTCGCATTAAGATCACCCGGTGCATTTTACACATGGTTCTTGCTTCCCTATTTTTTTTCTCAAGTGTAGATAGCAAAACATCCTCCCCTAAGTCCCAATATGCCTCCTTTTCCTGAGTTCACAGATTCGCTTGTTCTCCTACTCAAGCCTGATTTTCCATTACCAATCCTCTCGTTTCCCCGTGTAGATAGCAAAATAAGACTCACAATAGCCAATGTAAATAGCCAAAAAAGAATGAATACACCTGGTTTCCACATACGGAAAGCATCACATTTGGATTGACCAGAACGGAATCCTTCTGGTGAACTCAAGAAGGCTGCAGGGATTGGCGGACAGGCTAATAACTTGGGGAGTCTTGCCGTCTGCGGAGCCCTGCCGTACGCTTGCGGGAGGACCCACCCTCCGCGCCGCTGAGGTCCGGCCGCGGGTGTTTCACCACTTGGACACAAAAAGGAACCATGGTGCGAAGCTGCACTTTTAGAATTGATTACTATGGTTGACATACAAAAAAGATCGACAGCCAAAGGCAAAACGAATACAATATGAAAGCAGATAAGAGAGAGACAGAGAGAGAGGCATAGTAATAGCAGAGGAAATGTTATACCCAAAGGTAGACAGATAGCGAGAGAGAGAAGATTGATCAAGCAGTGTAGCCAGACCCCCGGAATAGCTTTTTGTTGAGGTCTGAAGTGAAAACCAGGCGAACAAACTCGTCTATGACATCGTAATCTTCTTCACCACCAGTGAGAAGCTGCTCAAATCGCCTTAATGTTGATTTGTATACGCTGAAGCCTTTCTCAATTGGGTTGAGGTCTGGAGAGTACGGAGGGAGATAAACAACAAGGCAACCTTGAGATTCAAGAATCTCTGCCACTCGGCCGTTATGATGGATTTGAGCATTGTCCATGACCAGGACACTCCTTGGCAAGGGGAACGGGAGCATTTCCGGCGCCTAATGCAAAAAGAATCAGTAAGTTGATTGTTTTCACTGAGCTAATAAGGGAACAACTTGACTTGCCAAAATGTTTTCTAAAAAATATTCAAAGCTGAAACGATCAACCGATTCTTCCTGTACCATGTGAGCAACCAACCCAGAAGTTGAAATTGCCGGTATGACATTGTATCGATGGGTCGAACGCTCTCGATGAACTTGAGGGGTTCGTTCGCCAATTCGGGCCCATCCTCTGGTTCTAGCAACGGCCTCAAGAGACACACCTGACTCATCTGATCAAAAGAGTTAGCAAAAAGAGTTAGCATGAGCATCAATGACAAAAGAGTCAACAGAACAGAAACAATCAACATACCAGTGAATACTAAGCAGGAAGAAGGTATAAAAGCCACCTGCGATATATAGAGGGCTCTTTCGTCGGGATCTTGCCTCGGATGGACCTTGCGGATCGTTTTTTTCGACATTTGCAAGCGATCATGTAGGCTGTTGAGGATGGTTGTCATGGAGACAGAGATCCCATGCTGCTCAATCAGTGCCCTTTGAATTTCATTGACGTACATTGTTGGTTTGTCAGTGAGCAATTCTTCGATGAATTGTAGGTCTTCATCGGTCAAGTCAAATGGTCGTCCCCTCGGAAGATAGGTGCTCGGATCACACACAACGGCTTGCGTCCTTTCGTAAAGGCTAGTCCAGCGATATAGTGAGTCTTGGCTGATTTGAGCTCCCAGCGAACGATTGATTTCGGCTAGATCCTTTCCGTCAAGAGCCGCTCTGACCGCCGCAAACTTGCAATCGGGTGAATACTTTCGGAAAACCATGGCCTGATTGAAATCAAAATCACAACGCAATCAGCCTTCAAATCAACCAAAGTGAGAGAAGAGAAAATTGTGCTTACCGGTAGTGTTTGGAGTGCCCAATGAAGCGCACAATTGCGGGTTGATTACAGCTGGGCCGACAGGGCTATGCTCGGCCAAGGAGGCGGACCCCGGCCGGGAAATGCGGGGAAAAAAAAAATTCGGGGGGCAAAAAAAAATTTGCGGGCGAAAAAAAAAGAAAAAAATGGCGGAAATCCGCAAGCATTCGTGTGATAGCTGTAACACCCATGGGATATTAATTCAGCCATCCTTCCCACCACACAACTTCAGTTGCAAGCAGGATTTGATCATCTTGCCCTATCCCAACCTTTGCCCTGTGGGTGCAACGCCCTCACCTTGTATGTTTTCATTGATCAAAAAAATTATGTCCAAAAGCAGCCCCAGTTGAATCAGGGCTCTTTTGGGGGAATAGGAAGATGAAGAGTCTGTTTTTTGGGTCTGCGGGGGTTTTTTTAAATGCCCTCTTTGCTTTTATAAAGTTCCTTATTTCCACTTGAATGTATCTTTCACACCTGGAAGGCACTGAGAACTCAAATGAATCATGTGCCAACCCAACTCAAGAAACAAACTCAAGGCTTTTTTCTAACATAAATAAATATATCGATACAATCTGTTAGCACTGCCACAATGGAAGACTTGGTTGCAGAAATAAAGATTAATTTGGAATGCACCCAAATATCGCCATGATGATTGCCGAGCTGCGCTTGTTCTTGACTGAGTTGTTGGCGAGGTTGCGCTGGAGGGATCTCGTCATTGGTGTCTAGAATAATCCGGCTGGGGGTGATGACAGGGATAGGGGCTTGATCTGATACTGATCGCCTTGGTGTGACACTTGCGCGATTGTTTGCTAGGGAGACATTGAAAGTCAGCTATGTAGTTGAGTATAACATTTAGTTTTGTATAAAATTAAGTTAAGTGATGTATAACTTACACAGGCAAGGGGTTCGATGAACTCCCTGCGGGGCCGTCCTGACACCACGTCGGCCCCGCCCCCTGACAAAAGAATCAACTTCTGTCACGTCTTGTGGGGCATTGATAGCGGTGCCGGTCTGGTCTTGCGGGGCTTGGTGTGCGGAAGGAAGTGGAAGGGGATTGTCGGTATTTTGTGTCATCGTAGCTGTAGCAATCAAGCAGGCTGAAACACACAGTCAATGAAAGAAGTGTTGCAATGGAGCAAGATATGAACTCCGGGGAGGGAGGGGTGGTTTTATAGACGTTACCTCCAGTCGATTTGTTGCCCAAATCCTTTGGGTATCATCCAGTGATCCATTGGATATTGTCCAGCGGCCTATATTGTCCAGCGTCATCATCGAGGATCACATATCCTCCGCTACAGCACACAAGATGCAAGTAGACCGATCAGGTAATTAGTGTCTTTATTTTGCTCAAATTTATCTTGTGTGTAAGTTCCCACTCACCATCCTGATGTGTATCCTGTATTGTAATTGCAGTATTCCAGGTGGTCAAAAGCCCAGGCGAGCGTGATAAGTGGCAATGCAGATATTGCCTTGGTTGACCCATGCTTTCCACGGCCGATCATTGCCGTCTTGCAACGCACAGGCAGAAGGTTGCAGCCGTGGGTCATTCAATGGACAGGAATTCTGCGGTCGAGGGTGGTGAACAGTCAGTCAGCTGTCAATTTGACGGTCCACATGCAAGTAGTCAATTTGACGTTAATCATGAGAGACCTACCGAGGATATCTTCGAGGCCAATGAATTTGGTGAACTCAACCAGGGTGTCCATGAAAATGATGGACATGGTTGGGATACACCACGGCAGCAAATGAACGTTTGCAATCGGTTTTTGTAGCCGAACGCCAAACGTTCCCCATTGAATCCGCAGGGCACGTCGGGTTGACGCCCCTGCGGAAACCACTTTTCAAATGTTTGCTTAACCGTTCTCCAACACAGATAGCGCACGGAAAAAATACCGTGGCACAACCGAATGTATAACGTTTTTTCCAAGAACGTTCAGACAGCGTTTGGGTGAATGTTTGCAATGTCGCTTCCTTTCCCACACCCCAACGGGAATCAAACGAGAAAAAAACGTTTTATTGAGAAACGTTATTTTTACAAAACATCCTCTACCAAATGCGGCGCCGGCCAAAACCGTATGCACAGGCAAAAGCAGGGATTGAACCCGTGGCTGGCGAGAGTCAAGGGCAACAGTCCCAACGCCTTATACAGCTGGACTAGCCGGTTCATTGAACACCCCTGCACTGGGTGCGCTTTGGACTCGTTTTGTTTAGCAGGTCATTTTGCTCCAGGAAACCTCGATTTCTCGAAGTTTCATGAGAAAAAAATGCCGGTGGCATGATTGTAATTTTTTTTTTTTTGAAGAAATCCCCTTCAGAACAGCGACTTAGCGCTGCTGGCGGTCGCTTCTGTTTGTTCCCTCGGAGAGTGGGTTTTTGAGTGATACTCCCACAGTCCGATCAGGGATTAAATCCATTGTCCCACAAGAAAAAAAAATATCCTGTGGGACAATGGATTAATGACCCTCAGAACCTAAAAAAATAGGCTTTCAACTCGAAACGTTTCAACTCGGGTCCCATAAACCTTTGCTGCGTCTGTGGTGTAGGGCAAGCGATGACAGCCACGGGACACCGGATCGGTTGGACATCAGGGATATCTTGGATATGTTCCACCGTCCTTTTCCAAATCAAGATGGAGAGGAAGACCAAGGCAAAGGATCAGACTTGGGAGAAGAAGAAGAAGGGAGACATACCGATGGATGGTGTCCATTCCGAAGCAAAGAGGTGAGCAAGTCCGAGTCCTGGGATGTGATGTCGTGTGGTGTCGTGTGGTGATTTGATGGATATTAAAACTCACAGCAACTTGTGGGGTTAATGCTGGTGGGCTCCATGCATAACACCCTGTTGCGGGCGCAGTATGAAAAAGTGTGCGCCCTGATGCGATTCTTGGGTGTTGATCTGCCCCACTGGTCATCACTCTGGAGGGCTAAGACACGCTTCAGGGCCATGCTCAACATGGATTTGAACAGAAAGCCAAGTGTCTTGAATAACCAATGTTATTCATTGAAGCTAAGCCAGACCCTTGCCCTAGTATGACCTGTTCCCTTGTTATGGGCCCAATTTTGGGATAAAAACCCAAGAATTTTTTCATTTACTGACATGGATGTTATCATGTTACATGTTAGGATCTAAGCAACCCCAAGGTTCACCCACACATAGATTTTTACCCAATTGATTCTGGTGGAAGGAATATATATAAACTATCACAATCTCAAAAGTGGCGAGAACTGCTTCCTTATGACCTGAGGGTGCAAATGGTTTCTGTAAACAACAAGCATTACTACATTTTTGAGCCATGTCAACTATCCTCAGGGATGTTAGTCATTCCAATTTACTTCTATTCATCAGGTGGAATTATGTTTGGAAAATGCATCAAACCACGCAAGGAGGGAACTCCTCAAGATGGAAATTTCAACATTGTTATACTTGGAAATATTCCATACACATCTCCTGAATTGCTCACTATATCTTGTGCTGAATTTTGTTTGACTTTTTCTGAGGTTTGCATGTGGGGGAATTTGCCTTTGGCTACAGTGTGCAAATCAATTATATGGGGTATGTCTTGAGATTTTTCTGGTTGTCCTGTGGATGGAATGATTGAATTGGTTGTCATCCATGTTCATTTTTTACAGAGAGACATCAAAACAGCTATCA
Source organism: Puccinia coronata f. sp. avenae (assembly GCA_002873125.1). Taxonomy (NCBI): domain Eukaryota; kingdom Fungi; phylum Basidiomycota; class Pucciniomycetes; order Pucciniales; family Pucciniaceae; genus Puccinia; species Puccinia coronata. The sequence continues at coordinate 97,047 of PGCI01000073.1, read as the reverse complement.
GCCAATCAATTTTCCCAATCCATGGAGGGTGAAGGCAAATGGAAAGATAATAAGGCATCTCCCAATCACTTTATATTGTGATGACACCTCGGGGAATGTCTCCAAAAAGTGGAATAAACAAATGAGTTTCTATTATACCCTTGCAGGACTGCCTCCCAAGCTTTCCAACCAACAATATAACTGTCATTTTTTGTCTACCTCTAATACTGCTGGAGCTTTGGAATTAGCAGACCAAATAGTTGGTGAGATCAAGTCAGTGATCTTTTACAAAATTATCAGTTTTTTTTCAGATCTATGCCCAAGTTGACTGACCAGAAATTTGCCCCACTTCCAGCAATATGGGAACACATGGCTTTACAGCTTTTGACTATGGACTCCAGCAAGACGTGCTGGTGATGTCTTCTGTATTGTGCGTATTGGGTGACTCCCCAATGCATGCAGAGATCACCAACACCCCCCTTCCAGGAGCTTCTTTGAATCCTTGCCGTATATGCCACCTGGGAGTATCCAGTAGGTCTCAGAAATCAGAAGCAGACTTTGTTTATCAATTTCTAGGCATGGATGCACATGGGAACAGGGTATATCAATATCTTTCCTGGTTTCATGTCTCTATTACTAAATGACAATCTATCTATTTATGCATGGCTTCCAGGGAGTCATAGATTATCGCAGCTGGGATGAAAATATCAACCGCAGCAAAGAGCTCTGGCAAACAGAACTTCATGGAAGCAAGGATAACTATGCAAAAGATTGCAAATACTATGGAGTCCAAGATCACTTCTCCCGTCATTTAGTGGATATAATGAAGAGTCGGAATGAAAAGGCAGAGGCAGAAAGAATAAAGAAGCTACATATTGATCAGGTGTTAAATCCTTTCTTGAGACTCAAGGGTGTGTGCTGCTTATTTTTCATTATCTGCAGTATTACATTGTTTTGAACTGTTGAAACATTTTAAACTTTCACATTTCAGGATTTGATGGGTGTGGTGACACTCCAGTTGAAGTATTGCATGTGGTACTTCTAGGTGTGGTAAAATACATGACTATAGATTTCCTAGGGAGCATCAAGCCAAAACAATTAAATCAACTTCTTGCATCATGGCAGTCCTTCAACATAGATTCATTAGACCTTCCCCCAATCAAGTCTTGGTACATGTTCAAATATCGCAAGGGGATGATTGGAAAGGATTTCAAGATGATACTCCAAGCAGCTCCATTTATCTTTTTTCAGTTTATGAATACAGAACAGAGGAATTTGTGGAGTGCCTTATGTAGGATGAGTCCATATATATTTCAAACTCACATTGACAACATGGAAGAATTTGCAAATGAGTTTGAGAAGGTTGTTCAAAATTTCTTATTTCACTTGATCAACAGCTCAGCGAGGTGGGTAAATAAACCCAAATTTCATATGCTGATCCATCTCTTGCTATCCATTTTAAGATTTGGTCCAAGTAGCCTTTTTGCAACTGAGAAATTTGAAAGCTTCAATAGTATCCAGCGGAATGCCTCTGTTCATTCAAATAAGAAACAGCCGGGAAGAGATATTGGAAATAGTTTTGCAAATTATGAGTGCTTGAGGGCCATTGGGTCTGGATCATACCTATATGATCATACCAAACATCAAAATTTTCAAGCATCCAAACAGGTAACTGCAATATTTCAAGATAAAACGGTTGAGAAAGCTATGGGATACAATTCAGATATAATCCAAAGATCTTCATACAATTATCCTTATGCTACTCAGGCCAAACTTTGCTTGGAAGATAAAATGACTATTCCACAAGAACTTAAACAGATGTATCCAAATCATTAATTCTATCAGGAGGCCTGCCTCCAGCTGGATGAAAAGAAGAGTGTCCGCAAAAATTACTTTGTTCAGATGAAGAGCAACAATTCTATCTTCATGGCTCAGATACTTTCTATATGGAGATTATCTTCTTTGAGATCCACCAAATACTGCCTTCACATCAACAAGTTCCAGCTATCCTCTGTCTCTGATTTTTATCAGATGAGGAAAATTCAAAGAACAAATGATTTTCAAGTATGTTCACCCAAGGTGAGATATAATTTTTGTCTTCACCACAATTAGCAATTTGAGACTGACTGACTTTTGATCCCACTTCACCAATTAAATATATGCAAGGAAATATTGCACTGCATTAATGTCCAGCATAACTGCCATGAAGGCAGGTGTCCAATCACATTGACCGCAAAGAATTCTGTGGAAACCAATGAGGGGAATACATATTGTTATATGGTTGATCACACAGACACAGATTCATTTGTTATCAATATATGCTCATTGCAGTCAGCCCTTGGACATAGAAAAGCTTCTGTTTTAGAGCTTCCCACAGTAAACCCAACTGAATTCCACAATGCTATTAGAAATGGGCTTCAAAAATGGCAGGCAGAAAAATACTTCCCTGACCATGATGAAAAATCTGGTACAGATGATGCATCTGAAACCTCATCTTTTCACAGGTCAAGAAATCACAGGCATCCTTCCCACAGACAAGTAAATATGAGTGGCAATCTATCAAGGCAGTCAAGTTTCAATATACAACAAGATACCACAAATCTGTTGAGATCAAGATCCAATTCAGTACAACCTCAACCAAACATGAGTGGTCATCAATTTACTTCCAATGTGTTTGGTCAACCTTCAAGACAAGCAAGTTTCCATTCTCCAAATATTGAAACCAGCCATCAACCTAGATCAGAGGACAACCCACTTTACAGAATGACAGGGTTGACACAACCCTCCCCACAACCAGAAAGGCAGTATATCTCACCACAACAAAGGGGGCTGGAATCTACCAGACCAGGAAATTTCACTATGAATCTCACATCCTCAGCTCCCGTGAGATCAAGATCTGATTCTAGATGTAATATTGATGGTTTTCAATCAAACATTATTGTAAATCCATCAAGACCAGCAAGTGTCAATTCATCTTCCCATGATACAAATAGCTTACCAATGTCTTCAACTATGAGTGAAGGATACTACAGGAATTTCCCATCACAGCAGGACATGAGTATGATTCCATCCAGACAAGCATTTGCAGATACAATCAGACATCATGAGCAAAATGAAGAGGCAATCAGAAATCAAAATCCACTTTACAGAATGACTGGAGGCTCCACCCAACCAGAAGGGCAGTATAACTCAACAACACACAGTGGATCAGAATATAATATTTCTGGGGAGATTCTCCCTCCTGCTTACAATTACTCACCAAGAAGCTCTGTAAGATATGATCCATATCTCCATTTATCATCAGTCCATAGCTCCACAAATATTCCTCCTATGGGATATGGATCATCCCATTATGGAACAACTTCATTTAACAGATATCCTACAGCTCCTGGGGCACCTGTATCATCTATCTATGCACCAAGTGATAATGCCAATTCCTTTTTGGGTGCAGAATCATCAAACCAAAGGCCCACATTCAGAAATTCTTCAGCAAATTCATATATGGATATGGTTGTAGATAATTTAGATGATATCACGGCCACCATAAATGCTTCCACGTCCCAAAAATGAATTAAAAGCATATGATCCAAAAAAATTAGTAACAAAAAAATAGAAAGAGCTGCCTGCTGATATCAAGCTATCCATCCCCCCAAAAAAAGGAAATGAAAACCAGAAAAAAACATAGAAAAGTACAATCCCCCCCCCAAAAAAAAGAAAAGGAAATAGAAAATACCAAAAAGTGTAAGAGGAAAAGATAGAGAAAGTGTGGTCTGAAGTTTCATGTCTTGGTGTGTTGTCATGTTTGTTGAATAGTTATGCTAGGTTGTTGTGTGTTTCCATGAATCTGGCATTTGCCATGCCGTCTAGCCATGGCCAAAAGCATTTTGGCCAAAGCAATTTATATCATGGTTTTGGGAGCAGGTAGATTCTTTGGAGCCATAGACCAAGGATGAACCAAACAGACTGTGGTTCCTGCACTATCATTGAGCAAGTCACATTGAGAAAAAACTGGTGATGCATGACATGGTTACTGCATTTAAGTTATCTGGGCCAAAGGTAACAGATAACTGACGCGCAAATAGTACATGAGAAGACAAGGAAAGATAAAACAAGGCAAGGGCTGGCACAAGCCACAAGCCACTTCAAAGCCAGCAAGGTGATGCCCAGGGTTGTTAAGCAAGAGGGCTATCACGCAGGACATCCATGCGTGAGGTGCCTTCCACTCGGAAAGAGGCAACCTTTCCATGGGTGTCAGTTTGATGAGCCGTAGAAGCATAGGAATCAGGGTGAACCAATGATTCACCTTTATGTGGAACCTTTTGGTTGCGGGGGTGTAGTCGTATACTCGCCCCTCAACAGTAATCTCGTCCCCGATCGCCACACAAGGTAGAACTGCATTGAACTCAAGGTGGTACTCCACCGCAAACGCCGTCACGGAAAAATTCTGGTGGGGTGTCATCACCGTCAGAAATCAAACCAACCAAATACAGGTGTCAGCACGGTCAAAAATAAAATCAGCAAAATTGTTAAATCACTTACCTTCTTGTTGTAATCTTCGTGATCCAACGTGAATGTTAAGACCGGGCATGCAATTGATGCGAATTCGGGGTAATTGGCGGTGGCGCTTTGAACGGTCCCAAAGGTGAAGACGGTGGTGAGTGGCCCGGTGTAGCTGGCGCATCGACTCGTAAGAGCAAGGCCGTGCGCGTCTCCCATGGAGAACTGGAAGATTGGGACTTTGTTTGGTTCACTGGTCATTAGCCAATGGCCGGTGATGATATAGACATGGTCTTCCATCAAACCATCATCATCGTGGCTGAAGGCTCGCAATGACACGTCTTCGGTGCGAGGTTCAGTACCAGTCAGATTCTCAAAGTACATGACGGATGGGTAATGGAAATAAGCACGTCCGGTGTTGCTGCAGTAGCGCAAGAAATGCTGGAAAAGAATTGTGAAGTTAAGGTGAGCAAAGTCAAAACTAAGTGGAAGGGAAGGCTCACCTTCTTGCAAATTGCAAAAGCACAGGTGGAAGCCATGGCCCTCGGGGAACGATCCATTTTGTTGAGTGTGTGTGTGTGTGTGTGTGGAAGGGAAGAAATAGACGCAGTTGGGGAGGGTGGGCAGGGAGGGTTGTGTTCATATATTACTGGGCTGGACGCAACCAAAGGCCGCACCATATAAGATATAAGGATATCTTTTGCAGCGGATATCTTTATATCACCAAGACTCTTCCGAGTCCGCGTGCAAGGTGATGTCAACAGGTTGACTGCCATGGCGCCAAGATGAAGGAGAGGGGAGGGATAGTGAATATCCAAGCAAGTCATGTTTGTGATAACATTGCATCACAACCAAGAAATGAACAATCCAAGCAAGTGAAAGGTACAACCACAGAAAAAGGAAAATCTCCGTTTAAGGAGGGAGAGAAGAATAAAGAAGTGATTGCATGGAGCAAGAGAAGAAAGATGAATGTGATTCCGAGAAGAAAGATCAATGTGATTCCAAACAAGAATATAGAGGAAACCAGTCGTATTTTTTTGTTTTTTTATGAGAGCAGTTTGGAGACAGACCGTTTTTTTTCTATGAGAGCAGTTGGAGAGCAGTTGGGAGAATAAAAAAGGAAATCCTGACGTATCTTTGGAGTTTGCTTAGACCAAATAACTCAAAGAACCAATCTTCCTGAGAAATTTAGAACAAACAGTTAGCCATTATAATGGATTTAAGCAGTACAAAAGTGATAGTGCTTACTTGAGTATCTCAGTGTCCTTGCGCTAATTTGCGTGCACCTTGGGTTAGAAGAAGCGCCGGACCTATGGAAAATCGCATGCGTTTCAGATCGCAAGGAGAAAGCATCTTGAAGACCGACCAGTGGTGGAGTCAATGTTTTTGAACTAAATATCAAGATTTATAGTCGGAGTGAGGTATGTGGCAGAGCGTGAGGAAAGCATCCATGTCAATGTGGGAATTTTTTCTAGCATTCTTGGATTTACGGGTGTTGAAGCAGATCAATTTTGCCTTAAGGAGTTTGCGGGTGTGAGCCTGGGTCTCTTATGTGACAACAGGGCACAAGATATGGGGGACACAAATATATATTTCAAGGAAAGATGAGGACAAAAAGGGAGGGCTTAAGAAGAAGAAAGATGAGTCTGAAAAGACTGGTAATGAGCTCAATCTCAAGGAGAGCAAGAGTAATAGAACCGGGCAGAGCCACAGTCTCTTCAACCTGAGAAACAGGAGAAGGTACAGTCAGAGACTGCCTTATTTTTTATGCCAAAGGCAAAGGATACTTATAAGGAAACCTGTGTGGTGTGAAGTGCCACAAGACTAAGATGAAGATGATTGATCCTTTAATGATAAGTGATGATGGTGCCTCTTTGAGATGAAGACAAAGAGAGTGAAGAAGAAGAGGGGTGGAAAGATCAAGCTCAAGAGGAACTTGAAGAAAAGGAGAAGTTGGTAAAGCTGCTTACTAGTCAGACAGATGACACCAGATGACCACGACAATACGACGAGGGGAAATGATGGGACCTTGGATGCTGAGTAGTGAGGAGTGTTTGTCCAGTTGTTCTGTTTTCTTCTAAGTTGGTTGATGAGTGATGATGAAAATTTTCATCTGCCCAACTTTGAAAGTGATGAACCATGTTTATCAAAGTGAATATGCAATATGAGGTTGAACTTAGAAAAAGATTAGATGTTATGTGAACTTCCTGGTTAATTACTTCACTCTTATATTATTTCACACTTATACACAACAAAGTATGGATATTATAGTATTAAAATACTCGTATTGAAGAGAGGAATAAGAAGAGAACATTGTTGAAGCCTTTTGGGCAACATTGTTGTCTCTAAGGCTGACAGCGGGCTTGATTCGTGACGATTGCATTTGGTTGCTCATCCACAAAGGGCGCCTCTTGCTCATTGACTTGATCCACAGAGGGCGCATCTTGATGATTGACTTGACCAGATTTTTTGGCTTCCATAGCAACAGCAACCAAAGATCCACGAGATGCGCTGTGATCCTTGCTGTTGGCAACCAAGTACGTTTCTGGTGGAGTTTGCATGTTGATCTGTGATGTTTCTCTCATTGATTCAGTTATTGGATTGGCACAAAAGGAATAAAGAGAAACTTACCATGAGTGGGGAAGCTAAACCTGCCACGGGTGGGGATTTTCCAAGCTCCACGTCATTGGGTTCCTGCATGATGATTTCAACGGAAGGAGTACCTCCACCATGGTGAAACCCAGCTGATGTTGCGAATCACTGGAATAATGTGTCATCTGTAGCACAAAAATTTTGGTTGGCGCCAAATTGGGAGTGGCCAGGGATCGTACATTGCCATTTGAGCTGGTGCAACTTATCAGCTGTCTTCATCAGTTTATGGATTTGCTCCCAGTCGGATCGGTTCTCCTCCATGTAGCTGTAGATAAGGGCCTTGAATCAATGGAAGGTGAGATCCGCCATGTTGATTCGCAGAGACATCTTGGATGTGAGTAAGGGGCGGAAGTATGGAATGCATTCGGCCAGCTGATTGTGCGGCGCCGGGTGCGGCTCGTCCCATAGTCGGTAGGATAATTTGATGTACGTATACATGGATGCGGAGTTGAAGCTGGGGCAAGATTCAGGGAATTCGGTTTGTTGGGTCTCGTCAGTCGCCATGGTGGGTGTTGTGTTGGTGGTTGATGTGTTCTGGACTACCGGAACTTAGAGAAATTGCACGGCTGTGGTGCTACTGGGCCGCTGGGTGTTGCTGTGCCGCAGCCTTGCCATTGGCATCTGATTCACCAGCCTTCGTGGCTGACAGCCAGCCGCCGGTTGTTTGCCCGCAGTTTGCCCGGATTTTGCCTGGATGTACAGGCAAATGACAAACCGGCGTGCGAGTGGGAAAATTGACGTCAATTTGACAGATGATGGTCAAGCAACTGTCAATTTTCCCATTCCGTCAAACCGACTAGCGAAACTCAGTTTCCTGCAACCGGGGTGTAGTTTTGAGATTATTTTTGAAACACTTTTCTATAGAAAAATAATAAATTTATCATTTCAAAAGCAAACGAAAAGAAAACTAAATATTTTTCAAAAGCGTGTTTATAATTGCTGCCTTAATACACATTGTAAGCTGGGGCGCCATAATTTCCCTGGAACTACAAGTGATCACAGCCATGTACTATGTTCAATATTTATACATACTTGTGTTGAATATACATTCAACCTGATATTTCACTCACCCTTTGCATGTCGTGGTGTGTGGACTTTTGCTCCCTTTCCAGAACTCCCTGCCAGCTTGAAAAGCAGAGACTTAGAATGAGTAAACCAGATAAGAATTTCATTTTGGACTATATCTTTGTTTTCCTTTTATTGATTGTGGAGTGAAAAGCTTAATGAATAAATTGTAACCAAATGGTATCATTGTATTCTACACATCTATATTGAAGCAATGATGATGAGATGAGTGATATCTGGTTTTAAGAAAAGGTTTGTTAATGAAGGGGGCACTTCGAGCCTCAGTGAGAGGTACCCTTTCCTTCATGTAAGTATATTTCAAGTATGATCACTCAAAATGCAAATTGAAAATTTCATGTGAGTCATCCCTAAAGAACTTAGCTGTAGCTACTGAATTCTTTTTCATGGCAAATAATCATGTTGCAAAGGGAGCACAATTAATTGTGAGTGCAACCTAATTGAACATTGCAGTAGCTCCTAGCAGCATTTCAATCTCCTTGGCATTTTAATCTCTGAAAATGTTTCTTGACAACCAAAGTGCTTATAATTAAGACAAAGTGGCAAGTGGGTTGGCTTCTTTCAACACCACATCTATAGAAAACTGTTTGAACAGTTCCTACAATTGTAACTGTAAAGCCTAGCAACTCATGACGACTGGCTGCGTTTTTCCCGCATGGGATGACTGGATTGAATCACCAAGCTCAAACCCTCTGACATCAGAGAAAAATTTGCACAAACTCATTCCATTTTGATGATAACAGGGAAAGATTGAGGTGATCAATCTCCATGGGGATTCCACATCTTGAAGCATAGCCTCTTTGATCAATGGGATTGACATTATAACCTCTCATGGATCAACTGGGAACGAAGAAATGAAGCTAAGAAGCAGATTTCAAAGTCACTGTGAAAGGTAATCGGGAGGGTTGAATGTATGTACATATGGCCATTCTTAAGTGAGGGTGATTTTTGGGCAAATGAACAAAGAATCAAGACACAAGGAAGTGATAAGTGAAATATTGAAATAAATAAATATAAGGCGCAAAGGGACCTTATGATGAGAATTAATAACTTTAGAGAGAAAAAAATCTGAGCATTAAGGATGTATGTAGTAAAACAGGATTGGATAAGCTCCAGTCACTGTGAGGAAAACTTGCTCAACTGCTCCTAGTTGATGTTCATGACACTTGAGTTTCACTCAAGTGTCACTTTTGATGCGCAGTTACTGTGCCTCATGCACAGTCACTGTGCATGCAAGCTTGCTTTGAGTAAGACTTGAGTGATCACATGCATTTCAACTGAATGCAGTTGAGGGAGTTTTCCTGGCAGTACTAGATGATTGCATTTTTTTGAAACTAGTAATCTGATGAAACAATCTTATGCTTTATTTGGAGCCCCTGATCATTTTTAACTGAAATTTCAACCCTGTTGGAAGTATCTCAATGATGCCCATCACATTCAAAGGATTTCTTTTTCAAATGATTGTTGAAATTCAAACCTTGGAATGTCATTTACAGCCCTGTTGATGGAAGCAGGAAGTAATCTTTTTGAAACAATCCCTCCTGGGCCCTGGCTGGTCAACTGGGAAATCAAAATTGGTGTTACTTGAATATCTGACATGGGTCCCAGTCAAATGCTTCTCAAAAAATGAAATCTTGCTGGCAAAAGCATAGTCTCTGGTAATAATGAAGAAGAATGGGTGGGGTATTAACAACAATGGGCAGCTATGTTATGCTACAATAAAACCAGGGGGGTTTTTTAGCATAACAGCATTTTTGCCCCAACTTGCCTGTGTTATTGTGCATCAATCAAATTGATTGATGCAGTACAAATAGAATAACACACAAAATAAAAAATACTTATTTTTTCTTCCAAAATTTAATTATACTGTATAAATATGAGGAAAATGATGCTGCAGTCTACAACAAGAGTGTGTGAATGTGCAGGTTGAAAATGTGAATTAAGTAGTGCCTTACAGGATAATTGATTTGCGTTTTTTTACTAGAATAGATTGAGCATCCCTAGGATCTGTGAATAGTATTAGAGAGAACCTAATAATTGTGAAACAATGAGAATAGAGAATTACAAGTCCAAGTTATTATGAATTTTGATTTCTCTGCAGTTCCTCCTTGTTGTTGACACAAAATGCCTACCAGGGCCTCAAAAACAAAAAAAAAGAGTCACAGAAGAATAGAAACATTGAAGAATCACAAGCTTTAATTATGCATTAGATGGAATTTTATTTTGTTTTAAACAAGCTTGCTCCTGTTGATTACACTGCTTAGCTTCACTTGGATTTTTTGATGTACAACTTTTGCCTTGCAAAACACAAGAAAATTGAAGTGCACCTGCCGAGCTCTCAAATTCTGTTTTGCCATGTTTGTCATGACTATGTACCCAGAAGCAGTGTTGATGATGTGGGAGAGATTTTTTTTTCTCAGCCAGCTTGACAATTGAGAGAGATTGAAAGAGATGAAGTGGGGTTGATTGTACTGACAAGACAACGTATTTGCCTCCGGACTTGTAAACAGTGGAAGCTTTGCCTCCAATCCTGCCGTTGAACTGCAGTGATCATAGCCATGTCCCATTGAGTTATTTGTTGATGTTATATATAATTGAACTTCATATTTCACTTACGTTTTGCATGTCGTGCTGGTGTTTCCGTGCCAGAACTTCTCGCAAGCTTGAGAAGTAGAGGCTTGAGAAGAGCAGTTCAATTAAAAACTTCATTCCGGAATCCGATCTATTTGTTCCTTTGGCGTTGGGGAACAGGAGCAGAAGATGAAAGAATCTAATGTGCCCGGATGGAGGTCTTATGTGTGTAATCTTATGAGAAGAACAAATAGTTTGTATAAAATTAAAGTGATGTGGGTTTGACGTCAAGGATCATTCATGGTGTGGGTGGGTATTTCAAGCCTCAGTTGGAAGCTTTGGAGTACAATCACTCGACATGGGCTCGGCCATCCCCTAGGAACCTTGGAGCCTAGCTGTATCACTACAAACATTTGTAATTTTACCCAAAGAAAAAACAACTGTTTGGGTTAGGCAAAATGTTAAATGTTTTCAACAAAATGGCTCAGTAATAAAAATTGAGCAAAACTGAGCATGCTCAGCAAAATCCCCTAAAGTTGCCAGAATGAATAAAAATGATTTCTGCTCAGTTTGTAAAAAAAAAAAAAAAAGCTGAGCATGCTCAGTATAGCTTATTTTTCACTTCTGACCATTTTTTGTAAAATTGGGTATATGTTTTGCCCATCCCAAGTTTACATTTTCCTTCTGGGTAGAATTGCAAATGTTTTTAGTGTATGTAGCTACTACCAAAATATTTATCTTCATGACGAAGAATTACATTGTGAAGGCAACGAGATTAATCACGAGTGCCACCGATAGAACACCAGTACTACATGAGCAGCAGCTCCTAGCAGCATTTCAATTCCCTCGTCATTTCTTGTTGGACGTTTCTCAGCCACCGAAGCGTTGGTTGAGACAAGTGACGAGTGGGTTGGCTTGTTTCAAAATTAAACCTATAAAGAGATTGTTTAAACAGTTTCTACGATTCTCAACTATTTGTCTTGCACTGCAACGCATGACGAGTTGGCTCCATTTCCTTCTGACATCAGAGAAAACTGTGTCAACTCATCGCGGTTTGAACATACACCGGGAAAGGTTGAACGTGGGGACACCAATCTCCATGGACAATCCCACGACGAGTGGAAGCACATGTATTTGCGGGTCTGACATCACATCCCCCCAGGAAATAAAACTTGGAAAGAAGAGATGGAGCTATGAAGTGAATCTCCAAGTCCTCATCAAGGTCATCGCGCCGGAGGACAGAATGGAGTAAGTACATATTCTCTGCAAGTGAGCGAGATCGTACGGTCAACAAACAAACTACATAAAATCGAGACACGAGTCAAGTGACCAATAACATGAGCGGCGCAAAAAGCAGAACGATAGTCATCTTATATATGATAAAAAGTAGCAACCAAGGATTGAACAATAACAAAATGGGAGCAGTATAACACGATATGTATACATGATTGAAAAGCACCTGGCCCCATGGGCCAAGACGCAGGAATCTTGAAAGAGGCTTCTAATCTATCTAACAAGAATAAATAAAAAGGCAGGGGGATAATGCATGCGTTTGTATGTGTGTGTGTGTGTATGTGTGGGCGGGTATTTTAGCACATAAATAATAGACAAGAAGATTACAATCACAAAGATATAAATAATGATAATGATAACGATAAAATGTGTCTTGTACTTAGATGCAATATATATAACGAGCATAACAGTCAACGAGAGGGAAGACAAAGAAAGAGGGCGCCGGGGGGCGGGTTAGAATTATAGGCGACAGAACGAGACAGGGGTTCAAAGCAGGGCCGAGTAAGAAGTACAGAATAGCCCCAAAGAGGGCAGACGGGCTCGAAGAATCTATGAGCTTAAGCGCGGGTCACTTTTCGTCCACAGTTTGTTGGAGGGAGGAGGGGCGATGCACGATGAGGTTTTGGGTGCAAGACGAGCGCGGGGACGCCGCGGAACGATTTTGGCTGCTCGGCTTGGAGAAAGACGGGACCGGTTTGCGGGCCGAAGAAGAGCCGGGTTTGCCGCCGGTTCGGGACTTGATGTCAAGGTCGGGACCGGGCGCTTTCTTCTGGCGGGGGGTGGTCGGGGTGTTCACGGATTTGGCGGCCAGGATGGAGCGGGTGGGTGTGGCGTAGCTCCTGCGGGATCCTGATTGCGGGGTTGCCTGTGGATCTTCATATACAGCCGCTTTGACGGCGGCTTTCGCTTTGGTCGGAGTGACATCATGGTTGCGGGTCCCTTGTTTCAGGCTAGGCGAGCTGGCTGAGCCTTTCAGGTTCGACTTGGAGGGCGATTGCACGCCCGTCGGCTGTACCCGCCGCGTCACGCCGCCCGCTGCCGCTGGGTCACCGGGTGAGCGCAAGGAGGATGGCACAAGAGAGCGCTCGAGGGCTCGCCGATGCACACTCATCTCCGAAGATTGAGGCCGTCTGAAGAACGCATGCGCCAGGCCGGCTGCGCATGATTGGAGTCGTTCCTTGGGATTAGGACGCAGCATTGAAACGAGTAACTGTCTCAGCTCCGGGGAGAGCGTATGAGGCCCTAGGAATTCGCCTTTTAAGGTGCTTTATTATGTACCAAAAAAGAATATTTAGTGAGCAAAGAAAAGCGGGAGAGGCCAGGTTGCAGGGTACCATAGCACTACCTACCGTCGATAATAAACTTCCAAGGCCTCCTTGGACAAGAACTCCTCATGGTCATTGGCCTCGAACGGAGTGCGACCCACCACAATCTCGTACAGCGTCACTCCGAGCGACCAGATGTCGCTCAGACGCTCATCGTGCTCTTCCGATTTGGCGCGCTGAGGTGAAAGGTATTCTGTGAAAGAGTTCGATGGGTTTATTATATATATCTATATATATGGTGAATGCGAGGGGTGTGTTGATCGGACTCGTGCTTACCTGGTGTTCCCCAACTCAACGTGCTCCAAAAAGCCTTCTTGCCAGTGGTTTTGGTATAGTCTGGAGGATAAGCAGCGGCGAAACTGCGTGAAGATCAGGGCGGAAGGATCAGAAAGACCGACCGGCAAGTCAGGGATCAAAAAAGAAAAGAAAAAAAAGAGCCGAGAGCGGGCTGCGCACCCAAAGTCGATCAACACTGGCTGATCCTCGACACTGATGACGACATTAGCGGGCTTGATATCGTTATGCGAGACCCGGTTCTGATGCAGAAATTCTGTGCCCTCGAGCAGCCCGCGAATGTATCTGCGCACCCGCGCCGATCGCTCGCCTAGCTTGACATTCAACATCGTGGGATGGATGGCCATCGTCAAGAGCGCATATGACGGCGTAATGATAAACGACGACACGCGTAATACGTTCGGATGAGGCGAGCCCTTGAACATTCTCAGAATCCTGCCATGATGCAATGAAAAAGAAAAAGTCAGGTGAGTGTGTTTTTTTCTCTCTTCGAAACCATATGAAGACCATCAAGAAAGATGACATAGACTGACTTGAATTCACTCCACAAACTTTTGATCTTGGTGGCGGTGGTACCTGAAGACTTGTCGCGATAAACCAGCTTGATAGCCAGCTTGCTGGAGGAATGGAGCCGATTGGAGGGGTTTTTGGGAGAGATACGCCAGATGGAACCCCAGTTCCCATTGCCAATCTCACTCTCGAACTAAAAATAGGGTACAGGCAGCATAAGCTATACACCGTCTCTATGTTAAGAATAGTCCCCAGGAGAATCTCACAGAGTATTGAGCAGCAAGAGCTTCGTCGGTGATGGTAAAGATATCATGTGGCAGATGGCTGTTCTCCTGGGGCTGATCCTGAGGGCTTACTGGGGAAATGGAGGAGCTGGTGGAGGAGGGATGGGGGGAAGTGGAGAGATGCGCGGGTGAAGAGGAGGAGGACTGGACGGAGGAGACGGGGGAGGGAGCCGCGAGGGGGGAAGAGAGTGACTGGGTATGCTGGTGCATTGTAATGTATTCTACTGTGTTGTTCGAATAGGAACAGGATGCTCTCCGCCGGTTCCCCAGTGGGCTCAGCAGGAAAGTGAGATGATGGCCTCTGGGATTACAATCGGATTATGGAAAGCTGTCTTGAGAACCTCTTGAAGAGCTCTGTCGAAGACGCTCGGAGAACGCGTGGAACGAGCAGGAACTGTCCTCGCCTCACCCACTTCATGGCCGCTCCAATGTGGAACTATAAATTGGCATTAATCATAATACATGGGAATATATGTATAATGATGAGAACTTCATCCAACCGCATACACCACGGACGCAGCAAAAGTTTATGGGACCCGCTTTGAAACGTTTCCAGTTGAAAGCCTATTTTTTTAGGTCCCGAGGGTCATAAATCCATTGTCCCACAGGATCATTTTTTTTTCTTGTGGGACAATGGTTTTAATCCCTGAGATCCAACTGTGGGAGTATCAAAAATCCTTCAAAAATAAGGTTCTCAAAGCGAACAAACAGGAGCAAACTCCCCACAGCGCTAAGTTCCCATTCTGAAGGGGATTTTTTTTCTTTTTTTTTTTTTTTCAGGATCATGCTACCGGCATTTTCTTCTCTTGAAACTTTGAGAAATCAAGGTTTCCTAGAACACAATGGCCGGCCCAAGAAACCGAGTACAAGATGCACAAAATGCTCTAAATGGTACATGCAGCGGATAGTCGACTGGGTAAGGCCTCGCTGTGCCTGGTCATGAGACTTGAGATCATGGGTTCAAGCCCTTGTTTTGCCTGCGCAGGCCTGTGATGCACCCGTGCTGCAGTGTTTTTTGGGTGCGAAAGCTGCTTTGTCTCAATTGAAGTCTAAATTTTTCAACGTTTTTTTATCGGTTTTTGCAACCGACTTCCAACCAATCCCGTTGGAGATTGGTTTTTATGACGGATCTCCAACGGGATTGGAATGTTGGAACAAACATTCCAAAAGTGGTTTCCGCAGGGGCGTCAACCCGACGTGCCCTGCGGATTCAATGGGGAACGTTTGGCGTTCGGTTTCAAAGACCGATCGCAAACATTCATTTGCTGCCGTGGTGTATAAAATATGTACAAGCAACTTCGATGCTCGGAGCTGCCACTCACCCACGACTCGAGCGAGGGGCTGGGTGCGCCGTGACAGTGCGGGGGGGGGGGGGGTGTCATGTATTTGATCGACCGCTGATAGTCAGAGGTGACCCAGCTGCCCTACATTGTATCTATCCACAATAGGAGAGTATCTTTTCGCAACTATCAGTCACTGCTTGTTTAAAAATGATAATGTATCAATAGCAAAGGTAAAATTAATGGAGATGAAAGGAAAGAGGCAGTTAGAATCACACAAGAGGGGTAAGACAGATCTACATACATACAAATCAAAAGGAAAAATAGTGAGTCATATTTTTCTGCACTGCAACTGATGATGGTTTCAGCCAAAAGTACCAACACTAAGTTAGGTACCCGCTAAAAGGTGTGGACATAGCCCTTATAAGCCAATCCAAACAGGCTGCATGAGAACATCTGCAAGATAACCCTGGCTTTTCATCTCTACCTTCACAATTTGCTTCCTCTCATTGACTTCACTTTCCTCTTACATAGGATAACAGAAATACAGTTTGCCTTTTGGAAATCATTGTAATGATTCAGATAAGAAAGAGAGAATGACCAAAGGATTGAATTTGATATTTTCTAAATGAGGAGAGAAGTCACCATCAATCACACTACATAAATGCTTTTCAATGAAGCTCAAAGATTTTCTTTGGAAGCAACTCATGAAAAAAATTGAGCTGTAATGTCTTTACAGGTAGGTCCCCCAAATTTGATGCCTGCAATCATCAAGAAACTAAAAAAAAAATCTGAAAAAGAGCAATGAAACCATGGAAAAAATCAACTACAACATTACATAGCAACAAGCCATTTTCTGGCAAAGGTACTTGACTACTTCATCTCCTGCTACATATTGCAAGTATCAACTCCTTGAAATGGACCAACAACACCTGTTAATCAGAGCCCGTTCTAACCCAAAACTGTATTCAACTTACTGCAAATAAAATTTCACGACCCGTTCAGGTCCTTCTGTGTCTGAGTTTTGCTAGGTTTTGTTGCCCGTCAGAGCATCCGCATCAGTCGCAAATTTCAACCGGATTAAGGGACTTAGCCCTTTGACGCAACCGCACTGGGCCGGACTAGGTGCGGAATAAACTAGCCCTGAGCTAGTTTTGGTGCTAGTGGGAGCTACTTTTAGCCCTCACTAGCCCGGTGCTAAAGCTGTTTTGCATATTCATTTTGCTTGTGGATTAGACTAGATTATATTCGATATTGCTCTATATTGCTCCCTATCCTCTTGCCAATATCCCCCTTCCTACTCAAAACAATCTCACCTGCCATCAAAATCGAAAATGCCGACAAATACTCCCAAAAACAAGCGGGCGCCCAACTTCCTTCCTGAAGAAGACAAGCAGCTTGCAAGAAGATGGGCTTGCGTTTTGCAGAATGCAGTCAGATCAAACAAAAAAGGGAATGAAGAGTTTTTTGCTTGTGTCACCAAAGAGTTCAACAAGTTCACTCCTGGCCCCCAGAGAGACTGACCAGGTCTTCAAAACAGGTAATTATTCTTCATTTTAGCTGTCTATTGATCATTTGAATTTGAATGAAAACTAACATGTGATCTTGTTGGGTTTTCTACTTGATCTAGGTGGAAGCACCTTCAGAAATTGGTACTCACTTTCTGTGCAATCTACCAGCGTATTGAGGACAACCCAGCTTCTGGATCCTCTCTTTCTGATTGTTTAGCCAATGCAAAGCAATCTTATTTTGACAAGGAGGGCAAGCAATCAATCTACAAGCGCGCCTGGTCCTTCCTCAAGACTTTGGCAAAATTCCAAAATGTATCAAATAAAGGTACAGCAAAGAACGGACGGAGACCAAGAAGTACCTCAAACATTGTCTTGGTTGCAAGCAGTCCCACCCCCACTCCTGGAATATCCAACAATCCAGAACCAACCAAATCTCAAACTGTTGGGCGCAATGGCTCCACTACCAGCCGGACCTGACCACCTGGCGTAAGAGCAGAGAAGCGCAAAATTGAAGAGAGAAACTTCCAAAGAAAGAATCTCAAGCTTCTGGAAAAAAGCCAACAGTGAGACAGCCTTGCGCATTGCCAAAGCGCGTTGCATTAATGATATCCAGGACAAACTCGCCCAAATCAATCAACATGAGTCGGACCAACATTTCATGTTGCAAGACCTGGATGAATGTCCAGATGAAGAATCAAGGGAATTCTTCTGCGCCCGTCGAGCAGAAATAATTGATTTTCATAAAAATCCCACCTCATCCACAGTTGCATCTTCTTCACGCGCCAAGCCTTCCTTGTATCAACCAGGTACCAGTTCCAAGCCAGACAGACAGCCCAATAGCAACAATGATTCTTCCAACAATGAGCCCAGCAGCCAACACCCCTATCCACAATCTGATCCACAGATTCAGTCCAAGAGCGAGCAGCCCTGGCTTGATCCCAACCTTGCTTGACCTCCATGCTTTCTTTTAACTTCACATTTTTTTCTGCATCCCTGTTTTTTTTTTTTTTTTTTTCCAATACCTGGGTTTTTTTTGACACACTTTCAGATTTCTTCTCTTCTGTTTTTGTTCCATGCTCTTTGTAACTTTTTTTTTGCTTGTTTGACTGATTATATCTTCTTGATTTATTACTCTTTTCATTACCTCAATTTGTTATTCAATTGGAGTTCTTAAGGCTTGCAAATTTTATTTTATATCTCACTTCTTACACTTGCAATTAAGTTATTGATAAATCAATTAACCCGTCAAAAAAACATTGATCAATGAGAACAAAAAAAAAGAAGAAACAAACATTGATTGATGAGAAAAAAAAAAGAACAAACTAGCTAGACAAAAAAGATTGATTGATGAAACCCAAAAAAAGCTAGCTAGATGGCGTGTCATCTGCATTGGATGCAAGATTGTTTTGATGAGAGAAATCCCACAGATGATCAATCAAGTCATTGGTCAGGTTGTTGTGGACAGCTTGCTATTTGATTTCAATGGCGTAGAGTCATTGATTGCATATAGTTCTTGGCTTGGATCTAGGTGGAATAATGCACATTGAATCAGGGAGTTCTGGGGGTGGCTTTGATGGGGATCAAAACTTGAAAATCATGTTGTGTAATATGATGCAAATGTTCATGATTGAGGTGAGATCCCCTGGATACCAATGGAGGGCAGTCTTTGTGAGTATTTGAAAACAAGCCTTCAAGATTCTGAATGTTTGTTTGATGTCTTTCCGTAAAGCTTCTTGCATCTTCGTTAAGAACTTAACCACAGAGCTTGCTGAAAGAAGTCCTTTTGACTTGATGAGTGTTGCCCAAGGGGGGTAAATACCATCTACAAGATAGTAGTCATTTTGATAGTTGTTGCCATTGACATTGAAGTCAATGGTCCAAGAAGTCCCTGCAAGAGTTGATTTGAATAAAGGCAAGCTTTTGAGAATGTTGATGTTGTTAAGCCAGCCGGATGTCCCAAAATAAATATGCCAGATCCAGGTTCTGTGCGTTGATACAGCCTCAAGAAATATTGTCTGCGTTTTTCCCTTGCCCTTGAACTGGCCAGCAAGAGCTTTGGGGCAGTTCTTCCAACCCTGTTGCATACAGTACAAACTCCCAAGACATCCAGGGAACCCCCTTGATGCCGTTTCCGCCAGTATCACTTTCATGTCCTCATTGTTTGTGTCAGCTTGCTACTCTTCAGAGACAATCTAACAAAGAGTACATGAAAAGATAAAATCATAATAAATACATTAAAAATTAGAAAATAAATTGTATTACCAAAGTTAGAACATGTGTAGGAATTTCTCTCACTTTGTAATGCATTATGGCTTTGTTATGTATAAATACAAAATAAGAATAAACATTGAAATACCCTGTCAAAATCATGTTTTACACAAAATATTACCATAACTCTTAAACCTTAAATAAAACTTAGAATATTATGGAAGATTCTTAATCTACATGCAAAAAAACCTAGGGTATCCCACTCATGGTACCCCCTAATTCTCACTCCTTCACTCCTTTTACCCATTTCCCCCACCTATAGGATTGCACGGCATATATGCGTAACATGTTGGTTGACTATAATGATACCAACTGGGAAATGACCAAAAATGGACGTCATTTTGAGGTGTTGTGTGAAATGGCCGAGTTAGGCCCAAATGGGGTTTAATGTTCCAACCCCGCGCACTGGTTACACAAGTTGGCCCAATTCACTAAAAACCCCGCATGAACTACACAAATACATGTTACTAAGGCAGCATGTATGTAACTAGGTTTCAGGAACCTTGCATCATATATATAAACAAAGTTTCCGCTTTTAAAACCTTAATTACACATGTGTAACACCTGTAGCGTGGCCCAGTCTCAATATTTGTGGCCCTTTTCAGGCGTAACCACTCCTTCAATGCTACTGTTGACTAAACCAAGCCAGTAGTATTGAACCAGGTTGGTCTACATGGTTATTTGGCGTCAACAAACTCATCATAACCTTGTGTATTCACCCATAAGCAGCTGTGGCTTGCCCTTTTGGTCCAAACTAGCGTAACAATGGCCTGGTTTGGTTTGAAATGGGCCACACCTGCAATTGAGGCAAATTACCACGCACACAGTGGCCCAAAATTGATATTTAAAGAGCTTTGCTTGCCCACTTTTGACAATCCCCATCATCTTTTATCATACCAGCATATACCAACGCAATCAACCAGCCTTTACACTAGTTATTAGCCTTGTTATACCTGTTATATTGGATCATCACCTCAACCAACAATTACCACGACAAATCCCCAGCTTTCCAATCAATTCTTGACTACTTTTGACGCCTCAAGATCCCTGCCAAGCTTGAAGAAGACCCCTTTGCGTGGATTTTAGCATTAGTGAGTAAAATTCCCCGTAGCACTTCTTTCTTTGTCATTTCTGGGTGTACTCCTTGTCAAAGGACCAGATAATTAGAGTACCCCTTATATTTCAGGATCTAATTCATAGAGGGCACCGTAAACACCCCTGTAACTCAGGCCCCTCTTTGATAAAAAGCTTTTGCTTTTTGTTATATTTCTTTCTCTTTTTTTCTACTTTACCCCATTTCACTGTGAGACCCACGCGTGAAACTACCTTTTCATATCTTTGCACCACGTGTAGCTAGAAGAACTTTGTTCTTGGCATCACGTAGGCTGACAGTTTGGAGCTTTTAGGTACATTGGGCCGTAAATAGCTTGGATGGAAGTAAAGAAAATCTCCATGTTTTGACGCGCCGCTGTGGTGACCCTGTTCCTTCTCAACATTACACTCATTTACCCCTCTAAAACTCATAAAACCTCAAATAGTATTACAGAATCAGGTTCTAAACCTCATTTTATCCACATTCACTCCCTTACATCTTCCTGGATTTCCCAATGGTTTAGTAGTAATACTCATTCTTAGATTCTTGGCCACTTTTCTACATTTCTAAGTCCACAATATTACATCATAGGGCATATTAAATAATAGCTTTGTTCCCCATATAGCCAATATCCCGCAAACATCCTTTTGTGTCTTAGTTTCTTGGAGTCATCATTACTTCACATTTCATATAAACTCTTTGGTCATTCTACCTCACATTTTGTTCATCATGACTTCATCCCCATTCTTGATCATTGGATAATACCCTCTTTTGGCCATTTGCCACATATTTCTTTGGTTCATCTTTTCATCTTGGCTTTTCTCTGCTATGGCAATTCTCAACATTCCTTCCAAATTGTTCTATCTGTTCATCTTTGGCATTTGTGGCCAAGATTTGTGCTCATCAGTATTGTTCCCTTTTATACTTCTCAGATATAAATAGTCCCCACTTATCTGTTGTTTTTTCCTCATGCACTTTCTTCCCCATACTACCTGTATGAAAATTTAGCCCACTTTTACTCTTTACATTTTCATCTTCAGAAATATATCTGCCCCTTGGATATCATTCTGCCCTCTTAACCTGTAGGATTGATACAAAGCAATCATTAGTGTCAAAGATTCTAAGTCAAAGAGAAATAGCCACATCCTTTCTTTTTCTTAGTGTAACTCTCTCCACAACATCATTAGGCAAGAAGGCAGCCTCAACAGCACTTGTAGCACAACATCCATTATTAGTAGCAACGCTGCAACCAATATGGTATTTGCAATGTATTGGAATGTATCTTTTCACGTATCAGTGCCTTGAGAAAAATTCTTTTATGGCCAATGTGATTCCCTTAGGCTCCTCTACCAGTAAATATGGTTTTTAGCCATTTTGGTTGATACAAATCCTTGTGATACAAACTGCGTATTGTATTGGTTGCAGTGTTGTTAGTAGTGTAGTTGACTATATCCCTTCAAAGCTCTATTCTGATTGATCAGTAGTTCCACACCGTAGTTTCACCAAGTCGGCAGTATTTGTCAGTCAAATTAAATGGCACTGCATATGCCAACTGTTTCAGAACAGCGGTGATCTTCTGCTCTGGGCTGAGTCCTAGCTTTCCGGTACAGTTGGGCTTGCAGAGGAAGTAAGGTTATTGGTCGGTGAGATCATTCAAAATCCAAAGAAAAAGTGGCTTATCCAAGTGGAAACAACTGCTGAAATCCTTTTTGTTGTAAGTACAGCCTTCAGCAAATTAGTCCTTGATCAACTGCTTGTGATGCTGGACGTGTTCTTGCTCCTTGTTGGGGATTTGTGCCTTTTGTGCTGGGTCTTGTGGCTTGTCTGAATCATAAAAAAATCCATAAGTATGTTGTTGTCCTCCAGGATGTCTCAAACAAGCATCTAGCCTTGATGAATCCGCTGTCTTTGTTTCCTTTTTTGTTTGTTTGCCATTGAGTAGGTGGTTGAGACAAGGTTCTCAAAGGTTGCCAATGCCGTTGCACAAAACTGTCCAGGCTAAATGTTGATTAGTCCAAGATTGAGTCCTAACCAATGTGTTTGCGGAGTGTGGACTAGCCTTAGTCCGGAATAAGCTGGATGATTAAACTAGCCTAAAACTCCACAACCAATGCGGATGCTCTAACCTGATGATGTCATTCAGGACTGTGCACTGCGCAGATGGATTCCTGGCATATATACATACTCGGTTTTTCCACATTCTTTCTTGTCCTTACATCTCGCGGAAAGGTTTGTTAGAGCATTCTCATTGGTTGGGTTAAATCACCAGGTTAAGCAACTTGACTTGGGTTGAGAAGCGCATCGGCCGCGAGTTAAGCCCGGGTTAACTAACCAAAAGCTTGATTTTGGGTTAAGTGTCCAGAAATTTGTAGACACTTTGACCCGCAGGTCAAGAATTCATTCCCTGCGTGTGAGTGTCATTTCAATACAAAATCCAGATCACAACCGGGCTACGCAACCCAACCAATGCAAGCGCAAGGGTCAGGCTAGCTGACCCTGATCAAACCTGCAGGTCAGCTAGCCCAAAATTTAACCAAACCAGTGTGAATGCTCTTATTAGAGTAGTTTTTGTGGATGCTGGCTGATATCAAACCTGAGAAAAATTGTACAGCTGTCAAATGAATGCTTTCAGACTTCCACCATTTTTTTCTTTTTTTTTTTTGCCCGCTGTGGTGTTCCATTCCCGCTCCAATGCCAAAGAGGTACATTTCATATATTACAAGTTCACTTACAGGATGTACACTAGAACAGGATACAAGAGGAGGAATATCAAAGAGGATTACAGAAGGAATCCGGAAGAATACACAATACACCAACATCACAGAATCAACAACAAGGAAGAGTTACACCAACAGCAAGCAGGAGATATGAACAGCAAGCAGGAGATAGGGACGATGGTAGCAGTACAAGGAGTGGACACAGGGGGAAGAAGGGGAAGAAGGACCAGGAGGAGGAGAGGCCTAGACCCTGAACAGGATGGAAGCTGGAAGGATTGGAAGAAGGAAGGGGTGATGGAAGGTGTTTCAGCCCCTGGATGGAAGGATAGAGGAAGGAAGAAGAATGGGCTGTATTGTACACAGTACAGGGGGGGGGGGAGTGGCACAGAAATGATGTCATGCTGTGCAGATATGATGTCATGCTGTGCAGACATGAAGTCATGCTGTGCAGAAATGATGTCATGCTGTGCAGTAATGATGTCATGCTGTGCTGAAACCATAGCAACAAGGAGCAGGCTGTGCAGCTGACCAGTTCACCTGCAGCATAAATCCCTCAAAGGACCTTCCCTTGGAGCTAAATTCCCTCATCTTTTCCTATATAAGGAGGTCATTTCCCCACCACTGTTGTTTTCTTTTTCCTCACCCACTTACTAAGAGAGTATAGTGTGTCTCACCAGTCATCAAGTGTAGTCATCAAGTGTAGTCATCAGTGTTATCAGTCAATAAGTCAATCAATCAGTTATCAACCCCAACAATAAAAACATTTCTCAAACCCCCAATCAATCAACAAACAACCCAATCAATCAACAAACAAATCAATAAATCATCAACAAACTCAACAATCATCAGCAATCACCTGCAATAGTCCAACATACTATTGCACTTTCACATAATCAATCCCACGGTTCAATTATCCATATCATTAGTTATAAGTGGGCTACTCAAATACAACAACGTATAAGGTCTAAGAGCATCCACCATTGTTCCGTTAAATATTTAGGTAAGCAGCGAGCGCCGGGGGGCTTGTTTGCTAACTTACCGACTGAAATCACCCTTGTGGCTCGGCAACGTCTCAATAAGGAGAAGATTCCAAGTTACCTAGCGCACCACAACCCTTGTCTGGATTCACAACACTCGCTAACTTCCTCCGCACCCGACATGGCTCACCCTCACGCCGATTACCTCTTCAACATTGAGGAAGAAGAAATGTTTCTACGCCTACTTGCCTCAATAAGAAGACCAAGATCGGGCCCTACTAGCAACTCAAGCAATGAAAGAGCTGTGATACTCCAAGACCGACTAGCCGGCCACGAACGCCTGATCAAAGATTATTTCTCCAAGAATCCGGTTTACAATGAGCGCATGTTTGAACGTCGTTTCCGGATGAGCAGATCATTATTTGAGAAGATTGGTCGCAACTTGCAAGAACACGATCGATTTTGGATCCAAAAGGCTGTGAGTAAACAGCTTGATAGCAAAATTCTTTTGATCAATGGCTGACAACCTGATAAGCAGGATTGCTGTTGCCAGATTGGTCTTTCCACTCATCAGAAATTAACCTCTGTGATACATCAACTCGCCTATGGAACTAGCGCCGATTCCACCAACAAATACGTGAGGATTGGGGAGACGACCGCAATTCAAACGCTTAAAAATTTTGTCAGAAACATCAACGAAATTTACGGTTCAGAATATCTGCGATCCCCCAACCGTGATGAGCTGAAGATAATCCTCAGAGAGAACAAGGCCAGAGGATTTCCTGGATGCCTGGGAAGCATTGACGGCATGCACTGGGCATGGAAGAACTGCCCATTGGGCTGGGCTGGTCAGTTCAAGGGGAAAGAAAAAAGTCCAACGATCATTCTAGAGGCCGTGGCAAGTAAGAGCCTTTGTATCTGGCACACCTTCTTCGGCACTCCAGGGGCACTAAACGATATCAATGTCCTCCATCGAAGCCACTTGTTCGATAAGTTACTCTGTGGGGCGTCCGATTCAATTGAATATTTGATAAACGGACACGACTACAAGACGGGCTACTACCTCTGTGATGGAATTTATCCGCCGTGGTCCACCCTTGTCGCTTCAATCAAGCACCCGCAGGATGGTGCATCCAAGCACTTCTCAATATTAATGCTTCAAGAGGCAACTCAAAAAGACATCGAACGTGCCTTTGGAGTCCTTCAAGCCCGTTGGGCTTGCTTGAAGACTGGTTGTCGTTTGTGGGAGAAGCTTGACGTGATTCAGATGATGAAGTGCTGCATCATCCTCCACAACATGATTGTGGAGGAGCGATCAACGCAAGACCCCTTCTTGACCGACCCCTCCGCTCATATTGTTCCCAACCATCGCAACCCTGTGTTGACACACACCTTGGGCTCTTTCCTCCAGAACAACTTCTCTCTACATGACAGCGTGGCGCATGCACAATTGCGAGAAGATTTAAAAACACATAACTGGCTTCTTCGCAGGGAGCAACTTGCTTGACTTGTTTACCTAGTCATTTTTTCAATTGGTTCTTTTTTTATATTTCCGTTCTATTTCTCTACCAAGGTTTATTTGATCTCCACATCTGGATTCATTTTAATTCAAACACTTTTGTTTTTCTTTTCATTTCACTCAATTAATGAGTGATCGATCAAATCAGAGAAATCAAGGAAACATTTATCTTCTTTCAACCCATGTTCCATGGAAGTGAGTTGTAACGGCAAGATCTCCAGTGACAAACATATAAGTAAGAGAAGCAACAAGAAAAAAACAAGTGGCATTGACACAATAAACAAGAAAGAAAAGGGAATCAAGGGGGGGGGGTTCATAGGTGGTGTCTTAATTATCACACCATTTTTTTAATATCTTCGCCTTCATCTTCATCAAAACCTCCTTGGTGGCCTTGTTATCCAGGTCTTCAGGCTCACGAAGCATCTTGAGGTCGCTGACTTGACTCTGGCTTTGACGAGCTTCTTCTTTGCCAAGAAACTTCTTTTCTTCAAGGAGGTGGTTCTTTTCGTCTGGGAGGAACCGTTTCTCGTCTAGGAGGTACTTCTTTTCTTTGACGGTTAATCTTCCCGAAGAGATGACATTTGCTTGTTCTAATATATTGTTCCCTTTGTTGAGTGAAAGGAATCAGTTGCGCGAGATGCTGGCAAAATCTCCAGCTTGCAAGAGGGCGTTGTCATCCAAGAGGCCGTCTAATCTTCGCTTTTTGGCCGCCTTTTGACCCATGGGACGCGCAATTGAGTTAGCTGATTGAGCACTTGGAGTGCATATACCGGTTAAAGTGCGCTCGCCGTTATCATCATCCGGGTTGATTGTATCAGAAAGTGGATCCACAGATGACGCTGGAGTGGATGAGGTGTTCGGATCAGGTCGCCATTTTGGTGAATAGCGCAGTTTCGTCCAGGCTGCGAGGGAATTAAACGGTGTTCCCTTTGTTTGATCTTGGTAGGCGGTTTTGGCAGTAATGAGCCAATCTTATGGACTGGTTCCACTGGGCGGGTTGCGCTCAAGTGCATTGTAGATTGCCGAGAATTTTAAGGTAGCAGTATTCAAACTGATCCATCTACCAAGTATAATCATGTCAGTAAAAGAAAACAAGTCATTGAGTTGAAAAAAAGAAGAACAGCAACCTACCTAGTCTTGATTTGAGCAGAGTCGCAATGATGAAGGGTACTATGGGTGTTGAAGTTCTCTGCGACTTGTTGATAAAACATCTTGCCAGTTTGATTTGTAGCAAATTCTGGTCGCTCACTAACACGGAGCCAGGAGATTGCCAGTTGTTCTTCTTTGCGGGGGAGCCAGTTTGGTGCTCTTTTTCTTCTTTTGATGAGTGGAATTAGTGTTTTCTGGGGTATTTGCTTGGGAGGAGGGAGTGGTGTTGGGATCGGGTTGAGTTGCCATTGTGTTGTGTTGTTGAGGCACTGCCGAGGCGTGATGAGTGCTCCGTAAGATGAGCTTAGCGAGGCTCTGTAGCCAATCGTAAAGTTACGAAAACATAGAGAGAATTGGACCGAGTAGTTTGTTACGGAGCCCTAAAGAGGGCACAAGGGTTTGAATATGCAAAAAAAATCTGTAAATCCCGCTTAACAAGCGGGTTTACAGAGACGAGGGTGGATGCTCTAAGTCTGATTGAGAATTACTATCACCATGAAAAAACAATTGTCACTTGATATCAAGTGACATCTGGCCAACTCCAGCCAGCTATCCACAATCTATCCAGACCTTTTCTTTTCCTAAAACTATGTAGAATGAATTTTGCTCAGTATCAATGAGAACTGAGCTATTTCATGGGTATCCCTGAGCTTTTGTACAATGGGAGCTGAGCAATGCCACAGTAAATGCTGAGCTCCTGGCCACCCTGAGCCCTGAGTTGCACCAAAGTTGACTATGAGCTGAACTGCTGAGCAGGCTGAGATTTACTGCAGTAAGCACTGAGCTGATGCTCATTTTTTGCTGAATTTTTTCAAAATTAAAATCAAGAAAACCAAAATTGAATGGAGAGTAGGAATGGAGTAGCTTTGAAGCTGCAACCAAAGTTGAGTAATGTCACTTGATATCAAGTGACAATTGTTTTTTCATGGTGTATACTTAGTAAACTTAATCTTGAAATCAGCCATTTCTCTTTTTATATTGATTTTAAGATTCCTTACAAAGGGTATAGTATTTATAAAGGGGCAGGCCAATAAATCACCCGTAAACTGATTGTTTTAGCCTTTCAACCTAACTCACCAGTTTATTTCCCCCAGCCAGATCTTTACCAAATATTATCATTTGTCCCACAGGAGTCCTACACCGCATTTTTTTTTTTGCCCCCCAATTTTTTTTTCCAAATTTCCCGGCCGGGGTCCGACTCCTTGGCCAAGCATAGGCCTGTCAGCCCAGCTGTACACACTCTCCGTAATCATCCCGTAATTGCGCACTTCATTGGGCACTCCAAACACTACCGGTAAGCACAATTTTCTCTTCTCTCACTTTGGTTGATTTGAAGGCTGATTAAGTTGTGATTTTGAGTTCAATCAGGCCATGGTTTTCCAAAATTATTCACCTAATTGCAAGTTTGCGGCGTTCAGAGAGGCTCTTGACAGAAAGGATCTAGCCAAAATAATTGTTTGCTGGGAGCTCAAATCAGCCAAGACTTGCTATATTGCTGGACTAGCCTGTACAGAAGGACTCAATGTCAGCCTATTAGATAACTAGACCTATCTAAATAAGACTGCAAACAATACCTCAGGAGGCTGAGTAATGGCTGGTATATTAATGGTTAAAGCAACCAACTTTGAAAAGGAACATTCTCCAAGTCACGAGTTTGACCCCTGCTTGAGACCATCAATTTTTTATACACAGCTCTGTAAGAAGCTCCTCCATTTTTTTATGTACATATTTTTTCACACGATACATAAGTCTATATATATATCTATCAAAATACACAAAATACTTATTCAGAAAAGAACTTCCCTAAACAGTTGCGGAAATCCTTTTCAGGAACTCCTAAAAGGACTTTATCGCAGGTATAAAGAAAGTATTACTGCGAGTCAGTCGAGTTCCTCTGAAACTTGATCAAGTAAGTTTGCAGAGCTACGCTCTCCAGCATATTACTCTCTGCTTTGACTACGAGGTAAAGACCGCGGAGTTATAGCAACCAGAAAGGTATTTAAGAGACTCGTTCTCCTATGATTTGAAGGCATCTTGAAACAAATCCAGCATCTTTATTCACCTTTTTACTTTCCTACTTTTGAGTCTCATCCCTTTCCTCCTTCCTCCCAATCTTCAAGACCATCCACGTCCTTACTAGGTTTTTTTGGTACTTCCTCTGAAGGTAATTTCCCTTCTGAGTATTCAGCTACCCATCTTTTCCTTCATAACCCTATTGCTGTTTGATTTGTCTAAACCTCTGGGCTTTGACTTATTTTGCCACAGTTCTTCTTTGACCATCAATAGGGCTTTTATTCTTTTGCAATACTTTGATAGTATTTGTAATCGTGATCCTTAATCTCTTAAAACCAGATTACAATTTATCATCACTCATCTCTCTAGCTATATCTTTAACTTTAATAGTTACTAGATAAGCGTATGAGAAGTTCTTAGACCAAGAATCTAAGAAACCATTCAGGGCAGCTAGTACAGTTAGACACTGTTTCATAAGCAAGCCTGACACTCAAGCTGTTGTGTGTGATCCAAGCACCTATCTTCCAAGGGGATGACCATTTGAATTGACTGATGAAGACCTACAATTCATCAAAGAATTCCTCACTGACAAACCAACAATGTATGTCAATGAATTTCAAAGGGCACTGACTGAGCAGCATGGGATCTCTGTCTCCATGACAACCATCCTCAACAGCCTACAAATGTCCAAAAATACAATCCGCAAGGTCAATCCAAGGCAAGATCCAGACAAAAGAGCCCTCTATAAATTGCAGGTGGCTTTTATACCTACTTTGTGCTTGGTATTCACTGGTATGTTGATTTTTTCTGTTCTTTTGACTCTTTCATTATTGATGCTCATGCACACTCTTTTGATCAGACAAGTCAGGTGTGTCTCTTGAGGCTGTTGCTAGAACCAGAGGATGGGCCCAAATTGGCAAACAAACCCCTCAAGTTCATCAAGAGCGTTCAACCCATCAATACAATGTCATACCAGCGATTTCAACTTCTGGGTTGGTTGCTCACATGGTACAGGAAGAATTGGTTGATTGTTTCAGCTTTAAATATTTTTTAGAAAACATTTTTGCAATTCAACTTTTTTGCTTATTGGCTCAGTGAAAACAAGGCGCCAGAAATGCTCCATTTCCCCTCGCCAAGGAGTGTCCTGGTCATGGACAATGCTCAAATCCATCATGACGGCCGAGTGGAAGAGATTCTTGAATCTCAAGGTTACCTTGTTATTTATCTGCCTCCGTACTCTCCAGACCTCAACCCAATCAATTGAGAAAGGCTTCAGTTTTTACAAATCAACATTAAGGCGATTCAAGCAGCTTCTCACTGGTGATGAAGAAGATTACGATTTTATAGACAAATTTGTTTGCCTTGTTTTCACTTCAGACCTCAACAAAAAACTATTCCAGGGGTCTGGCTACACTGCTTGAACAATCATGTTTTCATGTTCTTCTTTTCCTGATTCTATATTCTCACTCTCATGTTCACACAATTTTTCCCTCTCCCTGAAGCATGACATATTCCTTTTCAGTGATTTGTTTTGATCTCACCTAATGAATCTCAATTGGAATGCAGTCAATTGATCTTGCTTTCTGCGTGTGGAAAGCAGGCTTATTGAATATTGTTTTTATATTTACATTGGCAAATGTGAGTCTTATTTTTCTATCTACACAGGGAAACTAGAGGATTAGTAAAGGAAAATCAGGCTTGTTGTGGCATGTTTTGCTATTTAAAGTGGCAAATGTGACTTGTGGACTCTGGAAGCTTGTTTGGCTATCTAAAGTGGGAGAATAAGTGAATTTGTAAACTCAGGGAAAGGAGGCATATCAAGGCTTATTTTGCTATTTAAACTCACAAACACAGGACTTGGGGGAGAATTTTTTGCTATCTACACT
Source organism: Puccinia coronata f. sp. avenae (assembly GCA_002873125.1). NCBI lineage: Eukaryota > Fungi > Basidiomycota > Pucciniomycetes > Pucciniales > Pucciniaceae > Puccinia > Puccinia coronata. Next base: position 66,146 of record PGCI01000073.1, on the reverse strand, counting down.
TGAAAAAAAAAAAAAAAAAAAATTAGGAAAGCAAGAACAATGTGTAACTCAAGCAAGATGGCACCCAGAGTGATCTTAATGCAAATTAGGTTGTGAGTTTTCTTTGGCGCGCTCAAGGTGCCTCTTGTACTTGCCTACGCAGGAGGTCATGAGGCGGGAGGGGGCTGGCTTGATTCCACACTTCTCGAAGTTGATCTCTTTGAACTTTGCAAAAGCCAAGTAGTTTGTTATTCCCATGTCATCAATAACCTTGCTGACATCAGGATTGCATGGATTGACTTCTGCAAATTGGAGGTAATTGTTGACTGAGAACTGGTCATCCAAGCCAGTTGGAGATGAGGGGGGAGCATTCTTGGCAGCCAATTTGGTTGAAAAAGCTTGTTTCCCTTCCAAGTGGGGGGCAGTAACATTTGCACCTTGGAGTGATTGAGCCAATAGATACATTTGGGGGAACAGATACGGAACAGGAATATGAGGCATTGGAGGCCCCATATGGTTGTACATCATATTTGGTTGATGTAAAACCAGATATGCGTAAGGCATATCATACCCCATTGGATAACCCATTGATGGATAGGGGGATGTTGCATGCGGGCAGCTGAGGTTGAATTGTTCCCACACGCCAAATCAGGCATTGTAGGGAAACCGGCTGGTGGGAAAGGTGAACCGCTGTAATTCCCAGTGTTTGTTGGCAAATCAAGTGCTGACTGTGATTTTGTTGGGGATTGCATCTGGGTTTTGCGTGATTCAGCAAATTTGAACTCAAACAAAGGCAAGTCTGGAGGTTTTGAAATGGTGACCTCAGGGTTTTCAGTCTAGAGAGTGCGTACCAAATGAACTACATTCAGCATAAATCTCAAGTGCTTGCCCAAAGGAAAAATGTACCATGGCTATGGCCCAAACTCCCACTCCATTGTGGTCCAGCCAAAGGAAGTACCCTTTCTTGTATGGGTGCATATACACTGGCACCTTGTTTGACGCAGTGAGTTCTGGGAGAGCATGATAATGTGCACAGATTTCTTGGATGTTCTTGACAATGTCAAATGACAAGGTTGCTCCTGGAGATGGCTCAGCCTTGACATTATCAGATCCAGAAGCGCACGACCGCTTCAGATTCTTGAGGGCTCTTTCTCTCTGAAAATCATGTTTTGAAATATTCATCATTATGTATTTCACAGATGATCTAAATAAATTTGGGGAAAGATATGATCTCACCTGTGCAATAACTTTTGGATCTTTCTCAATCAAATTGATTTGACATTTTTGTTTGTCATTGTCCAGAGCTTGACAAGCTTTGACAAAGTTGAAAAAGTCTTTTGGAGAATCAAGGGTTGCCTGGTTCTTTGCAGAAAACAATCCTCCATGGGGTATCATAGCGGCCTAAGTGATCAAATCACTGTCTTCCTGAGCTCAAGCGTGATTGGCTAGCAGTGGCGTATCTTGAAGGCAAACGGAAGTGATCAACGCTTCTTTGAACGCTTAAAGGGTGATATTACTGATATCCCAGGAAAACCTGATTTTCCCAGAATCAGAGACAAACTTTGTGTATTCTACCTCTGGAGGAGCCTTCCTTTTAGCCAAACAAGATTTGGAAGGCTTTTCCTTGGGAGAAGCAATGAATAGGATGTATTCCACATTGATTTGTAGCTCCTCTATTACAGGGGATTCTTCTCGCACACCGGATTGTTTGGCTGGCTTAACAGAGGGAGTAGCTGATGGAGCAAGTGAAACAATAGATTGCTCTTGTCCAGGGACATGCATCTTGGGTGATTGGAGGGCATTGGAAAGCCATTTGTCAAGTTGGCTTAAGGATGGATTATGTTCAATCTCACAGGAAAAATCAACTTCAAAAGATCAGTCAGCAATGTGTTAAAGTGATCATGCCACTGAAATAGAGAATGTACAGTGCCCTCCCAGATGTTTATGGCCCACTTCATTTGATTCCCAAAGCTCAATGCACAAGGTTGAAGTCATAGAGGGTTGGCAAAATTATGGAGAATGGTTTCAAAAGAATGAATATAAAAAAATCAAATCTGTCTTCATCACCTTCAAATTTATACTATTTTTTCCAGTCATCTCCCATTTTGATGAAGTTTTGATAGTTTTCCAAAAAAAATCAGAAAAATTGGAATGAATAGAATGAAATGTGAGAAAAGGGTGCTGATAAAAAAACCCGGGTAATCCGCGCTGACACCCGGTTTTCTCTGCAGCGCGCGCTGCGCCAAAAACCCGGTTTTTTGCGCGCACACCCGGGTATCTAATTTTAATTGTTTTTTTTAAATTGTTTCCTGTGTTAAAAAACGTGTAGAAGTTTATGGTGAAGTCAAAATTCTCAAAAAAAATAATCCTTCTACTGTTTTTTTCTTTTTACAAGTGGTTTCTACTCAAATGTTGTGACTTCTGTTTGACATTTCCAAATGGTCTAAAAAGTGTATTAGAAATCAATTAATGGATATATTTCTCTACTTTATTATTTATTTTCATAGCCCATGAGTGATTTGCATGTAGCAGTGATTTGAAGATATGGCCAAAATCTGCTTCTACTCAAATTTTGCAACTTCTGTTTGGCAGCTCCAAATGTACTCAAAAAGGGACCAGAAATTAAATAATGGTTATAGTTAATTAATGTATGATTTATTTCCATATCCCATGAGTGGTTTACGTGTGGTAGTGATTGGAAGATTTGGCCAAACTTGGCTTGAACCAGAATTGTTGTAGCTTCTGTTTGGGATGTCCAAATGGTCTCAAAGTTGTATCAGAAATTAAGTAATGGATATAAAGTTTTACTGTATAAAAATTTTCCATAGCCCATGAATGGTTTACGTGCAGCAGCCATTTGAAGATTAGCCAAAATCTCCTCCTGCTCAAATGTTGTAACTTCTGTTTGGCATGTCCAAATGGGCTGAAAAGTGGATCAGAAATTAATTAATGGATATAGTTCTTTGCTGAATAAGAATTTTCCATAGCCCATGAACAGTTCACGCACAGCAGCTGTTTAATGATTTGTCCAATTTTGCCTGGTTTGCCCAGATCAGAAACATGTCAAGGGGGCATTTTTATGGAAAATGAATATTTCCCTGGTTTTCCCCACCCCTCAAAGTGTAGGAAAAGGATTTTAAAACTTGAAGAAACTTTGAATATGAGGGGTACAAAAATAGTTGAAAAAAATGGGTTTCCCCCCCAAAAACTGGGAAGAATTTTTTTATCAAAATTGGTGTTGACCATTAGATTCTACACCCTTGAAAGTGTGGGAAACAAACTCAAAATCTTGGAAAATAATTAATACTGCGGGCCAATGGAATTTACGCCAAGATTCTGTTGAAATTCAATTTTACATGCCAAGATGACATTTTCATGCTCCAAAAGTACTCTTATAAATTTTGATAAATATGAAAGTATGGGAAAAGAATAGGAAACACAAAAAAAGGTTGAGTAATGACCCCAAAAAAATCATTCAGCAAAACCGGGTGTGTGCGCGGAAAACCGGTTGCGCGCCTTTGTCAGCCGACCGTCTGCTTGACGTTGGCTGGACGTAAACCTGGGTGTCAGCGCGGATTACCCGGGTTTTTTTATTAATGCCCGTGAGAAAAATGATAATGAATCAAAGATGAAGAAAAAATGATTTTCAGGCCTTTTTATATCAGCTTTGATTGGGTACTAACCAGTCCTGATTTGCACTGGAAGCAACAAAAATATCCATTTCTGATGGTTTTGGCCACACACTCAAAATTGGAAAGTTTTTGGTGTTCATTTTTTTCATTTATTTTCATTTCTTTCACATGCCATACTACCCATTGTGATTTTTTTTTTTTTGAAGATGATTGAAGATTTTGAAACACTGTCAATTGATATGAAAAAACATGTAAATTTCTTGTTGATGCAAATAATTTTTATTTTGTGTTAATCATTCTTTTGAAACCATGCTCTATGATTCTGCCAACCCATCATGACTTCAAACTTATGACTTCAAACTTATGTTTTGAGTATTGGGGATCAAATGAAGTTGGCCATAAACATCTGGTAGGGCACTGTACATACCTTCAGACATGTTTCAAACGGTTTTGTGTCCAGTTGAGGGTGATTGGTTGATTACGGAGGGTGTGTACACAGCTGGGCCGACAGGGCTATGCTCGGCCAAGGAGGCGGACCCCGGCCGGGAAATGCGGGGAAAAGAAAATTTGCGGTCAAAAAAAAAAAGAAAAAAATGGCGGAAATCCGCAAGCATTCGTGTGATAGCTGTACTGGAAATGAGTGTGTGACACAATTTCCTTCGATCAAACTCCGGTGGGCTCCGGTGGCTCCAAGGGCCATTGGTTTCAACTTTCAAGTATAGTCACTCAGCGAAAGCTGGAGACTCCTGCTCACGAAGTCCAGTTTGTTCTGCAAGCTCCCGAGATTTCCCAATATGACAAAATTTCTATAAATCCTAGGCTCAAGCAAGCACATACATTCTACGAGCGCCTTCAATCCTCTCCTCATCCTCGAGATGATCTGTCCGAAGAAATCTATCACTTCCTGCGGAGTTCTCTTGTTCCTTCATATCGGTGAGGGATGGCATCATGTAGCTTGCGGACCGATGGAAAGTGATGTCGATACAGTCCGCCACCGTTTAATTTTCTCGACAAGTAAGCCAGAGACTCACCTGACCAATGGTAGAGATCTTTCCCTTCAACACATGTTAGGTCGTGGTGAGCTCTTTCTTCTTGAATCAAAAAGAGGTCATCTTTTCAGTGCTGACTCAAAACACTAATCTGTCCATTCTTCTCGACAATTACCGGCTCCCGCCTGTTGTAGACTCATTCTCTTCATCTAAGATCCCTCTGCTCTATGAAGGAAACCAAGAATCCATCGAAGTAAACAGTGGATCAGAAATTGAGAGATTGAGTCAGGAACATGACTCAGCCAGAGGAAGATCTTCAGTTATTGAAAGTGCCCAAAACCTCGCGGAGGAATGGAAGCACGAATTTGCAGCCGGTTTAGATCTCATCGCAGATTCTAGACCTGCGTATGCTAAAAAAATCAACGGTAAGGATCAGTTCTCAAATTTACATATTCCAAAGCTTTTTCAAGTTGGCCTGGTTCTTGCTGTTTGTCTTATTGTCGCTTGAAAATTCTAATTTTGCTTCTATTTTGGTGGGGGCGGGGATCACATTCCAATGCAAACATATCTAACCATTCTGTTCATCTGAGTCACAGAAGGCTTGGCTTTCAAAATCTTGCCAGAGTATTTGAATGCTTTTGTTGGGGATCAGCTTGAATCACTAAAGGAATTGAGTAGCAAATCCATTCAAGGGGTGGCAATGGACAAGGATGCTTCCCTTGGATATTGGCTGAAAAAGAGTCCCAAAGAGCTAGATTCTATGCTCAACTCTTATGGACCCAATCAACTACATCATTTCCTTGGTAATAAACATGATCCTGAAGAACTGGAGCACCTTGATCTTCAGGTTGGAAGGATGATGCTTGATAGAAAGATTCTTTTATTCCACTACATCAATCAATTGAATACAGATGATTTTGATCAAATGGTTATAAATAGCAAAGAAATTTCAGCCAAGTTGAATGATGATGTATCACGTTTATATCCTAAAAGTGAGTCACAGAAGCCTCCCAATACTTACTTGATTTGTTTTCTCGCCGTGCATGACACTTCTTCCTTTGTTCTTACTTCAACATGATCTAATTACCTATATAAAAACCAGGCAAGTATGTGATGGAACAAAGTGATTTTCTCAAAGAGGAGAAAGAATTCAGGAAAAAAGTCATACAAGCGTTGCAAGATAAATTGGGTCCTGAAGGAGCAAGGAGTAAGTGTTTCACTATATCAAAGTTAAGCAACATGAGAATTTTTATATAAGTGTGCTAATGTATGGAGAACTTCTCCTAATACTTTCGGAACAACCAATGATGGAAATAGAACTTTATTTACTGATGGCAAAGGCATCACAGGTTCACATCAAGGGCAAGATCCAAGATTTTATGAGAGAACAAGAGACATTAGATGAAATGTTCTCAGATACACTCAAGATGCAAGACAGATCAGCACCCCCTATAGAGGTGATCAAAATTGCATTAGCCGCTATCCAAACATTGTACAAAAAAATCAACAATATATCTGATCAAAGAAGTCAAATGATACAGGAAAATCCGTTAAGGTTATCTACCTTATGGAACGTGAAATCTCATGAGGATCTCAGAACATTTGCGTCACAAGTGCAACTATTCCAAAACATCATTCATCGGCATTTGTTGCGTCTATTTGTGAACACTGGCCGTTGGCACCATTCACAGGCCTATTCATACGACCGTTGGTTGGAAAAGGCGGATCACATCTCAAACTGCCCAGTGATCAAACAATCACCACCGGAATTCAGGCGCTGTGAGTGATAGATACTTTCAGACTCCAATTCTCTGGAATCCCGTTTTGACACCCATTTTTCTCCTTCTCCTCTTCTTAAGCATTTATTGAACAGTTGGAAGAAGCTGAAACGTCTAGTAGGAAATGGTGGGCCCGCTGAATCCAGAAAATTATTGACCAGTAATTTCACAATGAGAGTTCTTTTTTGATCATTTCTAGTATCTGCTTTCTTTTTTTGGATTTTTCATAAAGGAATAAGATCATATATATGTTGGCAAATTAGAAGTATAAAATGGATTATTACTAATATGATACGTCAGGAACTTATTTGAGCATGATGAAGGGCTATTCAACATTGATCAGGGACTCATGATATTATAGCAACCTTTAGATTATGATCAACTATCTGGTTTACTTTGAGGTAAGTTTTGCCCCAGATAATTATAAGGACATTGTGAGTTTCAGTTTCAAGGATGATTCATGATAGCAATATCATTCCCTTCAATTAATCAATCAATTCTTATAAAATGCTTAAAACAAACTGTCATTCCATCAAAGTTGCTGGACAGTGGAGACCATCAGCCAGTGGGTAAACTTGGCACTAGAATTAGTATCTGTCAGGCATATCTGCAAGCTCATGGGTTGCAGAATTGATCCCCAACATCTCCCGTGATTGCAGAACTCATGTATAATGTACCCGCCATCTGCTGGTATGGTTTGGGATTCCTGAAACGTCAAAAACAAAGTGATACTTCAAAGGTATGGCCACTGGATGCTAGGATTTACTTTAGGTTCCATTTACAGGGAGAATTCAAGATCCTTCCCTTGGTTGACTGAAGTTGAAGCAAGTGAATTGAATAGACTTGAGGAGGTGGACAATTACACATTTTTGGTAATACTTATATAATATTAGTGAATCAATCATCAAGTTGACTTCTGTTTTTCTTATTTGCTCCTTAAAATTGATTTCTGTATGGTTTTTGATGTTTTCTGTTTGATTTTGTCACGTCATTAAGCCAGATTCCCGGCTTCTACTGGAGAAGCCCAAATCTAATGAAATTGGGATTTGGGTTTGATTCAGCCATGGTCAAATTCAAACCAGGATGAGAAGATGATTTGGCAGTTTCTTTAGAACTTTGCCACCACAATCTGGCTCACCTGCCAAGGTTGGGGGAGGAACCCACGAGGTTCTGCCTTGAGGTTGTCCCTTAACTCCGCTGTAAACTTGTCTTGGCAGCTTCTCCAATCCAGCTCTTCAAATCTTTAAAGAGGGGATAGAGGCCCATAGAACTGCCCAGACGAGTCAAAAGCAGCATCTTATTATCAACTTGCCACAACACCAAGCATAGGTTTCAAAAGCCCATACAGCATGTAGCCGCCTGAATACCAACACCGGCATGTTTTGTTATGGTTTCAGCAATACTGAGAGAGTCTGAGAGCTAAAAAAACAATGACATCTAAGTCTCAACTCATATTAAGTCCACGCACCCAAACCAGCCAAAACCAGGTTGTAAACATGACATCACCGGGCCTAAGATTTATTTGTTTGGCTTGTATTATGTCTTGGTGAGTTTCACTAGCGTATGGGCGACTCCTCTTATTGGAATAGATCAAGAAAACCTGTTCGGTAATTGGAAGTTGGAACCCGTGGATGTATCACCTGGCTATGTTTGAGTTTCATAGCTCGTCCACAGTGGCACTTTGTTTGCCCCCGTGGTCACCTACCTCTCTTCTGATGTACAGAAAAACAGCAATCTTCTTATGACGGAAAGAGTACATTGTCAAGTTGTTTTGGTGGTGTTGAAAATGTCAAACATCAATGAAAAAAACAGGTGCGGACTGCACGGGAAGGCATGTGACAAGAGGGATACACATTTTCCTTGGTTCAACCTCCGGTGGGTCCAAGGGGCATTGATTTCAAGTATTGTCACTCAGGGCACGATGGATGCCACAGCTCAGGTGACCAGTTCGCTCTCTTCTTGCGACTGCAAGCTTCCCCATGACACAGTCAGTATAAATAGTCCAGCGAACCCACCCCCTCGCGCGACTAAGGTTCCCTACTCACCCTGGAGATGATCTGCACAAAGAAGTCGACCACGTTCTCCGGAGCTCTCTTGTTGCTTCATGTCTTCCTCGCATGGCACTGTGTAGCTTGCTTGCCGCTGGAAAGCGAAATCGGAACGGCTCGCGTAGTTTCCTCGAGAAACAAACCGGGCACTAGTCTGGCCGATAGCAGTGATTTGACAATCCACCGCACAAGTGGTGGTGAGTTTTTTTGTTCAAGAAGAAAAAAAAAGGTCAAGTTTTCAGCGGTGACTCCAGGTACTAATCTGCTAATTCTTCTCAATAATTACCGACGCTCGCCTGGTATAGATTTATTCTCTTCATCTAAGATGCCTCTACTCCATCAAGAAAATAGAGAATCCATCGGAGTAACAAGTGGATCAGAACGTCAAAAATTGGAGAATGCATATGTGGCAGCGGCAAGCAGATCTTTGAATATTAAAAATGCCCCCACACTTGCGGAGGAATGGGAAGAAGAATTCACAGCCGGTCTGAATCTCATCGCGCATGATAGACCTGCATACGCTAAGAAAATCCAAGGTTAGCATAAGTCTAATATGATTACATTTGAATTCCTATTCAAATTTTTGTTGTTACCTTGGTTGTCGTAATTTGCGGTTCTAATGTTGATTCTCTTTTTTTTTGGGGGGGGGGGGGGGGCTTACACTTCAATACATACACACATAACTATTCTGATAATTTGACTCACAGAAAGCTTGACTTTCAAAAGTTTGCCAGATTATCTGAATGTGGTGGTTGGGCAACAACTGGAATCAGTAAAGGAATTGGGTGGAAGACCTGTTAGAGGGAGGGGGACTCTCACGGAAAAGGATACTTGGCTCAAATATTGGTTCGCGAAGACTCCCGGAGAGCTTGATACTACGCTCAAGTTTCTAGATGCTAAACAACTTTCTTCCTCCCTCCGAGATAATCATAACCCGGAAGAACTGGAGCACCTTGAACTCCTCAAGTTTCCAGGTGCTCAACAACTACCTTCCTTCCTCCGAGATAATCATACCCCGGAAGAACTGGAGCACCTCGAACTTCAGGTTGCAAGAATGATTCTCAATAGCAAGATTCGTGTATTCCAACTAAGCAAAGAACTTACCAGGGATGATTTTGATAAAATGGTTAAAAATAGCCAAGAAATCCCTGTCAAGGTGAATGGTGATCTATCTGAGCTATTACATAAAAGTGAGTTGGACGCAAATACTTTTGATATTCAGGATGCGTTTTTCTCACCATGCATGAACCCTTCTCCCCCGTTTGATATTATAATTGCCTTCACTTGGTACAGATTACGCAGGCCAGTATTCCAAGGAGCGCAACTATTTGCTCGCCAAAGAGGAAGAATTCAGGAAAGAAGCCATGGAGCATCTCCAACGAAAATTGAGTGGAAAATGGGGCGGTCATACAAGAGCAACGCGTTAGTATTTCGCTAAGCCTGTCGAATCTCATGAGAGAAAGGTTATTCAACAAGCCTGTTGATGTGTATGTGGTAATACGTATGTGACGAGAATAGAAGTTTATCTGCTCATGGGAAAGGCATCACAGGTGCATATCAAGGATCAGATCCAAGATGCTATTGAACGACAAGCGGAAATGGACAACCTGTTAAAACGTACGCTTGAGAGGAAAGACAGGCCAGCACCTCCGATAGATTTGATCAAGCTTATGGCAAACGCCGCGCAAGTCATTTGCAAAAAACTCAACAGGGTACCTAGCGAAAAGATCGAAATGATACCAGAAAGTCCATTAAGATTATCTAGCTTGTGGAACGCCAAATCGCATGACGATCTCGATGTGTTTGCATCACAAGTGCAACTCTTCCAAAACATCATTCATCGACATTTGTTGAATCTATTTGTGAACAACGGTCGTTGGTACAGTTCAAACTCCTATTCATGCGACCGATGGTTCGAAGAGGCAGAGACCATCTCAAACTCTGATCTGATCAAAACGTCAGCACGGGAATTCAGGCGTCGTGAGTGGTAGATAGCTCCGGACCTCAATTCTCTGGAAGCTCTTGTTGACACTCTTTCTTCTTCTTCTTCTTTTTTCTTCAGCATTCATCGAGCAGTTGGAAGATGCCAAAGCGTCCTTTGTGCAATGGCGACCCCCTCTTGAAGCAAAAAACAAGTGACCTTTCGTTTCGCGCGGAGAGCGCCTTTTCTCAATGATTTCCAGTATCTGCTTTGTTTTTTGTAAATAGTTCGCATTAAAGTAACAAATTTTTTTAGCAAGTCAACACAATCAAAGAAGAAGAACGAATCCCGTGATGCGCCAAGTTCAGAGGGAAATCCTGAAAAGACTCCTTTGACGAAATATCAAAAAAGTTGATTTGGGGGCTATACCGTAGGAGTAGTTGTGCTGAGTTGAGCATGAGGGATGACTGATACAGGCCTAGGCACGCCAGAGAGACGCGAGATGAAGGGATGCCTGGTTAAGGATTGCCAGCTGGTGAAGGTCAGACAAGTTCTGGCGGCGCAGCACGTTCTGGAAGGCTTAATATCACCATTCTGATCATATGACCCGATAATCACGCCTGGAAATTAGACCCGGCGAGTGACAGACAACTGTGTACCTTCATTCCCTCATAGAAACTCTTGCTGACACTCTTTCTTCTCTTTTGCTTTCAGCATGTATGTGCAGTACCTCACCAAAAAAGATCTGACGCTCTGTGTTCATACCCCAGTTACCCCGCGCCGGATCTTTTTGACGAGGCACTGTAATTACAACCAAGCAACTGGGAGATGCTGAAAACTCCCTAGTTGAGCCATGCCAATGGTGCCCGCCCCAGCCCCCCAAAAAAACCTACATAGTAATTTCGCGCAGGACTCTCCTTCTTATGAGCAAGTGATAGCGCACGATTGTCCATTTCCAGCACCTGTTCTTCTGTGCTGGAATTGGCGGCTCCAGATTATATATAAATGAAGGGCGATTTAACAGGGATATGTCCCATGATTCCACAGGGAGAGAGGGATGATGATTTCACAGGGAGAGGGATGATAGATTATTTCCGGCATACGTTTCTTTCTTTTTTAAGCTTACATCAAACATACATAACCAAACAACCAGTGATTCCACGGGCAGATGCGTTTTTGTCTATGACTTCCGGTATCTATGTTTTTTTTCCCCCCCCTTTTTTTCCTTCTCTCTTTTTCTCCTTGTAATTAGTAGCATCTGTATGGTTCTAAAGTCAACACAGTTCAAAAAGCACAAAAAAAAAAAAATTACGATGCGGCACGCTGAGAGGGACATCCCGACAAGACTTCTTTGACGAAGTTTAACAAGTTAATCTGAGGGCTAGCAGACGTGAGAGGGTTCGGACTGGCGGATCGAGGTTGATGAGGGACGAGGGGGGCAGGGAGCGGGGAGTGGAAGTGCGTAGCAATATGTTCGAGGGTGACGTACGGCTGGCCGGGGGTCGAGACGAGCTGATGAGAGGAGTGGGACAAGTTCTGGCGGCTGAGCACGTTCTGGATGGCGTGGAGATGGGCCTGCCAGCCGGGGGTGCGCGAGATGGCTACCGCTGCAAGGTCGTGGTCGTGGTCGTTGTCACGAGGCGCTTCGAAGCCGGCTTGTGGGTCGATAAAGGGACAGTAGTCGCGATGCTCGTGGATTGGGTTGAACGGCTTCATGGATGCGGGTGAGGGGAGCGCCTGGCGATGGCAAAGCTTGCAATACAGACTCGCTTCGGCTGCCAAACAGGTAGGAGGGTTGGATGGGGGGTTGTTGCTCTCCTGGTCGGAGGGGATGTTGGCGGGGGTGATGGATTGAGAGGATTCTCTCCTCCCACTGCGGACCAGTTTAATGGACCATCCACAGAGAGCGAGAATTAGGGCGGGGATGGTCGGAGAGCTGCGAGAGGGTAGGTGTGAATCTGGATTGGAGGATAGTTGGGAGGATTGGAGGGCGATAGAGAGGGTGGTGATGTCTTGCTCGGAGAGAGTGTGCTGGACCTGGAGCATGGGATTGTCGCTGTGGAACAGGCCGGAGTGTGAGATCTCGGTAGCAGTGTTAACAAGAGCCTCGAGAGTCTGCTGGCTGGTGTTGAAGTGGGGTGGGCGGTAGATGGAGGGGGGACAGCAGCGGGATCTCCAGGGACAGGTATTACGATGCTGCTCGGTCCTCATGCGTATACCCAGGGCAGCCAGCTGGGTCCCGCTGGGAGAGCTCCAGGGGCGGTTGTTGGAGGGTGTGGGTAAGACCCAGGTGGCGGTGCAGTGCATGCACTTAAGCCGGTTCTTCGCCACATTCGTCCACCCGTGTGCCGCCATGCTCGGCGGCGACAACGCCCGGGGCTTCCCCGCTGGATAGCTCGACAGCTTGAACGACTCCAGCCGCGCCAGGAAGTCCGCCTGCGAGCTGGGTCGGATTTCTTTCCTGCTCGGCTGTCGCTTCGAGTCCTCACGGGTCTGGATCCCTCCGGCTCGCGTGCCGCCCGTCTTGGTTTTCCTCCCCTGGTTCTTTCGAGAGCGTCGCAAAGCTTCCAGTGCGGGGGTAGAGATGATAGTGCTACTCCCAGGGGTAGACGCGCCGGTCAGCTTAGTGCTATCCAAAAAAAAAAAAAAGAAAAAAAATGGCAGCAGAAATGTATGTCAGTCTTCCTGTGGACCAAAATAGAGTAGAAAATTGGAGAGTTGGCGAACGGGGAGCCTGTGCTGGTTCGTGGGCCGGGCGTGGTGGGGTCGATCTGGCTGAGGATGGCGAGTGCATGCTGGACTCGTGCGCGGTCGATGCCGGCTGATCCCGGGATGGTGGTGGTGGTGGTGGTTGTGCTCATCGTTGTTTCACTTCCTCCAATAAATAAATAAATAAATATTTTATCGGCGGGTCTCGACTGGGTGTCATGCGGCCTGCTTTCACTTGAGCTTAGGACATCCGCCTGCCTGAGTGGGACACTTTCTTTAAAATATGCACCAGTCAGTAGTGCACCACCCCAATTCAAGTTTATCACTGCCAAGACTCACTGATCATCACACATAAGTAGATACACAGCTCACAGTCACCAGTCTTGTGAGCTTCCCCATTACAATATATACTCCTTATATTATATTCTTTTTTTTCTAGTTTTTCACTTTTCACTTTCTAATGTTTATATGTACAACCTGTTGTGTTTACTTTTATACATTCTTCTCACTTCTTACTTACTCTTGTGACCTCCTAATCTATATCAACACTCTTTGCTGCTTAAACTGTTTCCCATTCTGTTCTCTTTGATTAATCTCTCACAAGCTTGTGAGTATGTGATTACATAATGGGTGCACGCTGCTGAGGTCATCAGGTTGTGCATATTTATTTCCTGTTGACCGCTTTCCTCCAACGAGTCTTCCTTCCTTCCCCTGCCACTGTAAACTCATCTTCTCCCTGCCCACCATGCTCAGGACATACCAGACCAAGGAGATGTTCAGCGACCCCACCCCAGAAGTCCGTCTCGCAGCCCGCCCCCCTCTGACTGACTGATTCGCTGACTTGACTGGCTCTCTCTTCCCAGGCAATCTTCTGCAACGCTTTCGGCTTACCACACGATCAACATCCACTCACCGAAATCAACGCCAGCTTTTGCTTGCAATCCAAGCCTGATGTTTACGTGGGCCATGCCTTGTGTTTTTTGGTTTTTTGATGGTCAATAAAAGAGAAAAACTGATACGACTTCTTTTCCTGTCCTATCTGAAGTCTGGGAAATTATCGATCACCGAAAGATTCGTCACTTTCGTCTCGGTCGATCGGCGATCCTGTCGGTTCTCCCTTCCATTGGCTACCATCAGGAAGGTCGAGAAGGTGGCCCCAGTCTCATCATCCGACTTGGGTCCTCCCCCCTTTGCCATCTGCCTCATAGTATGGCATGAAGACTTGAAATATGTAAGTATGCTTTCCCCCCTACTCATCCAAAAAAAGAAGACGTACCTTTGTTTGATTGACTATGAGATGGGTCTCTCAACTGGTCGGAAATGTAGGTATTACAACTCAACGGTCTCAAACCAAGCTGCGAGAACTTCTGCGCCACTCTGCGCACTCAACTGAAAGCAACCGTGCCGGAAATGAAGATCCTCAAACCTTTTGTCTCCACCTTTTACTCTGAACATCTCCTTTCTCCCTCCGCCGAGGAGGATGGCACGCACACCACGGGCCAAGGAATCGGCAGCGGCTATCATGCTGGATTGGGCGCTCAGTTCCTCTATCCAGGTGACCCACGAAAGCTAAGAGAGAAGAGCAAAGTCAAACTATGGAAAGATTACTTCAAACGTATCAAGTTCAATTCCGCTTCTTATAAATCTCTTGCGCTCCTCACGATTCACAATTTCACTGATCGAAAAAAAAAAAAAAAAAAACACTTGTTATTCATTGCTGCCTTTAGAAAACGGTCGCAATCTCACCATCGTCAAATTCCCTACTTTCATTAGACTAGTCCAAGTTGGTTTGCCGAATAAATTAAGAGGAGAGATATGGGAGCTTTCCACAGGATCCGTCTACCTCAGAATGAGACAGGCCGGAGAATACAAAAGGATCTTGAATGACATCCAACTGAACAAAAAACATAAATTGAACTTCAGTCTAGACGAAATTGAGAAAGACCTCAATCGAAGTTTACCCGAGTATCCTGCTTATCAGCACGATGCGAAAGGCATTCAGACGTTAAGGAACGTCTTATCAGCGTACGCTTGGAAGAATCCAAGACTGGGGTATTGCCAGGCCATGAACGTAAGACATAAATCATTACAGATGCTCTCAGAAGAACTCAGATAGCTTATGATTAACCATACTACAGATCGTGGTGGCGGCATTACTCATTTACGCGAGCGAAGAACAATGCTTCTATCTGCTTTCGATACTGTGCGATCAAATCTTACCCTCTTACTATACGCCTACTATGGCTGGTACGATCTTGGACCAAAAAGTGTTCGAATATTTGGTCGAGAGAACCCTCCCGATGCTCTCCCAACATTTCAAGGAACGTGACATCCAGCTCAGTCTCGCCAGTCTGCCCTGGTTCCTCTCGCTGTATCTCGCCTCCATGCCTCTCGTCTTTGCCTTTAGAGTGGTCGATTGCGTGCTGCTATTCGGACCCAGGGTGTGCTTTTTTTTATTACTTGTATCTCTCTTATTGCTCTTGCTGTCCGCGCCCGGTTATCTGGTTTTCCATTAACTGATTGAGTAGTGCCGTCTTGAATCTTCTCCATTATGGAACTTGGTTGAATCAGGTGTTATTTCAGATCGGGTGAGCTCGTCAATACACTATCAAAGATTCTCATTAAAGGCTCAAAATGCCTGCTTCATCAGATTCAAGTGTACTAATATACGAACCCATCCTTCGTTCCTTTGTTCTTCTACCACCAGCCTTGGTAAGTAGCAGTAAAGCAAACACATTTCGACTCGGCATACTATTTCTGCTCACAAAAACTATGTTGCTTATAATATGCGTGGTTTTTATAGCCATTCTAAAAATCAATGGTCCAGCTTTGCTCCGAATCAATGATGACGCGGAATTGATCAGGTGAGCTGCTGATTTTTCAAATGTTTTTTGTTGATTGTATGAACGATCGACTTTCGATTAAATTAATCTTCACCTTTTAAATTGTTACTTAGTACGATGAGAAACTATTTCCTCATCCTGGGTAACTCGGCTTACCCGGACTCATCAGCTAACTCAAAAGAACGCACGATCACACATTTTCAAATTTTACTTGTAACGGCCTTTCGAGAGTTCGGCAACATCATTACGGATGATTCCATTCAATCTGCACGCAAGAAGTTTCGAAGTGAGGTGGTGGACTCGATCCAAACATTTTCCAAACGTACGAGCTTGCGAAATTTGAAGGAGGTGGGCAAGTTGACATCGAGTCATCAACTGGGCCAGGTCTACGACCATTTCCAATTGGCGATCTACAAGTGTCAGATGAAGTGTGTTGGTGGGTTGGGAGAGAATAATCCAAATGGGGTTGGCACAAGTCATGGAGTGGCCAGCTTCTGGGAGAATGACGAGATCGATGGGAAGCTGGAGCAACGGATCACCCGGGCCACCTTTGGACTCTTCTTGGCCGATATTGCAAGTTGGGCCAGGGACGAGACGTTGGTCAAGTCGGTCGGATTTTTGGAAAGGGTGGAGCGTGTTGTCGTTGATCATGAGCTGATTGATAGGTGGGCAGCGCTGGTATTCTTGCTCCTCTCAACCCCCTCCTTGAACTATATACCGCCTACTAACCTTCCATATTTCTCACATAGGCTCTTCCGTGCTTGGGATCGCTCTAAGAAAGGCTCACTCTCGCTCCAAGATATCGTGCTCGGCTTGAGCCAGTTCATGTTCAACGATCTCATGGCCAATATGCAGACGTTTTTCAGTCTGCATGACGGTGACAAGGATGGATATTTGACGAAAGACGAGGTCCTGCAAGTCAGTTCTCTAGACCCAAGATGTAATATACATATGTATGAAGCGCATGCCTGACTGTTGTCAAAAGCTATCGGAGTCCCTTTTGTTCATTTTCAGGAACGAGCCGGGGGATCATTATCTGGCTGGTGAGTTTGGAGGCCATCCAAGTCTGAATATTTTGATCATGCGACAAAACATTTTTTTTTGATGAACAAGTTTGCTTTCGTTTGGAACATTAAGCTGTTTCAAAATTGATGCAAAATTCGTTTGAATACGCCGACGCCATGCAGAAGGAGTCTCGAAACAAGCAGACAGCGGGTAGTAAAGGTGACACCGTATCAGAAAAAACTGATGATCAAATCCAACAAGAAGGCACTGGTCCAGCTAATGTGGAGCCTGCGGGGGATGCGAAGACCAGCACAAATCCTGACGTGAAGACCAGCACGAATCCTGACGCGTATCTTGGCCTATCCACTTTCAGAATGTGTGTCCTGGCGGACGAGATACTGGAGTCGTTCTTTGAGACAGATTTCACACAATCTTGGAAGCTGTCAGATGATCTCTCCAACACCTCAGGCTCCAAGCCCTACTCAGCCAACTCGAAGGGTCCTAAAGTTCTCTCTGATCTCGTACCCGAAGCGATCAACCAGAAAGCCGACGAGTTCTTTAGCGGCCTCAAGAGTCGATTCTTGACGGAAGATAACAAGAATGCTTTCTACAAGTTCGCGGATGAGGTGGGCAAGAAGCTGGACATTCCCAAGGTTGACCAACGTCTCCCTTCGATCGGCAAGTTGGACCTGTCGGCCGCCAACGCGACCACCAAAGATCGGGAGAGTCTATTGCCGTCCAATGTCCTCTCCAACCTATTTGGGAGTGGGGCAGGGAGCGCCCAATCCCAAACGCGAAGCAATTCCATGAATGCGACGACTTCCGGGGGCGGGGGAGCCGAGCAAGCGGCGGACAAGTTGATCGAGCCCTCCCCGCTTTCGCATGCAGCCATGCGGTCGCCTCCGGAAGGACTGAGCTTCGGGAGCAGCGAGCGGGCCGGTCGGGGAGCTGATGAGGAGGAGTTAGATGGCCTGGCACAGGCCAAGAAGTTCCAGCGACAGTCGATGCCCCCGCCGCCGCCGCTGATCCAGCGGGCGCAATCGATGCTGGACAATCGGCCGCAGTGGGCGATCGACCATCCGGTCGAGCCGGGGGCGGACGAGTCGGAGGAAGACGAATCGCCAGCGGAGAAAGGGGGCCCTGACGCTGCTGCTCACCCTGCATCCTCCTCTCCCTCTTCCTCTTCCGCTAAGCCTGGTCAATCCGAGCAGACCCATGCTTCCTCTGCTCTTTTACCGAAGAAAAATAAGGCTGCGCAGGCGGCGGCAAAGGAGGACGAGGAGGAGGACCTCATGGCCGAGGTCGACCAGTTCTTGGCCGGCGGCGACGCCGACCAGCTCCCCCATGACGACCAGCTCCATCTCAACGACGACGACAACGAGCTGGAAGAGGCTCAGAAACTCTTGTCTTCCAAGTAATCCCTCATGCAAAAATTTGCAGTCATCATTGTCATCATCATCTATTCAAAGTTTTCTGCAACAAATTCTACATTTTTTTTCTTTTTCATAGCACATTATCGGCTTTTGTTTTTTTTAGCTCTCCGTATACGTCCCCTTCCTGCTATTGTTGTTCCATGTTGTACAAACAAATCATGTCTAAAGAAGAGGTTCAGGTGCATACAAAGCAAGGCCAACGTTCACACAAAGCAAGGTTAACAGCCTTCATACGAGGCGAGCCTATGTAACTCAACGGCTACAAGCAACCATATTAATCAAGATTGGCTTCTCCCTCGAGGGGCTAATAAGTCAACATTTATAAGGCAGAATTTGAATCTGTGATTGTAGAAATAATTTAGGAAAGCTCCACAGAAAGAAGCTGGACGGGCAAGGAGAGGGGAGAATCAGTTGAATTGGACACACACTTGACCCCATTCTGATGAGCCGGAGTTGTGAGATGATGTACTGAATTCCACTAAATATTATTCCACAACTTTGGTTTGCCCAACTTGATTTGAGTGTGTCCAAGTCAACTAACGGACACTCTAAAATATATATATAAGTGTGCATTTATAAACAAATACCCAGAGTCTCATGATGACCGGTTGACTTGAAGTTGGACACAGCTAGTAATTGGGCAATTCTGATGAATCAAAGTTGTGGAATATTGTTTCAATGATTTTATGAAGCATTATTCCATCATGTCAGCTTACTTGCAGTTGTGGCTCAGAACTTGAGTGTTCTCAACCAAGTCAACTACATAAGTATGTAGTCGTGATCAAAATATCTAAATCAGAATCATTAAGTTTCCATCACAACACAGGGTTTTAGTAGGAATCTAGTTGTAGAACTTTTAAACAGGAAGATGTGATGTGACAGAAAGGCAAGGACAACCAACCCACAGTACAGGTATGTGAATATTGTACATGTCTTGCACTGTCTCTTTACAAGTGCTTTGCAGGATGTGTTTCTTTTGTCCAAGTTGGGTTGAGACAGGACGGCAAGCTGCAGTCCGGTTGAGATGGCGGTCCGGGCCAGACATCCGCTCCGGAATGCCGTTGGCTTCCGAGCAGTATCCGAAGAAGGGTGTCCGGCCCGGGGCCACGGTCTCATGCCGTCACCACACTGAACTTGATTAAAGGCAGCGATCGTATATTTATGTAAATATATATCCAGCCATCAACCATGGAGCAAGAAAGCACACAACACCTGCTGCCAGCTTCGGTAACTAGCCTCGAACCGAACCAGTCGCCCCTTCCCTCCTCCGCAGTATCAGTATCCTCTTCGGCTACTACCCATCCATCCAACCATCTCGCCAAGGAAGTCAAGGTATGGCTCCCCTCAGCAAACGCTCAACCCGCTCCCAGACCAGGTAAGCGAAACGAATTCAATCATAGGCTTTGTTGATTTTTTTTTTCTTCAAAATCTGACTGTGGTTCCTTTTGTTTCTTTTTTTTTTTAAAGTGCTTGGAGATGATTACTTCGTCCCAACAGCCGCCGAAGCTCAGAGAGCCTTCTCCAGCCAGGTTGCTAGCAGAGAAAAGCTGACGGACGCGCCCATGCTGACGAAAAACCTGAGAGAACGGGAGCAGAATCAAAAGAAAAATGAGAAGCTGGCTCGGTTCCCTATCGTGCGTCTTTGGCTATAATCCACTGAAATTATTCTAAACAGTTCCTTTATAAGAATTTTAACAGGATTGATCTTTTACTTCCGCTGAATCGACTCCTCTTTGTATATTATCATATCTAGACTCGGATCAGAATCAAGTTTGGCGATCGCTCGATGCTTGAAGGTTCATTCCCCAGTACATCTAAAATCTCAGATGTTTACCAGTTTGTCAAGGAATCGTTACAGGATGACGTCCGGACCAAACCCTTCATCCTTTGTAGGTCACATCTTTCTCGGTGCAGCCCCACATGATTATGATTTCCGGCGAGATCAACTTTGAAAAATTTGACCATTCCTAGCTTTTATTTTTTCTATTGTATTCCAGATCAAACGCCCCCTCGTCGCGAATTCTTGTTGAAAGATGCAAAGATTCGATCCAGTAATCTACTGGACCTTCAACTAGCACCTTCGTCACTCTTGCTAATTAAATTCACAGATGAAATTTACAACCGTACGTTCTTTCGTGTATCTTCTTTTTTTTTTTTTTTTTTTCTTACGTGTGGAAACTGCGTTTAATGTGACAAATTTTGGACTTTTTTTTTCTAAAGATTCGTCTAATCGGCCGCCTTTAATGCAGGAGCTACTAGATTCGGCTCAGCCGCTGCCCTCTCCCCCAACCTTTGAGCCAGAAAGTTCAGCCAAGCAGACGGACAATACTCTCGAGAAAGGCAAACAGAAGGTCGACGATATCCTCAAGTCGGGCGCCAAAGTACCCAAATGGCTACAAAACCTAAGTTCGCTCTCCTCTCTATTGTATTTTGCAGATGAACCCCCATCTTGCTTCATGAAAGACTTCGTCATCCCATTTGATTCTGATTGATGTTTCTTGTTCCATCAATGCCCCTCGGTTGTTTTCTATCTCTATTTCAGAGAAGAAATAGATCTAGTGAATGCTGGAGTCACTGTAATAATTTGTCTCACTTGTTTTTCTGCTTGTGACTGAGCTCTCTTCATCGTTCTTGATGTCTTTGTGAGATAGTCGCATCACGGGAAGATTCGAGATGGAAATCTTGAAAACCCATTTACCATTACTTTTTGTATCATCAAGCTTTGAATAATCTAAGTTTCATCCCATGGAATCTATTGCTAGTAGGAAGATGAAAGTGTGGACGGAAGGACTTCCTGTCAACTTGACAGGCCTGATTTCAGTAATTTTCCTATACGTGGCAGTGGTGTACCGGCAAAGTGATGCACCTTCCTTAGACGCTTTTAATTTACAATCCTGAGAAAATACTATTGGGAAGTCTACCAGGGATCAATTTTGAAGCAACCATATATGGTGCACTGTACATTTACATTCAACTCGTGAAAAGAAAGGATAGACTCTGGGAAAACAAAGAAAAGATCACTCGGTGATGATAAGGAGAGCAGAAGAGATGAAAAGCTGTAGAGGTATCGAAGGAAAGAGATGTCCGTAAATTTCTGGCCTGTGTTGTTAGCAGTAGACTTTTGTGTGTCATCAGCATCCCAACCGGTTAGGGTTTGCCTTGATGGTACCTAGTTTGAGATGCCGAGGTGTGAGTCAACTTGATCGGGATTGGTTGAAACAATATCATCAAGGGCTTACCACAAGCAAGACGGGCCCCAGTCTCTCCATCGTGAATGACGATGGACCTGCCCAAAATACCTATACTGGTCTGTTTCATCACTAATGATGAATCCACGTATCTTCCCGTGACGGTTGTCCCGGTGCCAACCAATGGGCCGAATTTTCCTGCAAGATCCTGGATGATCAAAGGAATGAATGGATGCATAAATAATTAGGATTGAGCTGTCTCCTCTAAACGTAGCTCGACTTACCCCAGTTTCACAGGAGGCTCTCTTCTCTTTCGTGCATTTGCCGACTAAGATGGACTTAGTTGGATTAAAATGACCCTTTGCCGATTGGCAATCAGTGTTGTCGATCGGGCTCTCATGTACTGTGAGTTGGAAGGATTAATGAGATCAATGAATTACTTTACACGCTCCACATTTCTTCGCACTTACTGTGGTAAGGATACTTCTTGTTGTTTTGTAAGCCGTGAACTTGGAAATTGACAAGAGTCATCACGTCCTTCTCGTTTCCGAACAGCCTGAAGTGGAACGTGCCGCTTATTCCTGGACCCGCTACCTCTGCCATTCCCGCGCGTAAACAACTATAAGGTGTTGGTGAGGGATCGGCTGTCACGGTGAATGCCGTGGTAATAGAAAGAAGGCTCAGTGCTAGTACAATCAAATGCATCCTGTCCTGGGATATGGTGAGGGGATGAAGAAGTATAGCTGGTAGATGCAAATGCCTGTTGGAGAGGACTTGTGATTATTATGAACGTGGAATTGGCGGGTATGGTTGAAGTAGGATGTGTGTCCCACCGCTCCTTGGGGTATGGCCATTTAAATAAAGGAATACGAACGAGCATGGGTGTACTGCAGTCAGCACTGCAGCCACTTCTTGGAAGCGGCAACCTCGCCAAAATGCCGCAAGTGGCTCTAGTACAAAATGCCGCAAGTGGGCTGGGTCATTAAAAGTTGGAAATACATACATCGGATTGGCGAGACCCTTTACAGTCCATCACAAGCTCTAGTAGACATGTATATGTATACGGCGCCATGTATCTTAAAATTTGATGGCTTGTCATGGAGATAGGGCAGCTGTATCGAATCAAGCAAAGTGATCTTTGCCATCCTCCGCAATATATTTACTTTCAGGGTCCACTTTGGCCACAACGAGAGACCCCGGACCCGAGCGCCTCCATGATCCATCGACGCGACGGCGAGATTTTAATGGCAAAGGGTCTCCGAATTAGCGCCACATAAACAGCGACGAGGACCAACTATAAATGCCTCTGAGTCAAAATAGCGAAACAATACATCGGAAAAATCGTGCACCAATTTCACCTGACAAATGTAGGATGTCCTGTTATTCGGCCTTGAAGTCAAGGTGATCGCGGAGCATGTGCGCTCGCTGCCTACTACATATTATATTTCTCAAAAAGCTTGGACACTTTGCTGGAAAATGATTTTTGCTCCAGCTTTTACTAGTCATAGTTATGGGGTATTGGGTGACCTAGTGGATTGAAAGGCCAAGATTTCAATGGTTGTAACCATTTTCCAGTCCTCAAAGTATGAAACTGGGCTTTGAGAGGAAAAAAACAAGTCCATGGATGTACAACACATTTGAGAAACACATTACATACAAATCCTGCTTGAGGCTTGAGCCAATGCACTCCTGGGAATCAACATGTTGCGTTCCGCATTTTGTTGAAATTGATGTTTCCGTTTCATAACAAAGAAAAAGGAGCACACCAGCAACAACCCAATAGAAAAAGTTAAGACGCAAGAAGAGAAGTATGTCAATAATCACACAAGAATCGTCATCGTAATATCTCTACCATGTAGATCAACAAAAGGAAGGAAAACTGAGCAGCCTTAAATATGCAAATCAGTAGGTAAGTACATATCTCAATGTGTCAAAACAAATTCAAAGCCAAGTAAAACAACAATCTGCTAGATTTCAAAACGACTTCCGGTGGACTGTGTAGAACAGAGCATGATCCGCAGAGCGGGGTTTGTTTGAAAAGAAACGGAACAAGAGAAGAGTTAACCCCGATGTCACATTTTCAATCGTGTTGATGGAAGCATGACATAGACTGAATGAATGTGGGAAAAAAAGAAAGAAAGCAGAAGCAAAGGCAAAGGAAGACTGACTTATATCCGGATCTTCTTGGTACTCCTCGGCAGAAACCCACATCTAATTTTTAGAAAAAGTAGTTGAGTCAGTTCGACAGCTTCTGGAGCCAGGAAAGGCATGGATGTGATGAAAAATGCGGGTTTGTGACTCGAGACAGAGAGAAAGATATACCTTTTTGAATGTGTTGAGTCCTGCTAGGATACTACCACCGATCCAAGTTGAATATTTCCTTTCGGGCGGTGCGTAAATTTTGATCTATGTTCACGCACAAAGTACTTGGATTAGAATGGGCGTAATCCAAGTGTCTCAAGAGGTTTCAGACGAGAAGAATATGAATGCCTCACTTTGACGTCTTTCATCGTCAGCTTCTTAACCTCAAATAGGAGTCGATCACCAAAGCCTTTACACAGTGTGGTCCCGCCACTCAAAATGATGTTGTGGAAAAGATGCTTCCGTAGATCTAGATCGGTCCGATTGATGGAGTCGACGACCACTTGATGAATGCCC
Organism: Puccinia coronata f. sp. avenae; assembly: GCA_002873125.1. NCBI lineage: Eukaryota > Fungi > Basidiomycota > Pucciniomycetes > Pucciniales > Pucciniaceae > Puccinia > Puccinia coronata. Next base: position 41,963 of record PGCI01000073.1, on the reverse strand, counting down.
GGGAATTCTTCTCCAATTAGTTCCGGGTTGAAGAGTATCTCCGTTGCCCGGAATCTTTCGGGACCAAGCTGAGAGAAAAAAGAAAAACAAGAATTTAGGTCACCGGAGCACATTACAGCAAGAGAGGTGTATTATTTTGAGAGTGGCTTAACTCGAACAACGCTTCCATCTGGCAGTTTGAAATCTTCACCTCTTCCATATCCTATTCCAGCACCGCCACTCCCAGCGCCGCCACCGCCACCGCCGACCCCCGTTCCCGCCGTTCCACCGGCGGCTCCACTAGCTCCACCAGACGCGCCACCACCGACGTGATGGTGATCCTTTTCTTCCTTGACTGGGTTTAACGCCACGTAACAAGTCTTCTCCTTCATTATTCTTACGATCTCCTTTTCGGAACTTGTTAGAAAATTATAGCCGGCCTTCCTCAAAAGTAGTTGCAACTGGTTAGTGATGTCTCTGCCGGCCAAGTCGACCCTGCGGATAGAATGAGGGATCGAAAAGCCTTCGTATACTGGCACCGAATGTGTTACTCCATCTCCCGAATCTAAGACTATTCCTGTTGTCCGGCCTGACGCATATCTAGATCATTATTGTCAAGTCAGATGATAAGGATGTCGTTGCATGATTTGATTTTCTTTCTTTCTTTCTTTTTTCCTTTGAACGCGTCTTGTGTGGGGCGAGCTGACAGAAAGCGGCACATTAACGCACTTACAGTGATAACACAGCTTGGATCGAAGTAAAGAGGGCAGGAACGTTGAAAGTCTCGAAGAAAATTTGGGCGGCTTGATCCCTGTTGTGTGATGGGTTTAACGGGGCTTCGGTGAGAAGAACTGGATGCTGAAGATGTTACCCAGTCAAGAAGTGAAGCAGTAAGTTGGCATCGAAAAGTACAGTATGGTTTATTGAATAGAATTGGAAGCCAAAGCGTAAGTCAGGGTGCAAGTGGGTCAGAAGAAAGAGAAAGAAAGTGAGGACCTCTTCAGATGCAGTTTCCAGTTCAGATTGATAAATGTAGTTCCATATTCGTTCCATATCATCCCAATCATCAACCACACCATGTTCGATTGGGTAGTTGATTTTCAGAAGTCCCTTCAGCTCTTGGGCTTTTCTTCCAATGAAAATGTCGCCTTCTATTGCGCCAGCCATCACTCTCACGTGTTTCGGTCGTCCAACACTACAGGTTTGAAGGCAAAGTTTAAGTAAAGACGGGCTCATTTGATTGACCAGATTTCAAACAGAAACAAAGCTGGGGCCTGGAGGGAAAGAGGGGAGACTGACTAAGAAGGGAAGAAGCATTTCGGGTGATCTTGACCAGCGAATCCAGCTTTGATAGTACCAGAACCCTGATAGAGAGTGACAACCACCAAAATTCAAACAAGCGATCAAATGTTCATGTGAGAAAAACGGGCGAAAGAAGATGCCGATATCGTGAGAGGTTGCGGAATGTTCCCCAAACGAGTACCAAGGAAATACACACGTTGTCAATTACGATCGGCTGGTTCGTAAGGACGTCCTCAAACTCACTGGTCCCACACGTTACAGGCAGGATCTATCGCGTCAACATGCAGGTACTTCGCGTTTTTCATTGGTTATGGAGATGTACTTACGAGGGCATAGCTTGGGCGCTGGAAGGAGAACGGCGGCAGAGTGGTTGTGTGTGGAAGGCTTGTGTAACTTTATTGTCCCTTGTTCGTCGAGGGTGCAAATCTGCCAGGCCACCCGGGCAAGGGGGCCTAATCTGGAACAAAGACCTGTAGGAGAATGGGGGCTTCTGAGTTCCTGGGTCTGACCCTTCGGAATGGCCACTTCTTCGTGACTGAAGTTTTTGATTTCAAGGGTCCCATTCCGGCCTATTTGAACCTTTTTTCAAGGGAGTTGAATCAAGAAATAATCTATCCCAGCAGATCTCAACCATCACTTCAATAATTATCAATCTCCCCCCCCCCCCAAAAAAAAACAAGATACCCTATCCCTTCACTTTTCGGTGTATATCTCCTTCCTCCTAGTTTCTTCAACCCTCTACTTTCTTCCTTCCTATTTTTAGCCTGCATCAAGTGACCATCAAGTTTGACAACTTGATGGCTTGTGGCCAAAAACTAATAAATTGCTTTGTGTATCTATCCATTTCTACAGCCTGATCACCATGAAAAAATAATTGTCACTTGATATCAATTAGTGAAATCACGTAGTGTTGAGCCCTGCCCTGATGCAGCTCTGGTTGTAGTTCAGCCCAATTACAATATTGGCGCCTTTGTGTGCTGCAAGGGCCTGAAGGCACATTGATCCACTGGATGGATACTGGAGAGCTTTCTGCACTTAGCCACATGTCACTACATATCAAGAGATCATTGTTTTTTTCATGGTGTGATGTCTTGTTGTGGCCATTAAGTCTTACAAATTGATGGCCAGTCATAGCAATCAATTTGAGAAGATACATAGCGTCAAATGACCATCAAGTTGTGCACCAATATGGTGGCTGAAAGAAACTAATTTCCATAATCTTGAAGAATGTTCTTTTACCACGCGTCACAACCCAATGACTGTTTTTTGAGGCCATTGATTTAAAAGAATGTCCGTCTTGATTTTTTATATGACCAAAGTTAGCAAGCTTAGCCTTGTGCTGCATGGTATGTAGACTCCGCGGGGAAAAACAAGCACCCGACGCAGAATGCGCTGATCAAGCTATTTCACAGGAACGCGCAAACAGAATAGAACAAAACGGCATGAGGAAGGAACGACATCTTGTGATATTTTCAATTCACTTACCTACTTTGGAACAAACTTGACATGCAGGATAGTAGTTTATGGAAATGGAAACACTTGTACCATGAAAAAAGGAAAGTAACCGATGAAGTAGACAACAGAACGCATATACTTGGTGGTAATTAAGAGATTAAGTGAAGGACAATGAATCAGAATCCTCGTATATCTGACTTCCAGGTATATACCGACGGACGCAAACTTTCAGGGATTTTGTAACAAATGCGCATGGTTTTTTACAACGGGCAATGGTCCCAGAATGCGTCTCTCTCTATCACCATTATGGCTGCAATCTTGTGACCCATGTCGAATTCTTTCATCTTCTTAAATCCGTATTGCTCGAGGTAAGATATCATTTTGGTGTTCCGATGGTCGGGTTCCGATAGGATCCTTTGCGTGCGCGGATCATCAGCGAAAATGTGATGGAGTAGCGATGGCAGCCAAGAGCGCACTCGATGTGGCCCCCGGTGAGCTGAGGATCCAACCAACATGTGAATACCTCTGTCAAACGGGTCTGCCGTGTAGGCCCGAGCAATTTTGTCCTCTGCGGCCCAGTATATTTCATCTGAAGGTCAACGGTCATAATGTGAAAGTGGGTGTAAGTCAATTTTTCTGGTATCATTGAAAGGTACAAGCAAGAGGTGGCCCAGTATGACAGACTCAGTTCAGGAAAAGGCAAGATTGAAAGAAAAAACTTACAATAAGCAAACGGCTCAATCACATCTTGATTCGCGCCATTGGTGCCACGATAAGATCCTAAAATAGGTAACACGTGTTTGTCTTCATAGCGTTCTCTCAGCCACTTGGCATGAAACTCTCGATCGCCAGCATCTTTCCAGTATTCGTCCACTCGGGGGTCGTTCAACCAGGTGTGCAAGAGGTTTAAATCGGCATCTGAATCACCAAAGATCGACAAGCAAAAATAGCTATCCAGATCCACTATGTATCGCTCATAAATCGTTTGTGGGGGCGGAGGTAATTGACTCTGTGGGATCCTGATAACATTTTCTGGACGCGCAGAGCTATTGAGATCTGACGAATCACAGAGAGCCTCTTGTGCAGCTATGGGATGAGAAAAAATAGGGAAGCGTCGATACCACCACGATCGAGAAATCTGGAATGATTTTGGATTATCTTGGCTGCCTTCGATTGAGAGCTCCTGTAACAGCTCTAGAATCCGCTCGACCCCGATCGAATCCAAGGTTATAGTAATTTCTGGTTTCGTCAAAGAAATTTTCGAACCCACGATGTCCCACAAGGCGTACCCAATCGAGTTTGCGAGCTCGGCCAGCTTCTGAGGCTTTTCTGAGGTCACTCGTTCAAGTCTTAGACTAAAGGAATCGTAATCTAGACTTTGCCTTATTACTCTGATGCTTTGCACACCCTCCGGCGGGTTTTTAAACGTTGGCGATCGCAATCGGGGGACTAGGACTGTGGACATGATTTCTTGGCCAAGAAGGACGTGTATGCTGAGACTGAGTGGCTTTCCTGACGGGGGAAAGCTATCGGTGAATGATAGATATATATATACCCACCTCACCCCAACGAGTGGTTCTTCAAGCAGCACTCTCAGAAGCGGATACAAGAGTACATACAAAAGTCGTAAGCACCGAGGACGGAGAATTATGACAGTGCATATTCATATGAACTGAATCACTCCCTAGAAATCAAGCTGAAGGAGGCTGAAAGTAAGCGGAAATCTGTAAATACTGGCTCTGCGATTCACATCAAGGCACAACGTTCTGATGACACAAAATTCAAATGCACGTAAAATTGGAGATGGAATAAGTAAAGTCTCCACGAGTATATTGCTTGTCAGTCAGTCAGTGAAGTCTGGACCTCCATCCATGGACCAGGGATCAACCTGGATCAACACACATGAGGGACCGGAATGGGGCATACAAACATCTCGGCCGCCGACTCTTCTTCCCAAGGAATTTAAATATTCAATCCTGTTTAATCTCAGAGAGAACTGATCTGAACCCATTGGCACGCTTTCCCCGCGACTCTGCGACACGTGCGCCGTCGGCCGTGGCCCGTAGTAGGTACAAATACATATAATGGAATGGCGGCGCTGTTGGTTCAATGCAAAAGAATGTATCCGATACGGGATTGTATCTAATCTGCCCTCTAACTAAACTTGACTATTTATTGATTATCATCACGTTGTTATACATAGCTTTCTGACAGAAGGAATATGTAGGAAGGAATATTACAGGACCCAGGAAACCCCCTACAGAGGTGGGTAACGTAAAATCCCAGATTTTGGCAAAATTCATACATCGGGGGGCACCGGGGAATGGCTTTTTTTGGCCAATTCATACATTTTCGTGCGTATGCTTAAGGCAAAATGCCACCGGGAACCCGAAATCACCCGTATTACAGCCGGGTTAATAGGGTTTTCAGCGGATTTAACTGAATTTCATTGGAAATTCATACATTTTTGCCACATTTGGTGTGTACCCTTTTGGTTTTGTAACCCCATTCATACAAATTTCGTGCGTATCATTTTGCCATTTTTTCCAAAAATTCATACATTTAGGTTACCCACCTACTTCGGGGGTTTCCTGGGTCCTAATATTACGTTCTTGAGTTTGATCCCATGTCGAGCGACGACTCATTGTCAGAATCATTAGTTGGGATGAGCGTACCCTGGTTGAACTGGATTACACTCAACCTAGTGGAGCTTGTTTTCATCTTAACCAAGAAAACATAAAACCAAGGTTATAAAGGATTCAATCAATTGTACTATTCTCTCTACACAAAGAGAGCTCTCTACACAAAGAGAGAAAAGTGATAGTATTCCCATCTGAGAAAATTATGACCCTTTTTCATCAGAATCCTCCATCAACTATTCAAGGTGGAATGTTGCTAAGAGATTACTTTTAGATAAATATACCTATGATCATTTTAGAGTTTCTTTATCTTCAGAGTAAGTTCTCTTGCCATCACCAAGGCCACGTATTCAATTCATTGAGTGGTTGGGGATTTGATCCAGCATCTTTCTTTAACCTCCTCCATCTCAGACTCACTTCTAATACACCCTATTCCAGTATCTGATCTATAATAAGCCAGCGAGTCTCTTTTTTCATCTAACTTTTTTCTTTGATCTGTGACCTTCTCTTCCTTGTAGCTTTTATTTATTTGTTTCTTGAATGTGAGAGCCCAGAAAACTGATTGAGCATGTGTCTGACACTAGTCAAACTCATTCACTTTGGCCCATCCAAGCAATTCAGCATATGTATGTATCCCAGTCCCCGGCCATCTACATATTGAAGTTGCTTTGGTCATTTCGGGTGTCGACGCGTAGTCGGGGCCCCCTTCAGTCTTCGGGGGATGGCAGCAGAGAAGCGCTTGCGTCAGTGAAAGTCACCCCCAAATTAACCAACCACTCCCAACGAGTCACCATCCAGGAACTGCCATCTCACTAGCGAACTTAACTCGTGGGGACGGAAACACTGAGAAGGAGGATACGCATCTGTCCAGTCGTCATCATGGTCTGCTCGAAACATCCCACTGCCTCAGGCTCTTCCTTCGATCTTGCTCTCACTCATCAATGTTTTCTCCCGTCTTGACAGGGTAACGGTCCATCTAACATGGGGGGAAACGGGAAGGATGGGAAGGACAAGAAGTCCATGCAAAAGAAGGTGCGTGGTGACCTCTCCTGCGTAGCCACCTCTCCTGCGTAGCCATTTTAGTAATCCCCAACTTTCGGCTCATGCTGTCTCATTCTTCTTCAGTGGGAGCCACCTCTCCCTACGCGAGTTGGAAAGGCAAAGAAGAAACGAGGCCCATCCGCTGTGAACAAACTCCCAACTGTTTTTCCCACCTCTCGTTGCAAATTGAAGCTCTTGAAAATGGAAAGAATTAAGGATCACCTTTTGCTAGAAGAGGAATTTGTCATCAACCAGCAAGTTCTCTCTCTTTCATCCTATCACGCTTAGGACCATTCACTTACCGGTTATGTCATTTGGATTGTTTAGGGAGAGGCTGAAGCCAAAAGAAGAAAAGGCAGAGCGAGAAAGGTCTGAAGTGGATGATCTCCGCGGCTCACCGATGGGAGTGGGGACCTTGGAAGAGATCATTGATGATGATCACGCAATCGTCTCTTCTGCTACGGGCCCCGAATATTACGTCAACATACTTTCTTTTGTGGACAAGGACTTGCTAGAGCCCGGCTGTAGTGTTCTTCTGCATCACAAGGTCATGAGTGTCGTGGGGGTTTTGGGTGATGATACCGATCCGATGGTGAGCGTGATGAAGCTCGACAAAGCGCCTACTGAGAGCTATGCGGACATTGGAGGGCTCGATCAGGTGAGTTGAGAATATAATTGTCATACCTTTTTGCGACTCGGCATGAATGACTCAGCTTCCTTCTGGTTGCAGCAAATCATGGAAATCAAGGAATCCGTTGAACTGCCGTTGACCCACCCCGAGCTTTACGAAGAGATGGGTATTAAGCCGCCCAAGGGGGTGATTCTATATGGCCAACCAGGTACCGGAAAAACCCTGCTGGCCAAAGCTGTTGCTCATCAAACAAGCGCGTAAGTAAACGTCAATTGTCGATCACCAAGTTGAATTGCGGCTGAACTCCTTCCTCTTTTTTAGCACTTTTCTGCGGGTTGTCGGTTCAGAACTTATCCAGAAATACTTGGGCGACGGTCCTAAGTTAGTTCGAGAGCTCTTCCGAGTGGCGGAGCAACATGCTCCCTCTATCGTTTTCATTGATGAAATCGATGCAGTTGGGACCAAACGGTCAGTGAGGACGCTGGTACCAGGTGCCAAAGGCCGATACTGATGTACTTGCTTCAATCTCATTAGGTACGACTCAAACTCGGGCGGTGAACGAGAAATTCAGCGAACCATGTTGGAGCTTCTAAACCAGCTGGACGGATTTGATTCGCGGGGAGACGTGAAAGTGATCATGGCGACGAACAAGATCGAGACCCTGGATCCAGCATTAATCCGACCGGGACGGATTGACCGAAAGATCGAGTTCCCGCTGCCGGACGTGAAGACCAAACGACACATCTTCAAGCTGCATACGGGCCGGATGACCTTGGCGGATGACGTCGACTTGGATGAATTTGTGATGATGAAGGACGAACTCAGTGGGGCCGACATCAAGGCCGTATGTACCGAAGCGGGTCTCATGGCCCTTCGGGAACGCAGAATGAGAGTGACTGCTAAAGATTTCAGATCTGCTAGAGAGAAAGTCCTTCACACCAAGCAAGAAAATATGCCCGAGGGCTTGTACCTGTGATCCTTTCATCTCTCCATTCTCGCTAATCTTTCCAATATCTACAAGTATCGTGTTCTGAGTAGAGAAATAATCAGCCTATTTTGCGCTGAACGTCCTCAACCACTTGTATTACCAAGGTAGTGGTGCTATATTTTGGTCCAAAGTACACAACTCAACTTTCAGTGGATGGAGCAGGATGATGGATGTGAAATACAATACATTACCATGTAAATCTGTATGTGTGTTCCTGTTCGACCACAGAATACATGGTGCTCAATGCAATAATGCATGAAAATGTCCATACATGTATATATTTGTGTCACCGTTTGCAGGGCATTTCCTGGTTTGCATTGGGGAAGAGCCAGCCTTACAATGAGATGTGGAACTCATGTAGATCCAACCCTTGCTGTGGTCTTGGTGTTGCATGATCAATTTGGCTAGACCATGGGATGGTATTCTGGGAATTGCCCCAGTCCTGGACTCCTGTCAGCTGAGGACACTTTCAAGAGGAAAGGAAGGACAGTCATTGACTGTCCCTACAACACAATGGTCCCAAGGTGGTCCTGAAAACACTTCAGAAGATTCTTTGAGACAGCTCTTGTCTCTGAATTTCAACCAGAACCTCCCTCTGGAAACAGCAGTGTAAAAGTGTCTTTGGGATGCTTTTGTTCTCCTCAAGAAATTTATGCCAAAAAGAACAGTTGCTGAATGAAACCTGGTCCAAAATGCAAAAAAAACGGGTTGATTGACTGCCTCTATCCCCTGGACAGTCTTTCATTATGGCCTGTCATCTTTTCTGTCAATAGCAACATGATGATACACTGGTCTTGCTGGTCACATTGCACTCCACCCAGTTGTAGGTGAAATCTCTCAGTCATGTGACTAACTCAACTTGCAAGCCCCCAGCTGGAGACAGCCTTGAGGATTTCCTCAATTTGTTTGCAGATACTCCTCATGGAGGCATCAGATTGATGCTTGAGCAAACTGGAGTACTGTTGATCTCTTATGGAGGCTTTGGTCTATGCAAATTTATGAAAGGCCCAGGAAAGTCATGATAGGCCCCGGATAGACTCAGTTATATCATGAGTTTGCCCTGAAAAGCCTATGAGGCACACACCACAAAAAATTTTATATTCATTGCTGGCAAGGGACATCCAGAAGCTTTTGATCTGTAGCTCTGTGTATACAGCAAACTAGGTGTGACTTCTCACAACATTTTCACCAAGCAACTTGTGACCTTATCAAACAGAAGGTCAGGTTGTGAACCTCTCTTGAGGCAGTTTGCAACCTTCCTGGTGAGCTGTTTTACCCTTCATAAAAGAAGAATTGACCAAGGCTAGAGAGGATCTAAAACCAAGGCTCTCTTGATTTCTCTTGTCATCAAGAGAAAAATTACCAACCATGTTGACAGGCAATGGGTTTTTTAATGATGGAAAGCTCGATTATCCACCCCCATTGGGCCAGATAAACATATGGAAGAGACAAAAATTCTTTTCTAAAACTACAGACATGTGGGTCACAAAGATTATCATGAGTGTATTCATTCTAATGAGATGAATTTATCCCAGGTGAAGTAGGAAAAACCCAAAAGTTAGGTTTTCTTGTAAAAAGGATTTATGCTCAAACTACAATCTGCTTTTTCTCATAATCACCTTTTGAATTTTAGGAGTTTTGGCGCAGGAGACAGAATGGCAAGTGATGGAAGAGAAGTGGCAAAACCAAAAGGGCTTTGTCTTTTTGGAATGGCTTGTGGTGGAAAGAGAAGGAAAGAACCAATGATTTTATTCACTTGCAGCTAGCCAAGATTGAATAGACTAGATAAAAGTGGTGAAAATGTGGCTGATAGAATATTCAATAAGAGACATTTATGAATAGGGAATTGAATCACCAACCCCTGTACACCGCGGGTGCACCCCGGCGTTCTCAGATCGTTGAGCTTCAGGTTCACAGAACGTTCGTTGGGTGCGCCCGCCCCGACGTGTCTGGTTGGGTCTATGGAAAATGGTTCCCGGAACGCTAGGGAAATACGCTCACAAAACGCTGCCAAACCGTTTGTCACCGGTTCTGAAACCGTTGACAGGACGGCACTGCACGGGCGGGCAGCCCCGGGTCGGGAAAAAAAACCACCAATCAAAACTCAACTCCGGTCGGACTCAAACACCAATCGGACTCCAGCACCAATCATTGGCCAGTTGCAGCCAGGATGGCAGATGGATCTACCATGTGCGCCAACCTGGCATAAAACATCACATGATTTATTGCGTCTACTCCATCGGCTCTCTACACAGTTCTGCCAACCGATGGGGTGGCAAACAGTGTAGGGAGCCTTCAGGCAGTCCACTGCAGGTCCTTTGAGATTTGAATGCTCCAAATGTGAGCAGATCTATGTATAGTGTAGCTTCCAGAACGGTCGGAGTAGTTGACCGTTCTGGGAACGTGTTACATATCTTGCCGTTCTCCCAACGATTTGAAAACAGAATGGTTTTCAAATCGATGTGAGGACGGCATGCGGAGCGTTTCCCAGGTGCGTTGGGAAAACAGTTGGATGGTCGTTCTCCGATCAATCGGAAACCAGAATGGTTTTCCAATCGATTGGAGGACGGAATAGCATTGTTGTCCCAGGACGTTTGGAGAACGCCGGCCTTTTTGAGCCGATGTGTTCCAGGAACGTCGGATTAGGGCTCGGGCGTTTTCATAACGCTCGCGGCTACCAACCGTTCTGGAAACCCATCGAGGCAAAGCGAACTGCACCCGTGGTGTACTTTGAAGGAGCAACCCCCATTTTCTCTGGGATGTTGTGCGGACCGGATTTAGATACAATTTTGACCCGCATGCAGGGGGCCATTGATTTATTTTTGCTGAAATCCCACCGCAAGAGATTTTTTGATTCAACCAACAATCAAGTGTGCATGCACATCATTAAGCCACATGAACAGTAAGATAAAAAATACAGCATGAGCATTAGAAACAGCTGTAATTCCCAAGCCCATCAACTTTTTTTCATATTTCAGCCAAAGGCATCAAGAAACAATACCTCTGGGGGGATCTTTTCTGGACACAATTCTATTGGAGCATTTCATCTACCATCAGCTCCTTGGTGAGACACACCCAGTGGGTTTGATACCATTCAATTAATCAATTTGAATAGAATTTATTCATTGTTTGTTTCTGCCAAATCACTCAGAGTTCATATCACCTGAAAACAATTCAAAGTTCTTCCTGATAAAAACAGCAATGGTCAAGGGAGTGAGCTGAATATGTAAGCACGCCATCACAGTGCACGCTAAGATTCTTAATGGCCTTGCTTTGCAACGTGGGGTCCCGGGACCCTCCAATTGAGAGGCTGAGTTAAGATTGCTGAAGGGACTCTCTCAGCTCATTTCTTCTTCCCTTACTTATCCGCATTACTCATGTGTTCTTTATACAAGTTCACTTACTCTCCTCATCTAAAAGGGGGATCATTCGTAATTCCATGACAAAGTACTATGGAGGACGGAGGTCAAAGCAAAGAACAATAGAGAATGCCATGAATCGCCCTTTCCTGGTGCATGACACTCTTGATACAAATGCGCAGCTTGAAAAGGCCCACCCCAACCATGCCAACCAATAAACGGGCAGGCACTCATTATAACATGGCGTTGAAAATGTTTTTTTTTTCGAATGAATTGCGCGCACTTTAATATTCACAATCTACAAAAGATTGAGCTCAGAAAGTGAAATTTGACTGGAGAGCCAGCGGAAGTTCCGTTGGGATTTGTTTTGATACTTCTTCATGGGGCTGGCGATGGCTGTAGCCCTGGAGTTTGATAGCTACACTCCGACTGGGTAGGTTCGAAATGATCTAGTCTGGTCGCAGCGATAGCTACTAAAGTTGACAATGATTCATTGGTGAGAGTGTGTTGACCGGGCAGGGGCTTTGGTTGGAAGAGATGAAGAGGACTTTCTTGACGGTATCCAGAAACATTGGAGCTTGAATCATTAGGTGAATCAATGAAGGTGTAGCATGGATCCATTCGATCGGCAATCTGTGAATGATGAGGACGAAATGTGTAAGGCGATAAATCCGCATCGGAACTTGATGAATAAGAGTTGAACGCCATGTTAGAAAGCTGGTCCGCGCGAGGAGATGAGTCGGTTACCAGGGATGGAAGCGAGCAGGCAGATAAAGGCGCAACTCTGACTTCCGGATGTATGTCAAAGGAAGACATCAGCTGGGGGGACACAACAGGTGATTGAGCCATTGAGTCGATTCCCATAAGCATTTCCATTTGGGAATTGGAACATTGGAATTCCGATTCGTTTGCCGAAAGAGGCTGAGAGAACTGCGAGCTGGGCGGGCCGGGTGACTCGGGCGAGGAACAGTTGAGGCTACCAGACTTGGACACACCGTTCCAAAGATGGAGAAGTCGTTGATTCCTTCGCGCAAGAATAGACGCGGAATCGTCATCCCGCCGTGTATATTCAAGTTGATGATGATCGACATGCCCCCCGAACGGAAACGGAGGGAAGTCATGTTGGTTGGGCTCGCTATTCATATCTCTAGTAATGATATATTGCACAGGCTCGGCGGAAGAAAGATTGATGCCTATGCTTTGATTCGGTTTAACAGAAGAAGAAATTCCGAAGGAATCCTCAGGCCTCATCGCCATAGAGTCTGTTGGCGAGTGAACATAAGGCTCTACGGGCTGATTCACTTCGATGAACGGAGACAAGTTTTGTTTCGGCTTGTTTCTTGGCTTCTTGCGCGAAACCGAGCGAGCGGCAAGTACCTCAGTAGCGGTGTAGCGCAATGGCTCATTGTGACGCGCGAGAATATCGTCCACCTCAGCCTCTAGTTGACTGACTCTTGCCTCGAGACCTGGAAAGATATCACATTAACCTATGGGGCTTAACTTTCGAATCCAAGTGGGAAAGACCAACCTTTAATGTAATCTGATCGCCTTTGGCGAAAGGCCCTCTGGATTTCGCGACTGCGAGAGGGAGGTAGGGTATCATCTTGTTTACGGCCTCGCTTCATTTTTACTTCGCGAGGCAACGGTATTTTATGCTAATATAATTTGATTTAAGGGTGTGAATTGGGCAAGAGGTATGATGTGAACTTTTCTGCCGAGCGGCACAAGGTGCAACTTCAATCTATTGGGGAATATATTTTCTTTAGAAAAATTTAGGATCGGGAGGAAAAACGTCTTGGCCTACAGCCGGGAATGAAAGGATGTTGATCGTCCTTTAAGGCGATAGAACCCCCCCGCCTTGAGGGAACAAGGACCTGTGGATACTCTTCACTCGTGTGTAGGCCTACTCGTGTGCGTGATTGTCAGCAAGCGGCAGGGAAAAACGGTGCAAACCTGTGCAAACGTAATGTCGCAGAATGTCGCCCGTGTGGTTGTCACTCTTTCTATTCAATGGAGCAGTAGAACTCTCTGGAGTAAAAAGCTGTATAAATAATACGCAGGCCTTCGGTTTGAATTCAAAAAGCAATCCATGATCAATGGTTGGTGAGAACCTACAAAAATACATACTCAACTCAACAATCAACTCTAATAAGTTATGTTAAGGATACCCTCACTTGTGCTAAGGCTCACTCACTCTCACTGTATATATCATCGCAGACAAGGAGTATTGATTTATGCCTGGTGATCTCACAAGAGCAGAGGTGAACTTCAGGCGCTCACGGGCCACGGACGCCCACTGGGTTTTCTTAACTGATACTCATAGAGCGAAGCTAATTGGGATCACCTTATCCACCCACCTAGGATCGGGAGGAGCTTGATCATTGGCAGTGTGTGCACCTCCCGATACCGGTGGTTCCCGAGACCATGCCTGACCATGCCAAGAATAAGACTATGCACGTATCCAAGTATTCACATATTACACACACGTTGACGTGAGCGTGGAAAGGAAAAAGTTTCGAGACTGAAGAGTTCTCGCTCTCAAGAAACGTCATCTGACGCTTAACCTCAGTCACTTGGAAGACAGACGTGTACCAGGAGCCGGGTGTGATCACTTTCAATGACTCACGGTAATCTACTAAATACATTTGGTCTGGTGTATCTGTCAAAACTTAGCGTGGTTTGCCCACCTGCCCGAACTTCGAAGTCGTGAGTCGTGAGTCGTGACGTCTCCCAAAACGTGATCCTTATCATGGCAGGTTCGAAGGGAAGCACTTGGTGTGCTATGCACTTACGTAAGCAAAACCTACATGTAAAAACTAATAAAAACCAAAAAAAAGTTCGGGGAGTATTATACATAAATAATTCCATTGTCCCACAATTTTCTTTCTTGCGGGATATATGTAGTCCATAGCTTATAGTAGTACATGATCCTTTATTTTCAAATTTCCGACGGAGAAAAACATGATGTGACCCAAGAGTGGTTCCGCATCCGAGGACTCGCCGCAGTCCATGGACTACCGTTGCGGACTCCGGAAGAGGAACAGTGCCTATATGTATCTTTTGTCGTCTATGTACCACACTCACTCGGATGGCGCCTCTTCAAAACTCAAGGCAGCTCATGAAAGTTTGAGATATTTTATTAGACACCTGATTGATTGGAATGAATGAGTTCATTTGTTCACCAACAACAATGACACCTGAGACCTGATACACACCTGCACAACGAAAAAGTAGTGCAAAGGTGGACAATTGGATGAAAGGACACAAAAGATGCTTTAGATGAGTTTTCCTCTCCACAAAGAATAATTAAGCGTGTAGTTGATGAGAAAAGAAAAAAGCAAAAAAAATGAAGAAGATGATTAAGAAAAAAACATAATGGAGACAGTAAAATGTTGATTGAACCTTATTGATAAGAATGAATGTGTACAACTGAAATCTGATACAAACCTGAGATAGGAATGAGACCCCAATAGAAGAGAAAATAACATGAATTTTAGATAGAATGGGAAAAAAGAAGAATGTTGATTGAACCTTATTGATAAGAATGAATGTGTACAACTGAAATCTGACACAAACCTGAGATAGGAATAAATCCCAATAGAAGAGAAAATAACATGAATTTTAGATAGAATGGGAAAAAAGAAGACAAGATGGCATAAAAAAAGATATGAGAGATGGAATGGTGCATGCCTGCACAATTAACAAGCAGTGTGATGATGGACAATAGGATGGAAGGACACACAAAAGAATTGGGATCTGGGTCAAGGGAGAAGTAGGGAGGGAGTGATAGAGGGAAATGGGACGAGTCAGTCTTAATGATTGATGATTGGTTTGAGATGGTAGGTATTGTGTGTTTTTCTTCACATAGAATAAATGAGCATGTGAAGAAAAAGACTAGCCAGTGGTTTGGTGATTTGGTTTATTTGTAACAGTTGCGGTTAGGTTTGATTTGACTTGATGCATTTGCTTTGGTTTTGGATTCTAACATTTTTGACCCTTTCTTCTCACTTTCTATAAGATCAAGTTAATTGAGGAATCTAAAACAACATAGCTGCCTGAGAAGCTGGTGTGGATCTCAACAAAACACTTTCTTCTTGGCCAACAATTATTAAAACATGTAGCTCCGTAGAGGGGAAAGATGCGCCTGCATCCTGGCTTTCCTTCCGTGGAATCCATTCTTCTGATTTCCTGTTTGTTAACTTGTTGAGATAAAAAAAACCTGCTTAGAGGTTCGGGGGCTGCACTTTGTCCCCACCTATTTTTTTTTTGTTGCCAGTCTCCTTTTTCCATTCTTGCTAGAAATGAAAAAAAAGACAAACAAGAGTTCAAACACAAGCACTCATGACGTAGCAGAAGCTTGCAAGTCAGCGAAAGTGCGTCCGGGCCGGCGGGACCCGACTCCAGCCCCGCGGCTGGAGGGCCCCCGGGGCCCGTGCCTCACCGGATGAGTGAGAAAACGCCCGGGGGGACACAGCCGGGTGGGCCCCGAACGCGGGACTCCGAAGAATGAGAGAAATGACTATGTAACATTAATTCGTGTCCAATTCCCTTCGAGGCGAGATCTGATCGGCAGGTGAGTGGAAGCACCAGTCTTCTAATTGTTTGATCTCGAAATTTGATTGGAAGCTGACCCGTTGACGGTGTTGCCCCGTCAGGTCTTTCCAGCTCAGTTGTTCGGTACACTTGTATTCAATCTTGGAGCTATTGCTGGTTGGTCAAGTTAAACCATGGCTCACTATCCGCATGAGAAGCTTTGTTCTCATCTCAATCCTTAAGAATCCAGGCTGATGCTAACTCACAGATGGCTCAGCAGGTTCAAAGAAAGTCAATACCAAAGCACCCAGCCCCAGAGGAGCACGAGGAATCTTTTGTAAAAGTCAGTTTGCATTCTGATGAGAGGATTTTTTCACGGAATTGATTATTGGAATTCGCGACTAGATCGGGACACCCTTACCTTCGTTAAGCTCTACCAAAACAGATCAGAATGTCTTCCTACCAATCTGGAAACAAGAGGTTACCGATGAGCAGGGGAGAAGGAGGTTGCATGGCGCGTTTACCGGAGGATTTTCGGCTGGTTACTTCAATACCGTCGGGTCTAAGGAAGGATGGAATCCGGCAGAATTCAAAAGCAGCCGCGCTGATAAGAAAAACGAGCGTAAAGGCTTCAGTCAAAAGCCGGAAGATTTTATGGACGAAGAAGATCTTGCCGAATTAGCTCAGTCTAAAGAGCTCCAGACAAATTCGAACTTTGGCTCAACCTCCACCAACCCACCACACTTGCCTAGAAAGACATACGACCCATTAACGGGAGCGATAGAAAAGGAGTCCGAAGCAGACTTCCTTGGCGTCCAGGCATCGCGTCCATCTGGAATTGATATCGCTTTTTCAGAGTCAGTCCAACCTAGTAATGCCAGAGTAGGACTGAGAATTATGAGGAAAATGGGGTGGCGCGATGGGCAAGGTATCGGACCCAGAATTACACATGAACGAAGGCTCTTCTTGGCTTCTAAATTAGGCGTTGATTTGAATTCCCAGCTCGATTTGGAGGACGATCCGGAGCGCAATAAACATCTATATGCCCCAGTTGATCGAGCAGTGACACCAATTCAGCCATGGCCTGGAAGTTCGGGATTGGGCCACCGGCGATCAACCCCTGCTTGCAATTTGGGCGACCCGTCCTCATCTTTTACACATCCGAGCACTGCAGCAACAGATCATGATCCGAAAATTCCCAAAGGCTCATCTTTTGGCTTGGGTGCATTGAACGACACAGAAGAGGACGATCAGGACGTATATGCCCCGGCCTTCGACCAAGTCACCTCTGATCCGCGTCCTCGCCGTCTTTTGAAGCTGTCTGAAGAACATACCAGCACCCGGAAACCCCCTGACCGTCGAACTACTAAGCCCGCCAATCGACCTCCAATTTCCGCAAAAACGGTATTCCAGGATAATACACTTGTACCCAACGGATTTCGCTTATGCGATACCCGTAAGAAGGAAGCTGCATCAACAAACTTTATCCCTCCACCCGTTCCCGAAACATGGAGACCTTCTCCGACACAAATATGGGAAGCTGCAAAATCACCTAGCCGACCTCTGGGACACCCATCTAATTCTCGACAATCCGTCCATCCAGTAAATGCGCACGACGTAAGCTGACAATTTTACTATAGATGTTGCTTATAACCCGCCGATGATTTCTGACTAAAATCTCGCCATGAACCATTTTAGCGCGCTCGATTAATAGGAGAAGAAGCTCCACCAAAATCGGTCTTTGATTTCATTTCCGCTAAAGACAAGGCTCGATTAGAAGATGTCAAGCAGCTCGCCCAAGCTTCGCTGCAGTCGAAAATTTCCAAGCCCGAAGATGATAGCGAGAGAGCAGCTCCTGGTGCAAGAATCACGGTACCTCACTTAGACACAAGCATCGCTCAAGCCGCTTTACGTGGCTTTATGCCGTTTTCCCACGATCTACCCAAGCAGGAACGTTACAAATTATACCTACAATCCCAGGCGGGCATGTTGCCGAAAGGAACCGAATTTTCACCTAAAGTGACACCACAGATGACTGCGGAGGTGATTAACAAGGAGTTGGACGGCTTCGTTAAAAGTGCTTTGATGTTTAAACCTATGAGTGCCATGATGGCATCACGCTTCACATCAGCCGCCAGCAGCTCCGCGGGGGGTGAGATGGCAGCACCTGAACCTGGCCTTCGACAGCCCGTCTTTCCTGTAGAACAGCCTGAAGATAGTTCAACACAAGAGAATGAAAACAAACAACCGAAGCAAGAGGAGGAAGTTAACGAGGCTGCTCAGGCTGTTCGCATGGACATGTTTGGCATGCTAACTCGGTCGATCCAGAAGTTTTATCCTCAAAAACTTCTTTGCAAGCGCTTCAATGTTCCTAATCCATTTCCTGATGGCCCTCCCGCGGAAGCGACGACGAAAGCGACGAGTCATAATTTATCTGAATTCTTAAGCTCTCGCGGGTTTCAGCCTACGGCCAATCCCGTCAACACTGATGACCTGAATGAGGAAAAATCGGGAGATAACTTATGGCTTCAGCGTGAGGGCAAGCCAGATGCCGTCCCAACTGTTGAAAAAGTGGGTCTGGGTAGTGACGAAACTCAAGGCCGTGAAATCCTGACTACCTCCAGACCGCCAATCGACCTTTTCAAAGCCATATTTGCTGATAATACTGACGATGAAGACAGCAATGATGAAGGCAATGATTTAACGAGCAAGCCCGATCAGTTCGTTTCGCCTCAGGCCCGGGTAAAAGAAAATCCAGATCCAAGCTCAACTCGTACACAAGCCACTGAACCAGCCACTGAACCAGTAGCGTCTCTTACACCGGTGGTGGTGGATCCTAAGGCTGTCGAAAACCTCGCGAGCTTCCGGCCCACATTTCTAAGAAAAGTGCCGATAGAGAAAGAGGAAGACCACTCGATGGGTTGTATGGAGACATCGTCGAGTAAGAAGGCCGGCAAGAAGAAAAAGCGCCCGGTTTTGATTTCGTTTGAGGAAGACCAGGCAGATGGGCAAGCTGACATCAGTACCGAAAGGAAGAAGAAGAAGAAGAAAAAGACCAAGTCGCCAAACAATCAGGGTAAGCTACATCAAGAGTCTCTATCTGCACCTCCGTCCCGGAATCTACCTGGACTTGATGACGACAGAAACGACCCAGATGAGGATGAATGGGTAGAAGCAACGGTGCCAATCGCTGCCCCTCCCGAATTCAAGAAACCACCGTTACCCGAGTCTACTTCTTCCAAAACTTACAAAAAAGTGACGCGCATGAAAGCAAGTGATCTGATGGATTAATACCTTCGGCAACTCGCTCCTCTTGATCCACTTATTCTCCTATGAATTCTTCATCCTTCTGTCAGCTCTGCTTATCTCGAAATCAGATAATGATCCCTCTCGCTTGATCAATTTTCATCTGCTGTTCATGTACCTTGCATCTGGTGCCTGGCTCACTCTACGGGGGCGACAAGCTAGAAATAGAAACTCTGGTGTTGGATTTTTTTGTTTTGTTTTGTTCGAGCCACGGTCCATACACGGCAGAAATCCCCATGCCAGCATCAATGCACGTGTTGTATGTTTTATGGTATGCCTTCGATGCGCCGAGTCCACTCTGTGAGAGATAATTGTTGAGTTCTGCCTTTGCAACATAGGCCCATCTTTTTGGCAGGAGTACAAGACTGCTTTCACCATGAAGGGTAAAAAGATTGCAATGCTAGCTAGCACTTTAACATCCTGTAGCTCCGTAAGCTGTATGTACAATTCATGACATTAAAGGGACCGGAAGAAATGAAAGTATCAAGTTTGAGCACATGCCACAAAATCCTCTCATCTAGCTCCTTGATCCATATGGATCCATAATTTTTAGGTCCCTGCCTTTCTTGCATGCCCTCTTTAAGTAGAAATCTTGACACCAAACGGGCACTAAAGAGACCAATCTTGTGGTCAATATTGTGCACTTTTGCCAAATATCGGTGCTGTAAATTTAATCTGATAGCCAGCTTCATTCATGACACGTCCATGGCTCATTTCAGCCTTGGATTTTTCTTCCACGCAAGAATACTTTGGAATTAAGAGCTGTAGGTAGATTGGTTCTTCTCCTCATGCCGGATGAGGAAGCTGGAATCTCTCGCTTTTCTCCGTTGCAGGGTGTTGTTGTTCTTCTGTTCTTGCGCAGCAGCCGCTGTGCTCCCGACGAGTCAGAGCCAGTCGGTGGATGACGACAAAAAAAAAAAAAAAAAAAAACTGTACAAAAACTCAGCGTCGACCAAAGAGCCAGTTAACCATCCGGAACTACATAAATATACTCCAATCATCAGAATCAAAACCAAAACCAACAACAACAACAACAACAACAACAACAACAACAACAACAACAACAACAACAACAACATCAACAACAAGGAAGAAAGAAAGAACGAATCTACTTTCAATCGCAAGTCACAGCCATCCGCCATGTCGTTCATGGACGACCCCGGTGGTCACTACTCGCTCGATCAAAAGCTGGCTCAGCTACGGGCCGACTTTGGAGAGGACATCGCGGTAGAGTCACCGTCCACTTCTCATGCTCAGCATCTTGGCAGATCCAGCTAATGACTTCAGAACAGGTCTATGACTACGCAGATGACGGTTTGATCGAGCCCACTGCTGGGATAGAGGAGGATATGAACGACTTCAATGACGAGACTTTCGGGATGGAGACCGTTGGTCAGTCAACATGCTGGATATATCTCGGGATGATAAAAAGATGCCCATTGCCCCAGGGCGCTCTCTAATTCCTGTTGATGACTTTCGAAATTCCAGATAAAGATTTCGATTTCTCGGGTTCCACTGCTCAATATCTCGGTGTCTCTGAAGTTTCTAACCAAAAACCTCAAGGTGCTGCTAGTTGGACCACCATGTCAAGTCTCTTGGAGGAGGATCATGAAGCTAAAGAACCCCCAGCCCCTCGCCCTTCTTCACCGCCCCGTCGGAAGGCTGGGCCCGTCAGTCTATTAGAAGACCCGTTGCTCGCCCCTAACACGTCCATTAACCATCGCCATTCAACTGGCCCAACGACTGGTTCAAGACCCCCCGCAAGTGCGCCTCCCGCTACCATGTCCAAACCTCCAAAGGTTCGCACTTTAGAGGAAATCGAGCAAGAACTCCGAGCGAACACCGCTGCCAAACACTCCCTTCCCTCGTCTAATCTTCCCCCTCAGGCATTGACTCTGGAACAAGTTGAGGCCGCGCTGCTAGCGAATCATGAGAGAAAGATTGCGACCACCACCGTTAGCAGATCATCCTCGCCACATGGACTTGCCTTTGCTCAGACTCCTGTACAGCATAGAGCTCCGTCAGTACAACAAATACCAAGAAATATCAACCTACAACCAGTCATGTCATCTCCCATCATGGCTCAAATGACACGCACAATCCAAACTCCACCCAGTTTGCCACCGCTCAATCATCCGGCTCATCCAGCCCATCCGCAGCATCCAGAATGGATGCGTTTGCAGCAGCAACAGCATCAGATGTATAGCAACATATCCAATCCACAGCAAATGTCTATCCAGCCTTTGATGGCACGCCTTCCAGCTGTTCCCTCTCCCCATCATGTCTTCCCTGGTCGACATCTACCCAATCCCTCTGTCTTGGGGTTTGCCCCTAACATGAGGACTATATCCGTCCCGCCTCGTAGTGCCACGCAAACTCCATTTGTGCTGACCCCAAGTGGTACGATTCCTGTGGAAGAACTTCGATCTGCTGCTGAAGCTCGTATACAAGAACAAGAACGACGAGAGGCCCTTCGCCGAAGGAAAGCTGCTAAGATCGCTGAAATGTCCAAGTATAACAACCTCATGAGTCAAGGGGATAAGGATTTCATCACACGTATACAAGTATCTCAACTGGTTAACCCTAGTCACGGCCAAGCTGGCTTTGACCCGTACGCCGACGACTTTTATTTCCACGTGTACTCCGCCATTCGGGCTAGTCGAGTAGCTGCTCAGCACCAAGTTCTCGCCTCAGCCACGGGCAGGCGACATCACTCCGCTTCGTCGGACGACAAGATTGGCCTAGACTACGATGGGTCCGCTGGACTGGAGCAACCTCGCAACTCCCGCACAGTCGAAAGACGTCTCACTCGACGTGAGCATGCGATGATACGAATGGCGCAAAATGTTCAGAGGATCATTGATCATGCGAAGGAGCGCCCGAAAATGTCACAAGGTCAGTCAGTCTTGCTTATCACTCGTGAGACACTGAGGTATCAGTTATATTGACTATATCTTTGCGTTCATCGAAGTTTCACTCGAGGGAGCGCTGGGCAAAATATCCCTACGAACTCGCTCCGCCCCTCGACAAATGCTCCAAGTCCAACCGACGTCTTCAGATGATCTTACTACAGCTGCAGGAGGTGAAAATCATCCTGGGGCACTTGCAGGCGCATTACCAAAAACAAGTTCGGTGCGTTGAACACAATTCAAAATGGTATAATGCTTCACAAATGACTGAATCTTTTGAATTTCTTATCAGACAAGTGCTGGCCAGCCTGCCATGCGTCACCGACAAATTTTAATGTCGCTGGAAAGATTATATTCTACCGTTCTAGAAGTTGAACAGCTACGTCGTATCCAGCCTAACGCTCAGTCAACCGGCCTTCCAATGGAAGAGTTCAACAATCAGTTGGAAGAATGGTCAGTAGATTTTTTCGTCAACATGTGACAGGGAGAGGTTTGTTGAATTCATCTGCATATGTCATATCGCTCATCATTTTTTAGGGAGGATCAATACGGAAACCAAAAGGAGAAAATTTGGAAGCAGCTCAGAGTATTGGATCCACTTGGTATAAGGTAAATAACTAAAACCGTTCAGTATTCCGATCCTGATGATTTTTACAAATTAGCCACCCCCACCCCTTCGTGTCGTTAATTTCCGTCCCCAAGGGCAAGCGTGTCCTTCCTCGAGTGATGCGCCTCTTCAATCGCGAACAGTCGCTTCAGGTCCTCACATTGCTCGTCGCCACTTTTGAAAGTCTCGATGTCGTGTCCGATGCACCCTTACTCGATCTCCCCGCTGGATCGGTCTTCCCATCTGGCAAGAAGAGTCGGCCCGAGCTCGAATTGGAGACCGAGTTGTTCATGAACTGCGTCGTCGCACCGATGATGGCCGTTATCAATGAGATCTCGTTAGATCTCGTAACGGGGCTCGTCTCGCTGTTGATGGCGCGTAACGATCTCATGCGTATATCACGCTCAAAAGTAAGCTTTGAGAGAGTCATTTTCTTTTACCTTTTGTTTTAGCAATTAAGTGTTGATTGTAAACGACGTACCACTTTTCAGGCCGGGATCGCATTCTTAACCTTGTTCTTAAGTCGCGCGGAGCTCTTAAGGAGTGTGCCATCTCTTAATGAAAATACCGAACAGAACGAGTCAACCACGCCCAGTCAAGAATCGCTGTTGAGATGGCAAGGGGTATTCAACCAATTGTTCAACCATCTTAGTTCCGACTTTGCTTCCCTATTTCCATCGACCCGTTTAGCAGGAGCTTCATCCTTGGCGGATGCACTGCCTACGCAATCGGCTGCCGATTCCCTGGAGATGAACCAGAAATATATGAGATCTGGAATCGATCTTGAGGATGAACCCGTGTGGCAGCTGATGGCCGCGTTGGCTGTTTCCACTGACGCCGATGGCCAGCAAACTTTGGTCGGCGGATTGAGAGGCAAGGTCTTGGAGAACGTCATTGCCGTTAGCAAGAAGTCGGTTCCCGATGAAATCGGAGCTATGAAAATCGTCAGTCTGCGTGCTCTTCTTCTTTTTCTCTCTCTGTTAATTGCCGCTCTGGTGCTTGATTTATGACTGAAAGTTTCTTTCCTTTTCCGCTGAAATGACAGAGAAATGTGAATTTGATGTTACATGCTTTAGGGCTAGACGCGAGCATGATCAAACTTTAGATTTTTCACATGCATATAGCCAGCACCATTATCCCTTGATCTATTATCAGTCTCCTGTTTTTTCCCCTCCTACACATCCACATGCAAACATAATTTACCTGCGTCATAATTCCTAGATAGAAAGACCCTTTCAGCCCAATCTTATTGGTACAATGGATTCAGCCATTTATTCATAAAAGTAGGGCCACGTTGTGCTCATGTCTCATGGACCCATCAGCACATTGTTGGCTGAAAAGCTCCCATACCCTTTTGGGTATTGTTGATTTAGACTCCATCCCTACTGAAGCGCTGCTAACTGCTCAGCCACCGGCGGGGTCCGTTTAAGCCGGTCGCAGAATCTGCATGGTTCTAACACTAACTGAAGATGGGCATCTCCTTCGCAAGTTCTCACTGAGTAACCTTTCAGGCACTCAATCGCATCGATATATGCTTGCAAACTTTCAAGTGGGTTTACCAGGACTTATTTGCAAGAACGAAGAGAAGATGTAGCAACACGAGGTAGATTCAGCGGACAAGGGACTTGGGGGAGAGTTTACGTAGGAAGAAACAAGGACGAGAAAGAATGTTTGATCAAGAGGAGCGAGAGAAAAAGAAAAAAAAAGGATGTTTCCTAATCATGAAACCCAAAAGCCCTTTAAAGCAGAACCATAAGAGGTTGAACGAGAGTAACGGGTGATTAAATTGGACAAGATTGGTCTAGCACTTTCGAAAGCGACCACAACACATGTACTCGACCATCCTGCATTCAACGCGAGACGGTGAAGAATCGACGTGTCCAGAGGTATCGAGTGACGCAGATGGGCCGGTGTTATAGTGCGTGATTTCTGATGAAAAAACCGCATCCCCGCGAGGGGCTGCCCTTTTTATATCCTGTTTCCACTGTTGGCTAACATGTGGGTCTCGTCGGTCTGACTTGATTCGTAGCCCTAACCTCCCCGGCCAGCCGAAAAGTCACAAAATCAATTACTCACCGTCATGAGATCATCTCCAGACTTCACCAGTTCAACCTAGCTCAACCAAATCATTTGGTTCCAAGGTGAGCGCGAAGCGCTTATTTGCTACGCGACCTAACTTAATCAAGTCCCTCCTTTGGCGGGAGGTTGAGTTTGGCAGATGGCGAAGCTTCTCCCTGCGGGCCACCCCCTCCTGCAGGGAGGGGCTTACGCGTGCACTTGTACATGAATTCTCTAGCCTGTAACTTCATACCCATCACTCCCACCCACCAGAAGCTAGGAAGACAAGTATCTTTTTGATTTTTAGATGTCCTGACATCATCAAAAAAACCAATATATCAGGTTTTTTCTCAGATTTTCCAAAAACAAAAAAAGTGACATTCTTTTTCCTTGAAAACTACATACCAAAACCATCCAAGCTCTCAGTTATAAGCTTCTACTTTGAAAATTAGTTTGGCAAGGGGCACTTGCACCCAACCAGGTCACCAGTCTCTGCAAGACCAAGGGATTGGTGCCAAGTTAGAGGTAAGTCACTCTTTCAGAGGGTTGCATAGATAACTTAACCAAGTCCATCCTTTGGCCAGTGGCAGGAAGGGACTTATGAATCAAATCAAGGTGCTTTCCTGGGAGTATCTTGCAAGAAACTGGTTCAACTTCAAGAGGCTTTAGCTCTCTTTTCTTGAGAGCTACGCATGTAAATCCACGGAAGGAAAGATGAACCTGCATCCTTGCTTTCCTTCTGTTGAATCCTTTCTTCTGATTTCTTTCTTTTTTTTAAAAAAAACTTTTCAAGACCAAAAAAATTGCTTTCAGTTAATTAGTGGACTTGGTGGTATAGTGGTGTGATGATAAAAATGCCACAGCACAGTGTCTTGCTTCCCAAGCAATGTTGGATGTGGTGAAATTTCCAACAATTTCCTGTTTGTTTTTGAGCTGGTTACATAACAGTTTAATCAGATAATGAAAGTTCAAAAATATTTCCTGGGCGTGAGGTAGAAGAATCAAATGAGCCAGACTTAGTAACTGATTCTGCTGCCACAACTGCAACAGCAGAGTCCAAGGCTGAAACAAGAGAAAAATCAGAGTCAGAGTTCTTAGAAGGGATTCTTCAGGGAACCTCTTTAGGTTTGTCATTGTTTAACTCATTAAGTCATATTTTTATGAACTGTATTGGAGATTCATTGCATCTGACATTTATATAAAACAAGTCATATGTTGGAGTAAGCTACATAGAATTTCATGTGTGCATCTTCATGTGAACATGATAATTTGTTGTAGATCCCAACTAAAAGATGAAAGTATGAATTTCTTGATTCCCAAGTGGAACTCAAGAAAAGCACACTTTTCTACATTTTTTTACCATCAATAACATAAACCAGTTTAACTGCTTTTTACATCCACAATTATCAAGTAAGAGCCTTTTCTTCACAGTGAATGTGCAAAAATTATAGGGACTGTGCATTGAAGATTGGTTGAGATAAACTTTGAGTAAGGCTACAGTCACAACAACAGCTTGCTCAAAGCGTCTGCATGCCATCTGTTACTAGCTGTTGAGTGACTTTTTCTTGTAGTTCAGGAAGATTGTTGGGTTATGGAAAGGATTACAATTGAGGTTAACCTTAAGTCAGATTACTATTAGATGTAAAATTATGACATACTGTGTGCCAAGTGAATAAATCATGTTTAAACCCAAATTGATAAGACTTGCAAACAAAGTTGACTAAAACAATCTCCAAGTTGTGTTTCATCCTTTTTTCTGTTTCTCATTTCAATCTTCAATTCATTCCTTTATGTTCAATTTAAAACTTTTTCTTCAATCTCACTCATTTCTTCAGGTGTGTGTCCACATACCATTTCCATTCATCATAATGTTTTTCCTCTCAGTATATTGGTGGTACTGAACCGCCAGAATGGCCATAAAAAAAGAATCCTGAAAACTGATTTTTGATTGAATACAACCACCAAAATGGCCAAAAAAATCACAGAAAAGATACTGGGATTGATTCCAACGGCCAATCTGGCCAACCCCCCCAAACCTACCCCCTCATACACGTCAACCAACCCCCTGATACTTATGTAAATACACCTCCCATACATATGCCATACATATGTGTTCCTAATACAGCAGATTACACCCCCATCCGGGGCCACAATTGAATGTTCTGTTCACTGCACAGCACCCATGCCAGCAGGAGCTTCTCCAAAGCCACCAGTCAACCCAACAAGCCGGTCACAACCCAATATCCCCTCCAGCAAAACAACATAACTGCCAAAAATGCCCCGCCACCTCACTTATCAAAGCTTTTGCAATCACTTCAAGCCCACATCCAGCAAGATGGTTCAGGATGGCCTCACCAGTGAAGAAATACTCCACTCATTGGAAGAAAATCACTCCGTTGAGGTTTCTCAAAGGATTCTCACCAGATGAAAGGAGGATTGGGGACAGACCCACAATGCCACTCAGAAAGCCAACCATCTGGAGGAGACAATCCAAAAGTACTTTGACAAAGGTTTAAACTAAAATCAGATCTACCACACCCTTTCCACCACTCACACTTTCACCCACTCAAAGAGAACACTCAAAAGGAAGCTTCACAAAATCATCTTTCTTGGCGGCTGCCGGATGATCTTGATCAAAATCTTGTCACCTTTGAAACTGCAGTCTCCTGCATTGCGGCTTTACTTCAAACACCCAAAGGACGGAACTTTGGATACCACAGGCTCCGACAGCTACTAAAAACCCAATATGGGATCACACTACACAAGTATGCATATGTCCCTCCCTCTCCCTTTCCCTTTTTGGTTCTTCTTTTTCATCTTAGCTTACAACCTATGAATTCTTTCTCAGCCTTACAGTTGCCATAATCAACCGGACCCTGGACCCCAAGGGTGTCAAAAACAGAACAAAGAAAGTACTAAAGCGGCAAGTGTTCCATACTCCGGGGCCCAACTTCATTTGGTCAGCAGATGGGCATGACAAGCTGAAGAAATTTGGAATCACCTGATACGGTTTAATCAATTCCTGGAGCCGCAAGATTCTTGGAGTTTACGTCCGTGTCACTAAAAATGACCCAAGGCACTTGGGCTATTATTTCCTTCAACTTGTCAAAAAGCTTGGAGGAATACCTAGACAAACATCAACCAACCAAGGTTCCAAAACAATCCACATGGCTGGCCACCAAATCAACCTGACCAAACAATACAACGCCGCATGTCCCAATCCATTGCAATCACATTTGTTCACTAAAAGCACACACAATCAAAAAATTGAATGCCTCTGGTCTCAGCTCATGAAGAAGTACAATCGGGCATTCATCAGCAAAATATTTGGCTCCATTGAGAAGGAGTACTACAACCCTGAAGGCCCACTTCAGCAGTAAGTCATCACCTTCTTGCCCTGGCTCACCCCAATCACATGTACACACACTGATTGCAAAGACTCAACAACTTTTCAGGCTCTTGTTTCTCTACCTTTGGGTTCCTTTACTCCAGGAATCTCTGAATAATTGGATGAGCGGCTATAATACCTTCAAGCGCCTGCCCAACACCAAAAGTAGTCTTCCCAGCGGATGTAGTGCTAATTGGTGCTACACGTACCCCAACCAATATGATGGCAAGGAAGGCCTCATCTCTGTTCCCCTAGCTGCAGCCAAGGCTTTGGAAAGTGCCTTTTACCCAGATGCAGATGACCTCATGAGAACATCACCACAGTGGTTCCCTGATGCCATTCAAGAGCTGCAATCTGGAATGCAGTTGGGCATTCCAAAGATCACGGTGTACAATGTGTGGGACATATTTTCAACAATCCACCAAGCTATTCAAACATTTGACAACATCTGGCTGGCCACCCCCTTGAATGACCCTTTGAAAACTATTTCCAAACAAGCTCTGGACTCTCAGCTTCTGATGTCTTCATCAAATCAATCTTGAATGGTTTCTTCCTGTTTAAGCTCTGGACTCGCAGCTTCTGAAATCTTCATCAAATCTATCTTGAATGGTTCCTTCCTAAATTTATTGATATTTTCAAATTATTTTTGTTCACTCTCTCCACTTGCCTTGAAATGAATAGTGTTTGTCACAATGCTGCATAGTGTGTTATAATAAATACGCATGAATCAAAGGCTTGTGTCAAAAGGCAAAAGGTGAGCACAGCCTCATTGTCATGATTTCCACAGCTGGTAGATTTTCATTGACTACGGTAAGGGTGATTATTCCCTTTTTGGGAGCTTGAAATTCACCCATTATTTTCCTCCAGTGCCCCTAAAATGATCTTTCCGGCTCTCCTCTAGCCTCCAGTCCACCTCCCTGTCATCCAAGCACCACCACCAAAGCACACCAACTGGGTCTTTCCCACAACAGCAATCAGAGATGCATAGGTGATCCTTCCCCCCTCTTGACCTCCTTGCCATTGTAGCTGGGCAGCTAAACAAGCCTTGCTCTCTTGCCACCAGCCTATATATATATATATATATATATATATATATAATATATATATACATAACTGTGCTCAGAATTTGCAATTTCTGGTCAGAAACTGGTTATTTGCAAAAAAACGGTTTCTGACAGGTTTTTGCCATTTCCGACCAATTATATATATATATATATATATATATACAAGGGCATAGCCCCCAATTTTGGGGTCTTGGGGGAGTTAAAAGTCAAAGGGGGCACAATGTGGAATTCAATATAATTATACCTCAATTCTTCAAGTAAAAGAATTGTTGTAGATGTAATGTTTTAGAATTCAAATCAGTTATCTTATGCCCTTTTATGACTTTCAAGGAGTTCTTTCTGTTGAACTCAAGGTTTGAGAAAATAACTTTCCCCCAGCTGTAGCCTACAGCTTGGCAGGGAAGAGTGAGATATTTAAATCTTGAAACCTAAACCTGGATGATTTTATAGATCAGTGTGCTTCTCCTCATTCTGTCTGTATCTCATTTCTATTGTGTTTTCTGTTGGGTTTAAATTTTGCTCTCTTTGTGTCAATTAGTCACTTTTGTCATGTCCCAACACCAAATTGGTTGGAAAACCAAGGTTGGAAATATAGATCCATTATCATTCTGGTTCATTTTTTGAGAATTCACTCATCTTGCCAACTCTCTTTTTCTTGCTCCAGTTTCACATTCTTCCCTCTTTGTGATGTTATTCACTCATTTTTTTCCTCAGGCCATTGGTTGGAAAACAAATATATTTGAGTTCTTTACTTTTCAATTTGTTCCAGACCAATATGAGGTTCAACCAACAGTTAGAAAGTATATGTTCTGAAAAAATCCAAAGATCCAAACATTCAATCCTGGATAAAATAATCAAGATCAATTCAAATCATCAGGAGAAGCAATTTGATGCTATTCTTTTTTGATAAAAGTTGGGAGAATAACAGAAAAGCATTCACTACACTTACTTCATATAAACTGCCATCAAATCTGACTCAGATGGCTGCATCTGATTTAATATTGAATGAGGCCATCTGATTCAAAGTTGGGCACTCACCACCAAGTGAATTGCCAAACAATTAAAACTCAGTGGCCTGGGTGTTTGGCCACCAAGTTTGGATTGGCTGTCAATGTACTTGGTGAAATGCCACCCACATTTGAGTTGGATGACCACATCCAATGTGTACTTGGATGAATCCAAGTCAGATTTTCTGGAACTGGCAGTAATAAGTGTCAGTGGACTCCTATAGAGTCTAAGTTTTGGAACTTAAGTGAAAGTGTTGGAATTACTTTGTTCTCAATAAATTTAGAATTGATTGAATTTCAATAAACAAAATAACAATTACAGCCTCAGGTCTTGGATTCTTGTCTGACCTTCAACTTAAACCAATCATTTCAGGAAATCTTATGTAAAAATTAATAAAATGGTGATGCAGAAGAGAACCAAAGCCCCCCAGGGCAGTTTTCATAGAATGGTGATTAAAGCAGGAAATGAAAATGGATGATACAATGTCTCTACCAGAGCTGTTTTTTGATCAGCTTTTTTACTTGCCTAGACAGATCAGAAAGCAGTTTTTTGTCTCACCAAGTTGTCTTGATGAAAAGATATGCTTCCCAAGGTCTCTTGGTGAGAATTTTATCTTCTGAATGCAAGATCTTGTTGGAAAGATTATCTGCTGACCAAGAAATTATGATGAGCAGTTAAACTGGTCACCAAGCTGTTTCAGTAAGGAAATAAAATTTTCATTGCAAGTGCTTTTTGATTTTTTTATCTTGTAACCAAGATCACTTGATGAGAAATCTTCAGTAAGATATCTTGGTCAGAATCTCTCACCAATATCCTTTGAATATCAGATGACCAACAAAAAATCCATAAGAGGAAGAAATCAACATAAACCTCAATGACTTGGCAGGTCATTCAAGTTTTAAAGCTTGATGAGTTCCAGTTCATTGTTTAAACATTAAATTCTTTTAAATGCTGACACTTCCAGCAAGGCTGGCTTGGATGACCACACCCAATTTAATATCAGATGTGGCCTTCCAATTTAAACTTGGGTGCCCACCACTGAGTGAATTATTGTGGGAAACAATTCACTCAGTGGAGGGCACCCAAGTTTAAATTGTATGGCCACATCCAATGTTAACTCAGATGTGGCCATCTGAGCCAGGTTTTATGGCTATGTGAATGGCTGTCATTGACTTGTCTCAATGAACTCCCATTCTCAGCCAGGCTGTCATGGTAAATACATATGGACATAAAGTGTTGATGCCCAAGTCATCAAGTCTTCACCACCACACCAGGTACATTTTGCTAAGTCATTCTTTGACCATATATTTCCTTTGTGAGTGAGTAGCCTTCTTGAGATGATTTAAATTGATGATAATGAGCTTATGAGAACTTGAAGTGGAATACCCAAATTGAGATGAGTAGTCCTCCAATGAGGCATTTTAATGGCCTTGATACACCACAGTCTTCAAGTTTGATTTTGGAATTTAACATTCTGACAGTGAAGGGAATGAAAATCTATGGCTATTATTCTGATTTTTGAAATAATTAAAGCAGATTAAAAATCAGTGAAATGATATGCTTTCACTGGAGAGTATTTTTAATTCAAGACATATTTTCAAGGGACTTCTGAGCATCCATCATTTTAAATTTTTGGTCATTCTAACACATCCATCATGATGTTCAAAGGAAATTGAGAAACATTTTGGAATGGATCAGAAAAATGTGAGTGATACATCTTATTGAAAGAAAAATGAAAATGAACTTAGTTGAGATCTACTAATGGCAGTAATTTAGGTAAATCCATCTTAACTCACTCAAAGGGAAGAATTTGGTTTGAATGATGTTGATAGAATAGAAACACATTCTTTGGATAGAGTAAGATAGGATGGGCACCAGAATCAGTTTTGCTTTATCAAAAGCATATCATTCAATTTAATCAGTAAACTGGCTCCTTCATCAGCAATGAATTGTCAATTTTAAATTTTAACTTTGGGTTTTTTAATTTCTTTTCATAGCTTCTGAGGAGTTATCCTTCTCAGTTACCACCTGCTGAGTCATCCTTCACCTGCTGAGTCACTTCTGAGTCATCCTTGGGAGGTAGCTATGCACCTTACCTGGTGAGAAGTCCTCCTCAGCAGCTCACTATTTGCTAAGGAGTCTTCTTTGGCAAATAGATTACCAAACACTTTGGCAGGTGGTAGCTGCCTGGCAAGGAGGCTCTGGCAGGTAGCTATCTGCCTTCCAAAAGTAGGACCTTGAAAGTAGCTACCTGCTTTCCCAGGAGGACCTCAGCTACCTGACCGACCGGTATGCCAAGGACCTCATTGGCAGGTAGCTACCTGCCTGGAGAGGTCCTTATTGGCAGGTAGCTAATTGCCTGCCGAGGTCTGTACTGGCAGGTAGCTACTTGCCTGCAAAGGTCCTTATTGGCAGGGAGCTACTTGCCTGCCGAGGTCCTTATTGGCAGGGAGCTCCTTGCCTGTCGAGGTCATCATTGGCAGGTAGCTCTTGCCGAGGTCATCATTGGCAGGGAGCTACCTACCTGCCGGGAGGACCTCGGCAGTACTATAGCTATATGTCTGCCAGTGCCGAGGTCCTCATTGGTAGATAGCTACCTGGCAGTTGCTACCTAGCGATGAGGACCTCAGCAGTAGCTACCTGCCTGCCAATATCCTCGTTTGCAGACAGGTAGCTACCTGTAAAGTAGCCCTCCTTGGCAGACAGGAAGATATCTTTCAATAAGCCCTCCTCGGCCAGAAGGTAGCTAGCTACCTTCCTGGCAAGGAGGAACTTTGTGAGCCTGGGCCTCTACGGTGGCAGCAGGACACAAGGATATGGGGGGCAACTCAATGAATTTCAAGGGAAAGAATGACAAGAAGATGTAAGATGAGGACTTAATGAATGATAAACAAGCTCTATGAAGCTTAAGATGATAATCAAGGTTGAAACCTTGCTTCTCTGACCCTAGGAGGGGAGGAATGATGCTCAATCCAAGGAAGGAGAGGGAGTAGCGGAGTATGCTCTACGCCTCCTCTGTTAAGTAACAAGAGGGTGAAGCTGCTCTTCAGCAGTCCTATTTTTTAGGCTAAAAGAAACTAGCCAAGGCTTTTAAGGGAAAACCTGGGTGGGAATGATAACTTAGAAGCCCACTAAAAAGCAATAAAATATGCTGATAACCTCTATGAAGAAGTGCCTCTGATGAATGATGATGATGAAGAGGAAAGGTTATGATCAAAAGATCAGAAGAATAAAATTAGAGAGCAGTATGTAAGAGTAGTGATGAATTAGTCAACAACAGGTGACCCCAAATGACCACTAAGACGTGAGGAAATGGGAGGACCTTTAGGTTGTTGAGTAATGATAAAAACTCTGGAGTAATGCTCTAAAAATTATTGTTCTGGTTGGATGATCTGATCTTGTTCTTCCTTCAGCCATGTGGAAGATGAACTCAGAAGATCAAATTGAATATATGCAAGGTGCAAAACCATGTGCAAAACCTTGAAGATAAAAAGGGATTATATTTACAAGTGAAATAACTTATAAGTGATTTAATCTTAAATAATTATTCCTCATTTCTGCAGAATAACACAACACAACTATGGCACATTTAATATATTAAATTGAAGCTGTAATATCATGGATTATGAGTAAGGCACTGTTGAAGCCTTTTGGGCAACAGTGTTGTCTCTAAGGCTGACAAACTTGGCAGTAGCGACCTGCCCGCTGATGAGTGTAAGCTTTTCAGCTTTTGTGAGCGAGATAGATGTGTAAGCAAGCAAGCAAGGAGCGGCGGCGACACAGATGAGGAGCAAACCTTTTGTGAGCGAGATAGATGTGTAAGCAAGCAAGCAAGGAGCGGCGGCGACACAGATGAGGAGCAAACCTGAACAAAGGTTGAGAGTTTGCGAGACGTGAGCAAATAGCAAATGGAAAGCTTAAATGATGATGGTTTCTTTGGATCACACCTTTTGTGAGCGAGATAGATGTGTAAGCAAGCAAGCAAGGAGCGGCGGCGACACAGATGAGGAGCAAACCTGAGAACAAGAGATGAGATCGAAAGAACATGATATCAGAAATGAAATGAAATGAAATTTGAGAAGAAAAAGAAACGGACCTGAACAAAGGTTGAGAGTTTGCGAGACGTGAGCAAATAGCGAATGGAAAGCTTAAATGATGATGAAGAAAAACTGAAAACAACTGGTTGACTAGATTTTATAACATGATCATTTAGGTTTGCTAGAGTGCTGCGGACTACAACTTTGTTCATCTACTTAGACTAATTTTATGCTAGTAACGAGAAAACTAAAATATGCTAATACCCCCCCTGATTCTTTAGCTTCGAAGTTCTTGAATTTTCATCTTGAGGAATTTGAGAAAAGCTGAGTGTTTGGGATTGGCGAGAGTCTTGGTCAAGCCGTCGGCAGGCATGACCACCGTTGAGACGTAGTTGATTTTCACCCAATTCTTGCCGACCGCTTCGCGAATGAAATGGTACTTGACGTCAATGTGCTTGGTGCGTTGATTTGCCAGCGGGTTTCTGGACAATGCAAGAGCCGCAAGGTTGTCGGTGAATACGTTGATTGGATAGATTGATGTTCCCGAGATGGAGCCCAATAGGGATTGAAGCCAAACTGCCTCCTGAACCCCGTCGTACAATGCACGGTATTCCGCCTCGGTGGTTGAGGTGGAGACCGTTGCTTGCTTCTTGGCTTTCCACGAGATGATTGAGTCACCCCAAGTTACAAGATAGCCTGAATAGGAACGACGAGTTTCAGGGCAGTTGGCCCAGTCCGCGTCGGTATAAATACAAAAGACACCATCTCCTCCGCCTACGCGAATGGAGTAGTTCTTGGTGCCAGACAGGTATCGGAGAAGATGTTGGAAGCACGCCAGTGGACGATGCCTGGTCGTTCAAGATATTGGGAGAGTTGCGACACTGCAAATGCAATATCCGGGCGAGTTGAAACCAACAAGTAGTTGAGGGATCCGATGGCTCAACAATAGCTCACGTTGAGATTGGAGAAGGCGGCTATTTCTTCGTCCGTGGCTGGGGTGAGGCGAGTGCTAGGTATCATGGGGGTGGGAACGCTTCAACAGTCCAGAAAGTTGTACTTGGAGAGAATTTCCGCCACATACCGTTCTTGAGACAAGGTTAGGAACTTGTCGTGGCGGGTGATCTTCATTCCAAGCAAAGAACTCGCAGGACCAAGATCGTCCATCAGGAAGCGGGCAGAGACTAGCTTTTTGAAGCGATCGACGTCATGGCTGATGATTGCCATGTCGTCCACATAAACGTGGACAAGACATTCCCAACCAGGGACCTTTGATATGAATAGACAAGGATCAGCGGGGGAAGAGATGAAATCGATGGAGGCGAAGAACGAGCTGAGCTCCGAGTACCACACACGAGGAGCCTGCTTGAGGCCATAAATCGATTTGTGGAGCTTGAGACAGTGCCCTGGTGGCGCGTCGAGACCAGATGGACAGCGCAAGTAGATTTCCTCATCGAGCTTGCCGTTGAGGAAGGCATTTCGAACATCCATTTGATGAATAGACATTCCGGCATTGACGCCGACGGTGAGAGCTGTTTTGAGGGCAGCCGAACGGCCAGTTGGAGCATACGTCTCGGTAAAGTCAATACCCTCTTGTTGAGCACTCCCTTGCGCGCACAATCGGGCTTTGAACTTGATGAGATTCCCGCTTGCGTCAAACTTCTTGCGAAAGACCCAGATGGTGACGAGGAGGTGGCGATTGGAGGGGATGGGTACCACGGTCCAGACGCCCAGACGAACCATCGCATCCAGTTCCACCTTGATGGCGGAAGACCAGTCGGCTGCCTCGGATGACGCCATGGCTGACTTGTAGGATTTGGGGATGGATGGTGATTCGGATTGAGTGACGGCCATAGCAAAGATCGGCTCGAAGTATGGTTTGGCTGTGAGAAGAGTGTTGGCGTACCTAGCTCGTCGTTTGGAGTCGAGTATGTTGGAGGTATCAATGTCCGAAGCTATGTTTTTCGGAGCCGGTTGGTCGGCTGGAACCCACAACCAACTAGGTTTGTGCCGCGCATTGGATGATGCTGCGGGAGCAGGCAGATCTGCGGGCGCATCAGAGGTTTTCAAGCTCTCCTGGGCTACTTCAACTTGCGAGTCAGATTGCCACGAAGCACCCGCAGGAGATGAAACCTCCTCTTGGGGTTCTGTAGCAGTAGGCGGCACCAGACGGCCAATGACATCCGGGCAAGGTAGAAAAGGAGAGTGAGTTGAGGGGACCGCGTTGACGACGGGGTCATCCTCGTCAATGAATGGAATAAATTCTGATGTGTCAGCAGAGGAATTCGGGGAGATTCCTGGAAAGCACGAGTCGTCAAATATAACATCGTGACTGTACTCGACCCGATTCCCCGGTGTGAGTATCCTCCAGTTGTGGATACCCTGCCGATAACCCATGAGAATGCCCTTTTTTGATGTGTCACCAAATTTTCCTTTTTGCCGTTCCTTTGGAATATTCACGTAAGCACGACAGCCAAATGAGTGGAGCCGCGAGTAGTCAAATGGTGTTCCAAACCAGACTTCATACGCAGATTTCCATTTTAACCTTTTTAAGGGGGTGATATTCTCGTAGAATACAGCTGTTATGACCGCTTCCCCCACAGTGATGTTGGGAGATTGGCTTGCTTGAGAAGAGATCGGGCCTTTTCACTTGTAGTTCGATTTCCTCTCTCAGCGATGGAATTTTGCTGAGGAGTGTACGGCGCCGTGATGTGATGAACAATCCCTTGTTCAGCAAAAAATCTCTCAAACTCGGCGGAACAGAATTCTCCTCCTCCATCGGTTACCACATTTTTGATCTTAGAGGAATGGACATTTTGAACTTCATTGCAATACGATTTAAATTTTTCAAACGCCTGAGATTTGCGCGATAGGATGAAAACATGTTTAAACGAGGAGAAAGCATCTGTTATTTTGAAGTAGTAATGCCCTCCTCCGGTCGATTGGGGAGTGATCTTGCCGCTGAGATCCATATAGATGAAATTAAGTGTGCTTTCTGCGTCCGGAAGCTTGCTTAAGAAAGGTAGTCGTTGTGACTTTTGACAGCCTACATGATTCGCATGTCATTGTATTGTAGTCTACTCCGAACATTAACTTGAGAGCTTCTCCACTTGGGTGACCTGCTCGTCTATGGAGTTCGGCAAGCGTCAGCTAGAGATGCCTTGAACAATAATGACGACTGAGACTGACCTTGAGATTTCAAGATAGTGCTCGTGGCGGGTGATCTTCATTCCAAGCAAAGAACTCGCAGGACCAAGATCGTCCATCAGGAAGCGGGCAGAGACTAGCTTTTTGAAAGCGATCGACGTCATGGCTGATGATTGCCATGTCGTCCACATAAACGTGGACAAGACATTCCCAACCAGGGACCTTTGATATGAATAGACAAGGATCAGCGGGGGAAGAGATGAAATCGATGGAGGCGAAGAACGAGCTGAGCTCCGAGTACCACACACGAGGAGCCTGCTTGAGGCCATAAATCGATTTGTGGAGCTTGAGACAGTGCCCTGGTGGCGCGTCGAGACCAGATGGACAGCGCAAGTAGATTTCCTCATCGAGCTTGCCGTTGAGGAAGGCATTTCGAACATCCATTTGATGAATAGACATTCCGGCATTGACGCCGACGGTGAGAGCTGTTTTGAGGGCAGCCGAACGGCCAGTTGGAGCATACGTCTCGGTAAAGTCAATACCCTCTTGTTGAGCACTCCCTTGCGCGCACAATCGGGCTTTGAACTTGATGAGATTCCCGCTTGCGTCAAACTTCTTGCGAAAGACCCAGATGGTGACGAGGAGGTGGCGATTGGAGGGATGGGTACCACGGTCCAGACGCCCAGACGAACCATCGCATCCAGTTCCACCTTGATGGCGGAAGACCAGTCGGCTGCCTCGGATGACGCCATGGCTGACTTGTAGGATTTGGGGATGGATGGTGATTCGGATTGAGTGACGGCCATAGCAAAGATCGGCTCGAAGTATGGTTTGGCTGTGAGAAGAGTGTTGGCGTACCTAGCTCGTCGTTTGGAGTCGAGTATGTTGGAGGTATCAATGTCCGAAGCTATGTTTTTCGGAGCCGGTTGGTCGGCTGGAACCCACAACCAACTAGGTTTGTGCCGCGCATTGGATGATGCTGCGGGAGCAGGCAGATCTGCGGGCGCATCAGAGGTTTTCAAGCTCTCCTGGGCTACTTCAACTTGCGAGTCAGATTGCCACGAAGCACCCGCAGG
Organism: Puccinia coronata f. sp. avenae; assembly: GCA_002873125.1. Lineage (NCBI taxonomy): Eukaryota > Fungi > Basidiomycota > Pucciniomycetes > Pucciniales > Pucciniaceae > Puccinia > Puccinia coronata. The sequence goes on along the minus strand of PGCI01000073.1, from coordinate 3,439 downwards.
AGATGAAACCTCCTCTTGGGGTTCTGTAGCAGTAGGCGGCACCAGACGGCCAATGACATCCGGGCAAGGTAGAAAAGGAGAGTGAGTTGAGGGGACCGCGTTGACGACGGGGTCATCCTCGTCAATGAATGGAATAAATTCTGATGTGTCAGCAGAGGAATTCGGGGAGATTCCTGGAAAGCACGAGTCGTCAAATATAACATCGTGACTGTACTCGACCCGATTCCCCGGTGTGAGTATCCTCCAGTTGTGGATACCCTGCCGATAACCCATGAGAATGCCCTTTTTTGATGTGTCACCAAATTTTCCTTTTTGCCGTTCCTTTGGAATATTCACGTAAGCACGACAGCCAAATGAGTGGAGCCGCGAGTAGTCAAATGGTGTTCCAAACCAGACTTCATACGCAGATTTCCATTTTAACCTTTTTAAGGGGGTGATATTCTCGTAGAATACAGCTGTTATGACCGCTTCCCCCCACAGTGATGTTGGGAGATTGGCTTGCTTGAGAAGAGATCGGGCCTTTTCACTTGTAGTTCGATTTCCTCTCTCAGCGATGGAATTTTGCTGAGGAGTGTACGGCGCCGTGATGTGATGAACAATCCCTTGTTCAGCAAAAAATCTCTCAAACTCGGCGGAACAGAATTCTCCTCCTCCATCGGTTACCACATTTTTGATCTTAGAGGAATGGACATTTTGAACTTCATTGCAATACGATTTAAATTTTTCAAACGCCTGAGATTTGCGCGATAGGATGAAAACATGTTTAAACGAGGAGAAAGCATCTGTTATTTTGAAGTAGTAATGCCCTCCTCCGGTCGATTGGGGAGTGATCTTGCCGCTGAGATCCATATAGATGAAATTAAGTGTGCTTTCTGCGTCCGGAAGCTTGCTTAAGAAAGGTAGTCGTTGTGACTTTGACAGCCTACATGATTCGCATGTCATTGTATTGTAGTCTACTCCGAACATTAACTTGAGAGCTTCTCCACTTGGGTGACCTGCTCGTCTATGGAGTTCGGCAGCGTCAGCTAGAGATGCCTTGAACAATAATGACGACTGAGACTGACCTTGAGATTTCAAGATAGTGCGTTGAATGTTGAACAACTTGCCTCGTACTTTGCTGTCAAATATGGTGAAATTTGAGGTTGGATCTTTGATTGCAAACTCGTCGTTGCTCAATCGAACGAGAGCGCAATTCTTGAGAAACAGTTGTCCAAAGCTGATTAATGGATGGGACAGACTGGGAACATGAACAGCTTTAAACGCATGAACATCTCCGTTACTGTTCTTGATGTGAACGTAGCCCGAACCTATTATTGGTACAGTTTGGCCGTCCGCAATTTCAACTAGGGACTTGATTGATTTGTACGATGAAAAACAGGATTGGTCGGGAAACATATGATCGGAACAACCGCTGTCTAGTAAGATCGGACCTTGACTTGCTCTTTGCGTGTGAAGTGCTCTTCCCACCGCATAATACGCCAGAGGATTACTAACAACACTTGCATTATCGTCATCCAAGTTGCTTTCAGGATCTGGTTCTCCAGACGGGGATGATGTCGCTTCTTTTGCTACTGATTTGGATTTTTCCCGCTTTTTGGCTTCATCTTCTTCTTGATGTGAGGGAAAAGCTCGTAGCAACGTTCCTTTCTGTGTCTGGCTTTAGGATTATGCTTGCCACCTGAGCATTTGTTTGAAGAGTCGCTTGCTTGGCCACTTGCTCGATGGGCGCTCTCGATTTTGACGGTGACTTCTTCTGAATCTAATGATTTGGCTTCGAGGTGGTCACGGATGATTTTTAGAGACAGGGGTTGCTTGGTGAAGATGATTTCTTTCGTATGGTCATACGACGAGGGTAACAAGCTGACAATATGCTTGGCGAGAAGAGTTTCATTAACGTCCGGTTGTCCAGCTGTGGGTTTGCCGATTCGGAGGCCAACTGCTCGCATGTTGGCTACACTATTATCTACTTGCGTAAGAAAGTCGCGAAGAGTTGATTGGAAGCCACTTTCAAATTTTTTGATAGACTTTCGCCTGATTTTGGGAAGAGTTAGACTCAAAATGCTTGCTCAGAGCATCCCAAATGAGATGAGGTTCTCTTCGATTCTCATCTGTGATGAATCGAGAAGTGTTATCCTTGCTAAGGTGTCGACCAATTACCCCTGCCGCAGAGATCTTCTTGTCTGTCCAGGCTTCACGCTGAGTCTCGTCCTTGGCAGTGGCAGCTTTGTCGGCCAGTAAGTATCCGTCAAGGTTCTTTTCCATGCAATAGGAGAGGATTTGGGATTTCCAATATCGATAGTTTTCATCCTTGAGGATAGGAAGCTTCGAAGAGTTGTCGGACATGGCAAGTTGATGTGTAAAAAAAATATCCCAGGGCTTTAAGCGCAATCTGGGCTCATAACCTGTAAGCTTTTCAGCTTTTGTGAGCGAGATAGATGTGTAAGCAAGCAAGCAAGGAGCGGCGGCGACACAGATGAGGAGCAAACCTTTTGTGAGCGAGATAGATGTGTAAGCAAGCAAGCAAGGAGCGGCGGCGACACAGATGAGGAGCAAACCTTTTGTGAGCGAGATAGATGTGTAAGCAAGCAAGCAAGGAGCGGCGGCGACACAGATGAGGAGCAAACCTGAGAACAAGAGATGAGATCGAAAGAACATGATATCAGAAATGAAATGAAATGAAATTTGAGAAGAAAAAGAAACGGACCTGAACAAAGGTTGAGAGTTTGCGAGACGTGAGCAAATAGCGAATGGAAAGCTTAAATGATGATGAAGAAAAACTGAAAACAACTGGTTGACTAGATTTTATAACATGATCATTTAGGTTTGCTAGAGTGCTGCGGACTACAACTTTGTTCATCTACTTAGACTAATTCTATGCTAGTAACGAGAAAACTAAAATATGCTAATAATGAGGACCTTGGCAGTAGTGCCTGCCATCTTCAGCGGGTTGTAGCCTGTACAACTGTTGAGCTCTGCCGAGAACTCCTCTTCAGAACCTCGTGAGACATGCGTTGGTACCAAAAAAAATGAATGGATGCAACCGACGTCGGTGCGTTGCTGCATCTCAATTGTAGCAATGCGGTCGACGTCGGACCGTTACAGCGCATGAACAGGGTCAATACAAACCTTACAGGGTTTGTTTGGCCCCCAGACCCTATTCTCTTATATAGAAAGTAGATATATATGTATATATATATATATATATATACAAGGGCATATCCCCCAATTTTGGGGTCTGATGGAAGTTATAATTCCAGGGGGGTGCAATGCTGAATCCAAATCTCTCTTTTTCTCTCTTTTTTTTTCTTTTTTTTTTCTTTTTTTTTTTTTTTTTTTTTTTTTTTCTTTTTTTTTTTCTTTTTTTTCTTTTTTTTTTTTTTTTCTTTTTTTTTCTTTTTTTTTTCTTTTTTTTCTTCTTTTTTTCTTTTTTTTCTTTTTT